>CM053752.1:566203-601203 GCA_028658305.1 Pachyuromys duprasi | reverse complement strand
TGCAAGATGGAGGGCTCTCAGGAGCAGAGAGGGAGTAGGGTCTACTCTGAATCCTGGCATGAAAGGCAACAGCAGGCAGAGGAGACACCAAGTTGTGAAGATCTATTTGATGTGTTTCAAAGATCTTTTCTCTCGAACTACTTGGGAAGTGGTCTTTAGAACAGTGTCTGTGTGTGTCTCTGGAGTTTGGCTGTGTGTTGGGGGCTCACAGTCCCTGAGATCTACTTTCTCCTCCTTCAGTAGTACCCTGGAAACAGCAGAACATGCTGTCCATAGTGTGAGGAAGAAGAAGCAATAATTACCTGGAGTTATTTTATTTAATCGGGCAAATTAAAGACCTGATCTGATGGTAGCCCCAATCATCTTGAGGCCATTGCCTTTGGGCTGGAGTGAGGGGAGGTTTGAAGAGAGAGAGGAAAGGCCTGAGGTATCTTGGAAAGAAGGTAAAATGGAAAGGGTGGGGGTGTCTTCAGATCCCGCCTGGCTTTGAGCTTTGGGGTGTTACTGTGAAAGCCACTACTACTTCTTCTAGAGAAACTCCAGAGCTTGGGGAAAGCAGCTTGTAAGGTCAGGGACAGCCCCTTCCCTTCGCAGGCTTCTGTCTTCCTTCTTCTTGTGGCACCATAGTCATTGTCTGTGTGTCTGTCCTTGTTGATCTGGAAAGGGGGGACGTACCAAATCCATACAATCTTGACAAATGTAATAAAATATTTTACATTAGGATTTTTGAGAAGTTGGCCTTCTGACCTCCAGAATCTCTTCTTTTTCCAAAGCTCTCCTGGAAAAAGTGCCTGGGCCCTGACTACCCAGAAAGCCTTCAGTTTAGCTGGGCAGGGGTAGAGCATGTGGCTAACCTGGCCTGGGCCCCAAGCTCTCACAGTCCTGGTCTCAATGCTGCTCATACTTCCTGGCCTCACTGGGAAGTGGAGGGCAAGGCTTTTATTGAAGTTGAGTAGAGCAGTAGGGAAAGGCTGGGGGGAGGACTCAGCCCAGGTTCACGGGAAGGACACAGTGTTTTCTCTCCCATTGCCTTTATATTCAGCAGAGCCTCTGTCCTCTCCCCTACCCCCATCTCCCACCCTCCAAAGCCCAGTCCTTGCTCAGTCTGTGGCCTCCAGATAGGATGCCCCAGCTTTTGTAGAACTGAGGATTTCTTACCCAGACTCATGGGAGAGGAAGCTGCTCAAATGTGTGCTAGGCCAGCATTGTATCATCTTCAATAGCTAAGTAAAATGAAGACCTGTGAACTGGGGCACCAATCTTCTTACCAAGCAGCAGGAGATGTCCACAAGCCTCAAACCCCTTCACTGTGTAAGTAGCTAGCACTCCAATCTTTTCCGGGGCTAGGGGCACAAGTCTAAACTCTGTCTTTCACTAAATTTTTGTTTCAACACTAGTTGTTTGAGAGGGAGGATAGGAAATCAAATGTAGATGGGGAGCGTCTGCTTGGGGTAAATGCGAGCTCAGAAAGGAATGGTGAGCCATAGAAAGCAAGGCTGCAGCAAAGCCCTGGGCCACTTTGTTTCTCTAGGATCTCTTGTAGTTCATATGAAGTTTCCCAGTTCTGAAATATCTCAGTTTTCTTCTGTGGGCTTGCACACTGAAATCCAAAGTGTGTGTGTGTGTGTGTGTGTGTGTGTGTGTGTAAGAAGTTTGCCAAAGTGTGGGCTAGGGTGCCCTTTGCTAGGGAGGGTTTTTCTGTTTTTAAAAGATTCAGAACTAGCCCAGGAAGAGCCCTTAAGAGAGCTCCATGACAAGGAGGCACAGTCTGCTGGGCGCTTCCATGATTTTCTCGGCTTTTTGCCAGGTCCTGGGGTAGCATGGTCCTGTATTCACAAAGCCACTTTTCTAGGCTTTCCTCAGCTTTTATCTGGCACCCCACCTTTGGACAGCTAATTAAAATTAAAATGCCTCTTTTCCTAGAGGCCTCTCCTAGGCTTAGTAAAGAGATGGAAGATCCCCTAACTCCAGAGGCCACCAAAGCAGATGGAATATTTATCGCCTCTCTGGATGTCATTACCTAAGAATACAATTTTATGAACCTCCTAATCTGTTAGCTTGATTTATCTGGATGGGCAGAAGCCCAAAATAAACATTTGCAGAATTTAGGTAGAAAAAAAATGTCTTTGACTCTGACCAAGCTCCTCCTAGAACTGACTACTCCTCTCAGACTGCTTTTTCTGTTCCTGGCATCTCCAATTCCATTTTAATCTTTTTTCTGTGGTGTGTGGTGGCTGTTTTGGGTGTGCCTCTTGAGAATTAGAAATGGTGAGATGCACTGTTTTAACTACTGACTAGAAGCCATGTATATCCTACAACCTCCCCAAGGGGTGGTATTCCCTTTGGGGCTTGGCAAGCTGGCATAAACCAAGGCCAAAGGCAAAGAGGTTTGGCCATAGCCTTCCCAAGACCATGGTCCTATCACCCTCCTGCCACTTCTCAGGCCAGCCCTTCCGCTCACCCCCGCTTCACCCTGCTCTTCGGTGTCAGTTCAGCATCTTCTCTGAGAAACACGAATCCCTGCAAGCTGGGGGAAAAGGCCCAGCTGCTCCTCTTCCCTTCCTTGGGGAAAGGATCAGGGAGGGGAGAAAGTTACAGAGTCCAATAAAGGGTGGGTTAATTTTAAATGTCCCTCTGTGATTGCGGGACCCTCTACTTTGTACCATTCTCTGGGTTCTGCTTTTCTGCCCCAAGGGTGAGGGTGAAGCAAAGCCAGTGCCATCATGGTTCGCCTCCTTTTCCCAATCCAAGTTAGAGTCTGGGAGAGGAAAGGAGATTTGAATTTGCTGCTGCTGCTGCTGGGGGGGGGGGGGGACAGATACCCTGAAACTCAGTGTGTGGGCACTGCCAGCTCCCAGCCTCTGGCTGCCTGGGAAGTCCTGCGCAAAAGAATCTAGGGGGGGAAAAGCGACTATTTTTCACTTGAGGATGGCGGGAGAGGACAGTTCCTTTTCTCCGGATGCCTAAGGGCTGGAGCTGCAGGGACCTGGTGGGGGAGGAAATAGGGCCTAGCCGGGCATGGTCTGCTCTAGGCTCCAGGCCCTGTCCTTCCACCCGCCCGCGGTGCGGTGCTGCCTTCGCCTAGGTCACGACCCCCACCCCCACCCCCATCCCGGCTCTCGCCTCGGACAATAGGGAGCAGGGTGGGGAGCAAGGGCTGCTGGCCGGCTAGGAGGGTTCAGTGCGGGAACTCCCAAAGTCTATGGGTCTCACCCTGTTGAGCCCATTCTCCTTTCTTTGCCCTGTTACGCCTCCTTTCCCTGCCACTCCTCTACCTTATGGAAAACTGAGTGGACTCTCAATTACTCCTCTACCAATATGCCAAATAACTACTACCAAATAAGGAGATTTGATTTTTTTTTTCTTTAAAAACGATGGTTTTCACTGAGTTAACCGGCAGGAAATAGGACCCTTTGGAGCTTTCCGAGGGCGGAAGGGCTCATTTGAGCTGCCATAAAGGATCACAGGCCTTAATACCAACCATCATCAGAACCGCAGGCCAGAAAGCCACTTCCTGCAAGAAGTGGCTGCATAGAGGTCGAGGCCTTTGTCTCTGCACCGGGTTAGGATTTGGCCTTCTATTAAAAAGAAAAGCTTTCTCAAACCCAATGCGGTATTGATAAGGGACTGGAAGGTGAGTCACTTAGAAGTCCCCCAAACCAGTTTGTTCTTGTTGGGGTGGTGTCTTCCCTACCGTAATAGCCAAGTCTTAGCATGATTCTGCTCCTTTGGGCAATATTGTGTCTGTAAGTTTGTATAGGTGGAGACTTTCCACTCAGATGGAACAGATTTCAGGTAGTTAAGAGCACAGGTTCGGGTTTGGGTTCTAGCTGGAGGAATGGAGTCAGCTCCTTTGGGAGAGGGGAAATGGGGGTGTGCTAGGGCCTCCTTTGCTGTCAGCTGCACCTGGCTCAGGAGTGATAAGCCTGTCTTCCTCTTCCCTGGGAACCTCCTAGAGGGTGGGTGTGGGCAGCCCAGTGCCAGAGGGTTTTAAACTGCCTCCTGCTGCCTCCAGCTCTGTCATGACTGTCTTGAGCTTTTCTACCTTTCCCTGTGAGTTTACTTCTCTTCTCCTGCACTGATCCTCTGAGATAATGCCCAGCTTCCTTCCTAGGAACCCTGCCCCCAACTGTAAAAGCAGAGAAAGAAGAGCCAAAAGGTGACAATTTTGGAGTGACAGCTGAGGTTCAAAGGTTCCTGGATAGGCCTCCAGGCCTAGCCACCTCAGACCGGATCTGACCACTGCAGAGTTGTCCCTGGGCCAGCAGCAAAGAGAACAAGGTTTTATAGCAGGGCAGATGTTGGCTCAGCAGTCTCACCAGATCCCCTTTATCTCCTCTCCAAGGCCTCCAGGCGCCACTGTACCTTTGTTCTTCTCTCCTTTCTCTCCTCTTCTTCTGTTTGATCCTCTCCCCTCCCCTCCCCAAATTGTTTCTTTAGATCTGGAAGCATCTGTTCCTGTCTGCCCCTCCCCCTCCCTTCTCTCCCCCTCCACCTCAAGCAGTCACAAAAGGCTCTGATACACCATCATCCAGATATCTTGTCCAGAACTTGAGCCTCCATTCTTCCAGCTCCAGAGGGCCCAGGGTGTGTACAGTCAGGACCCGATCTTCCTCCTGAAACAACAATCCATTAAATTAAGGTAGAAACTACGAATCCTGGGTGGAGGGGTTTGTCCTTGGGTTATTAGATAACTGTCCTGTTTTCTGCTGGGTTTCTGTGAGCTCAGCCTTGGGAACTCCTTCACATTCTGGCCCTAGACCACAGGGACACATTCTAACCTCTTTACCTGGCCATGTATTTCTTTCTGTCTTTCTTCAAGTCACAGTTTTTTCTTTCTTCTAATTATTTCTTCTTCATCCCTTCCTTTTGTCATAAAGTAATTTTCTTAGCAATTAGAAGGTCCTCAGTCCCACTCAGAATTCTCCAATCTAGAATCAAGAGGCTGAGGCATTGCCCTCAGTCGGCACATTGTTGGGCCTCTTTTCTGTCTTCTAGAGCAATAAAAATTATTTTAAAATGACCCCCTTACAGCCTCCTTCCTGACATGCAACCACAGAGAATATCTGATCTCAGAAGTTTAGAGGTGATCATGTCCCAGTCAGGTGGGCAATAGCTAGTCTCTCCTTTCTTGGTCAATTCAGATGTGTGTGGGAACTAGATAAATCAGGTGCAAGCTCTTGAACACTGCTGGATAGACTTGCCTCTAGCAAATCAACTTTATGGCCCCGGGGCACTAAACAGAATAATCCCAGGTCCTGATCCTGATGCCTAAAGAAAAAGAGTAATTTTCCTCCAGCCCTCCTCTCAGCTCTGCCCTGAGGTCCAGCCGTGCTGGGGTCTTGTCTCCTTTATCCTAGAAGAGCAGCAGTTGGTCAGAAGCCTCAGATTTGTGCTCCTAGCAGATTATCCCTCAGTTTCCATGGTGACAAAAGTCAGCTGAACTACCTACCAAGACACACACACACACACACACACACACACACAGTAGACCTTGCTATTATGGAGGGACAACAGTGGGAAGAGTCTTATCTGATTAATTATTCCATAGTTTTTTTCTCCCAGCACACATATTTATGTATAGGCACACCTTCAAACATGTGATACATACATGCAAAACCCAAAATATGTTTATATCTCTGTTCATATATGCATGAGTAGGTAACTTTGCTGAAGGCAGCATATGTCTGTATATATATGTGTGTGTGTGTGGAAGCCATGAGTTACAGAGATAGTGTCTAAACCAGGCACCTAGGAAGTGAATTCTTTTTCTTACCATGGATGCGCATGGTACAGAGGCTTGTGCTGGCTGTGTGCTGTGGACCACAAGGCCTGAGGACTCTGCCTTGTGTCCATCTTGACTCCTAGGGCCTAGGGTGGCTAAGAGGAAGGAGGCAGGTGTCAAAGCAGCATCTAGATTAGGATCCTTACCTACCTCACTTATGTTAATGTTAAATTAAAAAAAAAAATGCTCATTTAGCTCTCTACACATCACAGCCCAGGGTCAGGCCTTAAAAACAGTCACCACCAAGCAGCCCAGCATCAGATAACTGTGTGCTAGGCCTGTTAGCTCTTCTTATGGTGTTGTAGGGAATCAATACATAAATGCCCGAGAAACATTTGGATCTATACTTGGCGTATAGTACCTGTTCAAGATTGTTACCTGTTATTCCTAGTACCAAGCAGTTGCTGGGGACTAGGTGCTGGGTTAGATTCATCATCTTGCTTAATCCTCAACATGATAAGAAAGTTATTACATTTCCATTTAACTAAAGATATGCTGAAACTGGCCTTGGTGACACACACCTTTCATCCCAGCACATGGATGGCAAAGGCAGGCAGAGCTCTATGGTTTGAAAACCAGTCTGGTCTACATAGTGAGTTCGGGGGCAGGTTGGGGAGCAGAAAACCACCCTCAGGAGGCCAAGAACGTGATGCTGGGAGGGCCCAGAGTCAACTTGGATTTGCCTGACCTCTGACTGAATGCTCAGAACTGTTCCCTTTATTTGCTTTTGATAAATATAGAGTCTGGTTGCTAAAATAAGACAGTTTGGCAAGAGGCCATGGTAGGGCAAGGGAACCTCAACTGGAGGCAAGGAGAACCTGGAATAGTCTGGGCTTTGCCTTCTACTCTGGCTTGATGGGCTCTCATCCTCATTGGCCTGGTAGTTCTCGATGTCTAATGCCAACATTTGGTGCAGCCTTACAAATCAGGAGGCATTCAGGCTGGGGCTACAGCTCAGTTCTGGTAGAGTGCTTCCCGAGCCTGCATGGGGCCTTGGGTTCAATCCCTAGCACCACATAAAACAAGCATGGTACTGCAGAACTTAGAGGTGGAGGCAAGAGAATCTGAAGTTCAAGGTCAGCACCTCCTCAGCTACATAGTGAATCTGAGATCAGTCTGGGCTAAAGAAACCATCTCTAAAAAAATGTGTGTGTGTATGTTTAAAGAATTTCAAAGACTACTCCTTAGATCCCAACACTTGGAAGGCAGAGGCAGGGGCTCTCTGAGGTCCCAGCTGTGAGTTCCAGGACAGCCAGTGCTACACAAAGAAACTCTGTCTCCAAAAAAAATTTTTTCACACAGCATATTATTAACAGATTATTTCTTTGTAAAATAATATTTACATCCAAAAAACTTTTTAAAAATTGATTTTGTATTAATTCCAAGAAACTTTTAATGGAAAACGAACATTTTCGAAAACAGAAACAAGGTAATGCAAATAATGTTGTCCTTTCACATTTTTGCACATCTCTTTGGTTGAAGTGCATGAGGTGCACAGCCTGGTACAGACAGGAAAGTGTGAATGCTGCAGACACCACACAGAGCCCTGAACCCTCACCCACAGAGTCCACACTATAGTAATCATGTTGGGTGTCTATTTTAGCTCTTTAGGGGTGCTTCTAACCTTCAAACTCAATACTATTTCACTATATACTATATGGTATTCAGTTTGAGCTATTTTAGGCAAGTTTCTAAAATTTCCTAGTTCATAGAATTACCTAGGTAGACTCAGAGATACGTATCATGATAGATATGCTATGCAAGCCACAATGCACTTTTTATTATTTTAATAGAACTATGTAGAGTAAAATATAAATTAACAGGAAAAGTAGCTTTCACACACTTGGGCTTGTTCGAGATGGGTGGCTCAGCGATCACTATTGATCTTGTTTTTCAGAAGGAGAAACTGAGCCAAAGGAGAGCAATGTGACTTGATGATTGCATGGTCAGCAAATGCTGACATAGATTCGAACTCCTGTTCTCTGGCCCTACATCCGTGCTCTCCTCACCTCAGCCCTTCTCTCCAGAAATGTTTGTTTATAATGTCTCGGAAAGGCAGATGGGCACAGTGTGTAACATTTGTGAAAGTATGTGGTGTTTGTGCTTCTTAGTACATATACAAAAAAAGAAAAGTATGTCTCTTACCCCTGCATGCTGAGTCCCAGCTCTGCCGAGAGTCACAGGGCACCAGTCTGTGAATGTTTCTTTACCCTGACCAAGGCCCCAGCCTGATCTGTCTGATCTCAGGACTACATCTCTCTCCCAGGCTCACTGCTGGCATATTCTTAACAACATTACATAGAAGCCCAGCTTTTCACAGGAGCACACAGAGTGAGCTCACTTGGGGACAGCAATCTGATCTCCATTGTTTATCCTGTCCATCATGTTTGAGATACTTTTTCTGCTTAAATGGCCTACAAGTGTGGCAACCATATCTGTGTGAGCAGAACCCCCTGAAGTCCGTGTCCCTGCTTAGGTAAGCCCATCTGTCTGCTTGAGTGACTGGAGCCCCAGTCCTTTCTGGGGATCTGACAGGTATTTACACTTTGCTTTGTGGCTGGATGAGGCTCAGACGCTCATGTTTATGTAGGATACAATGAGAAGAGCCCTCAATAGAAGTCAGTCCTGAATTAGTCAAGTTTTTGCTCTCAGTTGCCTTGAGAAAATCTCTTTCCAGGTAACAGTCTTCACTTCTTTATCAACCTAAGGGGGTAGGGACAATTACAGTTTTCATAGCATCTCAAGATATGAGTGAATATGATTCATTTCTCTTACATAAAAGTCCAAAAAAATTGTAGGGAAAATAATATAATCTGACACTTGTTCCCAACTCATCATTTCAATAGTTACCTATTTAAACCAACCTAGCTCTGTCCATTTTCTTCACAGTACTGCATATATTTTGAAGCAAATCACAGATAATCATTTCTTTTGAAAGTGTTCTAATCTTAAAAAAGAAAGTACGTCTACTGACTACAGTAAAAGGCTTTTTGTTTTGTTTTGCAACAGGACTACAATATGATTATGAAACCTATCAAACTTTTATAGGAAAATTAGTTGGCTTTAAAGAGAAAAAAGGGTCTAAGAAATGCAAAGCAGCTTGTTCCCCTCTGTCTCATGCTCAGAGCTGATAAATGTCAATAAGAGAAAATGGAAACAGTGGGGAAAGGGTGACATTTCCGTGTTTATCTCATCTTTAACTCCCAGGCAATTGCCAGCTCCTCCCCTTTCCTCACTGGGTCTAATAAACATGGGCTGGGAGGAGACCTGGAGGTTCAGATGTGGGGGCTGCCAAAAGGGCTTCTTGGAAGAGAGTGCAGATCTCAAACTGGAAGAAAATAGAACCAGAGCCAATAGGAATCTGAGCAAAGGGCTTGCCCAGCCATTCAGCATCAGATCTCTTCCTCGGCCAAAAGCTTGAGAGATGTCTTAAGTCGCCTTGGTGTTAACGGCCCTACATGCAACAGCATCTTCACACCAATACCCAAAACAAGAGATTGATACAGATATACAAGTACCCAGCAGCAATCCCAGCGAGATACAACCTCCACCACCCCACCCCACCCCACCCCACCCTGCCGCCCCACCGCATATGCATGCTTCTGTGAGGCTGTAAGCACTGGAGTCCTGGGACCGAATGTAAATGCCAGCAACATGCGTTGGAGCCAAGCTCTGGTGCATATGTGTGTGTGTGCGTGCGCATGTGTGTGTGTGTGTGTGTGTGTGTGTGTGTAAGAACATTCTTTTAACATTCCCAACAACATAAAGGTTTCTACTCTTTGAAATACAGAGTAAAACAAATTGAATTTTCCTGACCATAAGAGAATGTCATTTCTTTATGTTTTTAAGTCTTTTGAATTTTTTTCTTCTGTTATTCATGTTTCTCATTGCCTTCCCTCTACCCTTGACAGTATGTGGTTCTTTATCCCTCAGGCCTCTCTCTGGAGGCAGAGATGTGTGGTATGGTGTGCCATGCGTGTGTGCACATGGTATCCGGCTAAATATAGAGTCAGCTAAGTGAAGGGGAGGAACTAACCCTCCTGTCATCCACGGTTACGTTCTTTACTGTGGGTTAGACCGACTCTTCACTGAACTGGCTGACCCAGGACAGTGTTTTGCCATCTTATAGAGACTGTGTCAGTTGTCTGGAGCCAATTTTTCTGAATGCTCATACCAAACAATTAGAAGAATACGGGTGATGGAATGGCTGGATTGGATGGTTGGCTAGGCCTCGCATAGCCTGAGTGAGTCTGAATCAGAAAAGTTAGACAAAGTCTGACAGTCCTAAAAAGAATATCCACAGATTGGAGATGAACCAGTAGAACCAGTTGGCATTGTGTTAAGCATCAGCCAACTAGAAGGTTTCTTTTCAAACAATTGTTGTGTTTTGTGTGTATGAGTATGGGTGTGTGCGTGTATGTGGAGGTCTGAGGACAATTTGTAGAGGTTGGCTCTGTCCTTCCAACGTGTAGATTCCGGGATCAGCCTCAGCTGACCAGGCTTGGCAGCAAGTCCCTCTTTACCCACTGGGTCCTCTCACCAGCCCCTTCAAACCCATTTTTGAGAGATGCAGCAACATCTGCCAGTTTCAGGACAGAAACGTGTTTGGATGCTGAGCCTCCACTGGCTGTGGGAAAGGAGAAGGTTGAACAGTGACTTGTGTTTGGAAGGACAAGGCAGTGACATAGGCTGTGTCCACGATCATGCAGCATAACTGAGGCTAACATCTCAGGATAGAAGGTGTGCAAGAACCTTGGAGACCATGTAGAAGCTGAACTTGGAGAGTGTTAAGTGGCCCTTTCAAGCTCACAGAATAAGCACATGGCTTAGACACAGGTGAGACTATATTTGTCTGCTGGCGTTGCTGAGACAGGCAACAGAAACGTGGTTTCTTGAGTCCTGGAGGCTTGAAGTCCAAGATCAAGGTGTTAGCTGTACTGGTTTCTCCTGAGCCTCCTTTGCTTGGCTTAGAGGTGATGGCTCGTTCTTCAGACAGCAGTCAGTCTGTGTATGTAAGCTTGACAGTCCTTGTTGGATAGAAGGGTCTACATTCAGGATCTTATTGAAAATCAGTGACCTCATTACAAACCACAGTCACACTGGAAACACTAGAAATTAGGAATTCAACTTGTGAATTTTGAAGGGATAGAGTTGAGCCCGTATCTGACACGATGACCTTGGACTCCCAGTCAGTGTCTGTGCCCACCTCACATGGAACAATGAGGTAAATTTGACTTCTGCATTAGTTGATTTTTATTTGTTTCCTAGTGCTGGGAAAGTTGTTCCTTGTTCACTAATTTTTAAATTGAGCCAAGTGTGGTAGTGTGCACCTTTAATCCCAGCACTTGCGAGGCAGAGGCAGGTGGGTCTCTGTGAATCTGAGGCCAGCCTGGTCTGTAGGACAGCCAGGGCTGTATAATAGAGATCCCTGCCTTAAAAAATATATTATAATAATAATAATTTAAAAATTTTGTGGTGTTAGGCATTGGACTAGGGCCTAGAACATGCCCGGCAAGTGTACTCACCCATCTCCACACCCCTTTCATGATTTTGGATGGGGTGGGAGAACAGCTTCACTAAGTTGCCCAGGCTGGGTTTGAACTCACCCTAATAGAGGTAATCCAGGCAAAGTGAACTTTCATTCCTCCTGCTTCAGACTTTCAAATAGCTTTCCAGATAGGAAATCCAGATAGGATTCCAGATACGTTTACAGTCAACAGAGACTAAAAGCATTTCTTGGTGTCAAGGCCTGGCAGAAGGCAGAGCAAACCCAAAAGAAAGTCCTGTGGCTCTACAGAAATCTTTTTCTTTCTTTCTTTCTTTCTTTCTTTCTTTCTTTCTTTCTTTCTTTCTTTCTTTCTTTCTTTCTTCCTTTCTTCCTTCCTTCCTTCCTCCCTTCCTTCCTTCCTTTGTTTCTCTTTCTTTTTGTTTTTTTTTGGGGGGGGGGCATTCTCTGTGTAGCCCTGGCTGTCCTAGACTCGCTTTGACCAGGCTGTCCTTGAATTCACAGAGATCTGCCCTCCTCTGCCTCCTTGAGTGCTGAGATTACAGGTGTGTGACACTGAGCCTAGCTGACATAAAGGAATTTTTTAGAACTATTTAATTGTTTATGTGTGTGAGTGTTTTGCACTGTGTGCATACCTGGAACCCATGGAGTTCAGAAGAGGTTGTTGATTCCCCTGAACTGGAGTTAAGGAATTTGTGGATCAGGACAAGGATGCTGGAAACTAAACCTGGGCTCTTCCATAATTCCAACAAGCGCTCTTAACACTAAGCCATCTCTCCAGCCCATACACAGGTATTTTAAACCAGACTCATCTGACTGAAATAAACTCAATGAGAACCAACCTGAGATGCTCAGAGAAGCCAGGTGTCTGGTGACTGTCAAATCTGACACAGTCTCTCTAGAATGTCACCAGAAATCCCCATGCTGAGCTCAATGCTAGCACCTGCTCCCAGGATGCTAGACAGGTTGGCTGCACCTGGAGTCAGGCCAGAGGCAGCACAGCTTTTTGTGTCCTGTTCTTTCTTCTTCTCAGTCTGGGAGTGGGGACATCAGATGTAAAAGAGCTGCCCTTACTTCCCTGCCCCGGAACCCTAGGAAAGGGACTGTGGGGCAGACACAGTGAGAAAGTGGCCTTCCAACACCACAGAAACCACAGGTGGGCTCTGGTGGGATCATGGGGTATCAAGTATGATGTAGCATGTGGCCTAAAATGACACAACCAGGAATGGGCCCCCATTGACGTAGGATGTGCCGGTTCCTCAGCCATGGAAACCAGGCTTCTGTTTTGGGGCTGGGTGGGAACAGTTCCAGAAGCTATCAGGTTAAGGAACAAAGAAAACCGTGGTCAAGGGAGAGCTTTATAGAATAGTTATTGGAATCAAGGCACCTGAATTGTGGTCTCAGTTTGAGCCTCAGTTTCTCTTCCTTTGAAGATGGCTTGTTTAGGCATCACAGAGCTCCTCCCAGCTCTGAGATTTCAGCAAAGACTGGAGGATGCTGGGGGCAGGGAAAAGGAATACTCTTTGTAGCAAATCAAATGATGGACTATGTGTCTCTGTGAACCAAACCAGGCACAGAAAACTCTCCATCTTCATTCCAGAGTTGGTGGGGGTGGGGAGAAGGGTGTTTGCTCTCGTGTCTCCTCGTTTGACGACTCAACCTTTTCCACAGGGCTCCTGCAAACACATCGTGGGGAGCTGTTCTCCTTAGGACCCTGCTCACTGGGGAGAGAGGCTAGGAAGATGGGGTGGGCAGCTGGGGGTCAGTGTCTGTGTGATGCCAACAGCTGGGTGAAAGCAGAAAAAGCAGCTCACTATCTGCTTAGCTTCAAATAGGAGAATAAAGGGGTCCAATTTTGTTGCTTTCATCTGAAGTTTGTGGATAATGAGATACAGGATCAGCCTTCTGAGTGATGCAGCTTTAGCCTCTGGGAAAGCTCTGTCTCCCCTCCCCAGTTACCCTGCCACTGAAAGGCCTCACAGTCTACCACTAGAACACATGGTGGTAAGCACAGCCCTCCACGGAGCACATCTTTAAAACACGACTGTACCCCGGGGATAGTTTATCAAACAAGGAGAGTCAGGGGAGCAGTGGAGGGGGTGCTGCATAGGGGCGCTGCAGATCGATCGCCAGCTCCTCCGATTCACCAGTTGACCCTTGTGGAGAAGCTGAGCTTAGAGGAGGAAGTGAGAATTCAGGGACTTCCCTGGAAAACAGATGCCTGCAATTATGGGTGTCTTCCATGTCTGAGGAAGGAGTGGGTTCAAAGTGGTTACGGTAGTGATCAGGCTGAAAAATGACAGGGGCTGTGGTAAAAACTGACTTCAGGAAAGTAGAGTCCCACAGTACACATGTGCCTGAGGCCGCACTGGAGAGGCACAGAAACACCTCCTAAAGCCAAGTGGTGGTGGCATACACCTTTAATCCCAGCACTCAGGAGGCAAAGGCAGGAGAGTCTGAGTTCAAGGCCAGCCTGATTATATTTCTCCATCAAATACAACAGGAGGCATCTTGTATGTAGCCGTCTTTGTAAATGGAAACTATCAGTTACAAATGCTGAGGGAGCTGTAGGACACTCCCTGTAATTCAGAACTAAGTCACAGAATAAATGACCACTGTGGTCAAATAAAGCAGAAACCCTGATCAAGTAATGTGTAGTCTTCTTACCTGAATGAGTTTACACAACTTAACCTTTTGAGATCTGGTAATGAAAGAGACAGAAAGTTCTGTACCTTTCCATGTAACCTGGGAACCTCAGAGTTGGGGTAATATTGGCTTAGGCTACAGACAAAGTGGGTGGCTGTGATTTAAGGAAAATCATAAGCTACCCTCACTTAGATTTGTATCATGGAGAATACAGCATATGAAAATTTATTTTCAGTTAAAAAATTGTATTATGGCTTCTGCCACATGCGTATGAAATTCCATCATTATAGCCATTTCCTTCCTCCTGGGCAATGGCTTCTGAGAACTTTCAGCCACACACGTGCGCACGCACACACACACACACACACAAATTGCCTAGAAGAATGTGTGTGAACACATTCGTGAGGTTTCCTAGTCAGTGGAGAAGAGGAGGCTGGGACTCAGGACAAATTGAGTTTGGGTAGAACTGGGATTCTTAAAGGACCAGAGCACAGGCTTCTATTCTCCAGGAAGCATACAGTGGACTGCATGGATGACAGAACTTCTAGGGAAAGGAAAAAAGACACCACATGAGAGTGAGACGCACTGAGAATGCCAAGCATGCCGTTCCCCTGTGGTTTAGGGATGGATTTGAACCCAGTGTGATGCTGAGTCTATCTGGTGGTCTCCAGCCTGGTCTTGCTTCTTCCCAGGGCATGCCTGTGTTTCTGGGCATGCTGCAAGAAGCTGAGCTAGGGACCAGGGAGACTGAGAGGCACCCAGGAGCTCAGCGACAGAGCTTGGCAGCCCTGCTTCTGCAAGGAAATCAGTAACAAAGGGTGTGCTTTGCAGATCAGTGGGACCCCACGGGTTCCTTAGCTGGCCCAGAAATCCAGCCAGAATTCAACACCCCAAAGCATGTGTCTGTTCTGTGTCTTCATTATAATCTCTAAAACAAAATAATAAATTTATACTTTTCAATGTAAATAAATTAATGCTTTATTGTGGGAGGCCATTGCTGAGGCAAGGTCTTGCTCTGTAGCCTTGCTGGCCTTAAAGCTTGGTGGTCCTCTTGCCTCAGCCTTCTGAGTGCCAGGATTACAAATATGGGTCACCACCATGCCCTGAATAAATTAATATTCTAAAAGTATAACCAGGAGGCAGAAGGCAGAGCCCAATGGCAGAGCACTTGTCTAGCACAATGAGAACGTGGGTTTGGTCCTCAGCATTGTGAGAGGATAGCCACTTTTGTGATTTTTCTAGTCAGGAAAAATATTTGTGTTATACTCACAGCAAGGAAAAACACCACACACGCATGCTCCTCTCCCTCGTCCCTCCCTCCTGCTTTCTTCTTCCCTCTACTCTTTCCTTCCTTCCCATTGCAAGAAGAGACCAAAAGGTGTGCAGGCTCTGGCAGGTCTGAGGTCTGACCTGATTACCTGGAAGGTTCTTAGCGGCCGTTTCCTTTGCAGGGCTGGCTGTAGCTCCCACCTACCCTTCACATCATAGCAGTACAAGCCTTCCTTCCGAAAGGAGCAGCCAGAGGAGCATGGAATTATTTCTTCTCCCAAGCACTGTCTCATTAACAGAAAAAAACAAAAACAAACAAACAAAAAACAACGCAGAAAAGTGCGTGTCTCTGGGCCCCACCATTCTCCTGCCTAGCCCTTTCTCCAGAATTGTGGGATGGCTCCAGGAACAGGCAAGAGGAAAAGAATGTGTTAGGCAGGTATAAAACACAAGAGGGAGTTCTGTAAATGCTCTGGGAGGGAAACTTTGTGGATGGAAAGGGAAGGAGCTGAAGGGTGGTAATTAGCTTATTATTGGTTCCCCTGGGTGTTGTGAGAATTCCTTAGGAGACACTTGTGAAAAGCAGAGGGAAAACAGTAAATACACATCTAATGATATGCTAAATAAATTATTATTGTTATTATTATGACTATTATTATAGCAAGTGCGACTTGCCCCTGGCATCGGAGTTTCCACTAGAGATGGGAATTGGTTTCCCTACAGCCTCCACTACTGCCAATATGCCCCCAGGCACTCCTCCACCTTAGGAAGCAGTTGAGTAATTGGACCACATAGGCCAGTCCTCCGGACTACCAGCTACCCTCCTTGCTTCTGCAGGAGCTGTTCTGGAGCACCACAGAAACCTGCAAGGCCTCTCCCAGGTGCCTGCTCTGGTGAAAACAGAGGAAAGGGACCAACTATGACAGGCTACACGCAGGGAAAGACTTGTTGACCCCCCCCACACACACACACATAAGCAGAGGCAGGCAGTGGGGGGAGTTACAGAAAGAAAGGAAACTGTACTAACTAGGGAAAGTTTTCAACCCAGAGGTTGAGAACCAAAGACGCCATGTGCGTGTGCATTTTACTAGTGGGAGAGACAAATTAGTCCGTTTCCTAAAGAGTTCTGGGACCCAGAAACAGTTAATAGCCACTTCAGCCCAAGTAAAGGGACCCAGGACTCTCTGGATTCAATAATAGGACCACCGTTTCTTGGCATCTGGCCTTGAGGTTGGGGCAATCCTTATTGACAACCCTTATCAGAATCTCAAGGTTCTAATGTTTGCAGTGAGCTTACACTCACCCTAACATTTGCACCCACTTCATCCTGGGAGCCCAGACATACACACAAAGGTGGCACCTCTCATTTCTCCCTCCCCACACTCATTTAGGAGAATCTAGCCTTCCACAGGACTCTAGCAACCCAGGGTGGAGGGTTGGGTTGAGAGAGGCTTGCAGCTTTGAAATGGGATCCAGGACCATTATGGGCACTCAGCACATGACTTCAGTCACTTTAGCTTAAAGTAGGTGACTTTAAGGAGCTTTGAGAAAAAAAAGAGAAGTCCCAGAGAGCCCTCCCCTACTCTGAGTTTTGGTGGGAGAGGGGAAAGCTGGCCCTTCACTAATGGGTAAACACCAAATCTACCCATCTCTTTCCACTCATTGATAGTGGCTCAGAACGAACTATTTTGCAGAACCAAAAAGGAAAAATAATAATAAAAAAAAGACAACCCTTAAAAAATTAAATGTATGAAACAATACAATTAGAAGACATTTCTGTGTCAAAAGTGAGCTTTTTAATCCAAAAAAAGTATGTTTTAACTATTAATGTTTTTAAACAACACACCTGATCTGCTCCATACCCTTGAAGCAGGGCTGCATAAAGCTTTCCCTCCAGCCGGCCTGTCTTGTGCTGATTGATTTTGCTGTATCTGTGTATTTCTTCATGGATCAGTGGTGGTTCCCCATTGCGCCCCTCAGGACAGGCAGTTCCACCCCAGCCTGTGCCTTGCTTCCTCGGATTTATATTCTATGCATCTGGGCATCAGGGGAGCCAGCAGACTGGGGTTTAGGGAGGAGCACCGGGGAGACAGTGTCTACATTGGTAACCCAATTTCCTGGCGCTGAGGGCCTCATCCCTGCTCCCAGGCATGGGCCCCTCCCAGAGCCAGCTTAACTATGCTGCCTCCAGCCTTGGTGGTGGTTGCAGGCTAAGCCAGCATGGCCACAGTGAGGTGCAGAGCGATGATGGGCTGTTGGGTGGATCTCATATTTTGAGCAAAAACTCTGCCAACAACAGAC
Organism: Pachyuromys duprasi; assembly: GCA_028658305.1. NCBI lineage: Eukaryota > Metazoa > Chordata > Mammalia > Rodentia > Muridae > Pachyuromys > Pachyuromys duprasi. The sequence continues at coordinate 583,696 of CM053752.1, read as the reverse complement.
AGCAGGTTTGCCTTGGACCAGTCCCAGTCCTGCAGGAAGAGTTGGACCGAGCTTGTCAGCAGTGCTTAACTCCAGTCCAGGGAGTTCCCCTCCCTTCCCAGCATCCTGGAGATTTTTAGTTCTGGATATCTTTAGTTCAGGAAGAATCCTCTCACACCTTTGGGGAAGATATCTGTAACTCTGTGGTTAAAAAAAAAAAAGAATCAGGGTGTGTTTGCCTTTTCCCCCTGGTTTAGCTGGTGGCTGAAGAGTTGTGGAATCTTTACTCAGTGGTGCCTAAAAGGAGATTGGTGGGAAAGCAGTGTCCATGTGACCCTGCGAATGAAAAAAGTGAGGTCTAGAGGCCTATAGAAATGTGCCTTAGTCTTCAAGCCAAATTCTTCCCCCAAAGGGCCAACATAAGGCTGTTAGGGAACTGGAGACCCCCCTGTCCCCAGAGGAGAGAAGGAGTGGCCAGGCAGAGTTAGTCTGCAGAAGCCAGGGTAGGAAGCAGGATGTGGAGGGCCCATCCAGGCCCATCAGAGCAGGCCCACCCCTGAAAGCTCATTCTAGAACCAAGGGAGCTCCCAGTCCCAACCATAGCATGAGCTCAGGAGACCCAGGCGAAAGCAGAATAAGTTACCCTTTGTTAGGTTTTTCTGGACCTCAGGGCTGTATGGTGGGCGCTTCCTTCTGATACCATCTCACATTTTTCAAGGCCATGCTTTGAGACCCAAAAATTACAATTCAAAAGAAAGGCTCTAAAGCAGAGGGGCAAGGCAGTGTCCAGCCATTAGTGTAGCAGCAGCAGAGCCAAAGGGGCTTACTGCTCCTTTATAGGGAGGTAGTATGTTCGCTACCCCCTCTCATAAGCCCTAGGCCACATCTGTCTGTGACAGTTCCTCACCATGCAGCTTTTGCCTTCTGGTGGATGTTCAGTGCTTGCCTCTTTCCTCTCAGACTGTTTTAACCAAGCCCCTATCACCCTCAATTCCCTCCCCTCCTTGGCACTTCTAGGCTGTTGACCCTTTTATAACTCCAACCTCCTCAGGAAAGAACTCTGCTAGCTAGTTTCCTGGCTTCCTAGCCAGTCTCTCAGCAAACATGTCTCTCCAACCTGTACACTATAAACATGCCTGTTCAGAGACAGACTGGCCTACATCCTAATGAACACACATCACGAGATAATTACGTCTTATATACATACCTCTACAGAGTTATATTCAAAAACCGCCTATAACTCCAGAGTCTGGACAGAGATAGCAGCATGTACATATAGGACTATAATTACTTATGTCTATTTTTATAACTATGTGGTTATAAATAGATATGTCTATATATAGTGATAATAATATAGAAATATCCCCATAGCCATATACGGCTCTAAGTGAATGCTCTAACTACTCTGTATCACAATCAATAAGTATATATCTCCTGATACATAATTCTAACAATATACATTTATCTATATAGCTGCTTAGAGATATAAATCTGTCAGGATAGCAAATGTCCATAAAGCTGGATGGCTATAAAGAGTCATATATTTTTCTGTATATAAATCTGCTTCTGTAACTGTTGTGTATACACAAATACAATGGAAATAATTATATTTTCCTCAAGCATAAATCTGCAAATACAACTACAACACATTTAGGTATGGTTAGAGATAGAGCAATATTTTGTAGACACCCGTCTGTCAATACAGCCACCGATGCCTGCAAACAGAGAGAGTTATAGAGGGAGTTATAAATAAACTCTGCAGATGTGAATGGAGCCGAAGAACCAGCTATAAACATGGCTCCAAGCTGTTCTTTCTTCTTCGGAAGACATTTCTAAAGAGAGTCCCACCACACAGGAAGGGGGCAAAAGTGCTGGGATAATGGTATCCCCCCCCCCACACACACACACACGGAGGGTTAGAAGTCGCTGGACTTTGGGGAGCCAAACAGGAGTGGGTGAGAGTCCGTGGCGGCTCCCTTCGAAGGACAGAGCCCCTGGGCAGGTGGAGAGGCCTAAGAGGAAAACAAAACAAAACAAAAAGCTGGCTTGCGTCCTTCAGCCATCCCTTGCACCCCAAACTCTTTCATCAGGGAATTCCCAATCGGCCTGGTAGCTCACTGAGCCTAAGAGTGGCCTAAGTTGAGGTCTGAGCAATCCTGGCTCCATCCTTGCCTGGCTGCTCTCACCTCGGCAGCCTGCGAATTGAGATCTGGCCTTTCTCTGAGCTTGGCTCGCAGCTCTGGCTTCGACCTGTTCTGTTTTATTTTGCTCCATTGCTGTTTTATCGGTTTGATTATCTCAGGGTCCTCCACCTTATGTTGCCCAAATTCCAGGAAGCCAGGAGTAATTCTTCAGTCATTCCGTGTGACTCAGTGCATCGCGCATCTCTCGGTTCCTTTCAAACCAAATGGCTCACCGGCTGTTGAAAAAGAATCCGAAGCTCTGGGAAGGCTTGTGAATCCAGTATACGAAAAGTTCTCTTGCTCGCTGGTTACGGCCCTTTTTCTTTTCTTTTAATCTTTTCTTTTTCTCTTTTAAAAGCTGGCTAGTGTCTTTTGTTATATTTTTCCTTTTTGATCTTTTTTTCTTTTTCCTCGGCACAGTTGTTTTTCGTTAGACCCGAAACTGTGGGGCGGCCTTTTCTCCCCAGACAAATTTTGTATCCCTATACCTCTGACTCTCACTTCCCTCTACATAATTAGTTACTAAAACGATCAGAAAGCTGTACCTGGAGAGAATGAGGTAGACACAGCAGGAATCCAGACGGGTCTTCTCTTGCTTTATGGAAATCGCTTGGCTCCAAGTTTGAAAAAGAAAAATTCAAGGCGCCTCAGCTCTCCCTACTTTAAAAAAAAAAGCCTGTAGCAAGGGAACTTTCTGGGGCGCTGCCTGCGGGAGCTCAGCGTCACGCCGCGGCTCTCCCCAGACCCCGGCGGCCATAAATATTTTTTCTGTTTCCCTCTCGGCTGCTCTTCCCCGGCACCTCTGCGTCCCAGCGGCCCCACCGACTCGGCTAACGCCTCATCCATCTCTGCCCCTCAGACTGACCCTGCGTGTTTGGCCTCTTTAAAGCAGGGGCTCCCAGAGAGTCCCCAAAGCCACAAACCACCCACAAGTGTGTGAGTATCCCCTTTCTGCGTGCACAAAGCAAGGTAGAAGGAAAAGCAGAAATGAGGGGTCTTCAGATAGACCTTCCCCCCTTTCTCTGGCAAGAGGACCCTGACTGGAGAGAGGGGTCCCAGCCCCAGGCCCTCCAGAGCATTTCAAGAAACTAACTTCCTACCTTCCTGGTCTTCCTCTTCGGAGTCTACGTTTCTTCCTTCCCCTGCCCCCTCCTCAAAGTACCCCCTTTGGTATTTTATTGCACTCCTGCTAAAGAGGAGCTGTTAATTACTGTTTTTATTATGTTATTTATTGTTATTATGATTGTTAGAGGTTTGTTCACTGGGGTTAGGGAACTGCAGCCTGGCCCAAGAGAGAGTGGGCCCGCATGCACACAGACACACAGACACACAAACACACGGCACGCACACACGCACAAAAGCGCGGGCACACAAACAGTGCACACACCTACGCATCCACCAAAGCCTGCTACCTTTAAGCGCCTGCATAACGATCAAGGAGTCAGGCCTCCTCCTACAGCAAAACAACACGCCGCCCACGCACACAGCACTCAGGCCGACACCGTCCTGGACCGAGGCTCAGTCCCACGAGCACTGAGCTTGCAAAACGGAGGGAAAATACCTAAGAATTCCTTCTCTCCCACAATGTGGAGGGGCGAGTCAGGCCTCGCTCTCTTTCCTCTAGTTTCTCTCGCTTTCTCTTTTTTTTTCTCCTTGTTTACAGCTTCGGAGAGCTCAAGGCCCATAAATCTTGAGGGGCCTGCGGAGCGCGGAGCACATTGGTATGCATCGTTAGGACTCGCTAATACCTAAGCCCATTAACGAGCGTGTGTGCGCGGTTTCCGGTGTGTGTTAACTTATAGTTAAATTCTGGAGGAAAGGGCATTGTGGATTAACATATACCAAATCCATCATATCATATCTGTCATGTCAGATCAGTCAGCCAGGTCTTTGGGGAGCAAGGTGCCTGGTCAGGACGTGCCCACTCCAGACCTTGTGCGCCAACCCTGACGCCCTGCCCGGGCCGGCGTGGCTCTGAGACTGGCCAGTCTGCTGCCGCCCGCGCACAGCGGCGTTGGCGAGGCCGAGGGAGGCGAGCGAGGCCGCTCAGCCTCTTCTCCCGGGCCGTCCGGTTTCCGATTTCTGGAAGAAATTCGAGAAGCTAGTGGGTTGCTGAACTTTAATTAAACCAAAGAGAGGACAGTGGGAGAAAGGAGGTCGGGAGGCTGAGTGTGGGAAGGGGGTCCCTGAGTGTCTTCTCCAGGGGTTGTGCGCTCTTCCTTCCCCTCCCCGGCTACTCCGCACAGTCGGCTAATCGCTACCCTCTTTAAAATAAAGAGACAAATAAACAAATAAATGATGACCAGTAAGAAAAAGACGCAAAGCAACCAGAAAACCAATTCGCATGGCATGATTCAGCCAGGTGTCCAGTTCCAGTGACTCGGGCTGTCTTGGAACCCCAAGGATCTAGTTAATTGGGCCTGCGTAGACAGAGATGGAGGATGCCAGTTCTAGAGGGAGGATTGAGAGCGAGGAGCGGAGAGTCCATCTTTTGGGGTCCTGAAAAAAACAAAAAAAACAAAAAACAAAACAAAACAAAACAAAAAACAAAGACAAAACATGCAAAATTGTTGTATTGGCGTGGATCGGTTTAAATGAGGCAGCGCGGGCGGGGACGCGGGTGGGTAGGTCTCCCCTGCTGCCGCCAGGGTTGCCTAGGGGTGCGGGCCGTGCCGGGCTGCTGGGGGAGGGGGACGAGGCGGGCCCTCCCCAGGCGCTGTGAACTTTAGCTGGGCCGCCGGCTGTCAGCCCCAGAAAGCGTTAAAGGTGCAGCAGCCCGCGCCAGCCTCAGCCGCCTTTGTACGCGTGATTTATGACTTCAATCTTGGTTCACCGAGAGTTCACACGGCTTTCGCTGCTGTTGAAGGTTAAAAGATGGTCTTCGGTTGACAAGTGGGACTATTGAAAATTCCTTCTTCTTCGTTTTTTTTTTTTCTTTTTTTTTTTTTTTTTTAAGAATCGAAAAGCTGAGGCTCAGGAGAGAAAAAAATGGGGAGGGGTAAGGGAGAACAAGGGTTTCAGGTGGAGCAAAATGCAAAGTGATAGGTTAGGGAGGTTTGTCCTCATACATTTAAATTTGCTTTTGTAGCCAACATTTGAGTGTGTGTTTGTGAAGGGGGTGGAGGAAGAAGTGAGTAGGGCGTCTGGGAATGAGTTTAAAGATCTCATATTTAGAGGCCAAAGGCACAGACACACGGGAGAGGGCAATTTCGTGTAAATTATTTATTAGCTTGGGTTAGCATCCCTAAGCCATTCTCCTCTAGAGACCAAATCGGGTCAGCTAAGGGGAGCCAGCAAGGCTGCCTGTTGCCAGCCATGGTAGGTACCCCAAGGAGACCCTTACCTGGACGTCAAGTGCACTCTTTACATGGATGGCTCAGCCTGAGACATATATTTGATACAAATTCAGGAGAACCGATGCTTCATTAGGGAGGTGGCAGGGAGGCGGAGCATTGGCAGCTCAGCTGAGGCCACAAAAGATCCTGACTCAAAAGGTGGAAATAATCTCCCTGCTCTGGCATGGGAATTTGGAGCAGTGCCCCACACTTGGTGTTTTCCGTGGGGATTGGGAATGGACGTCTGTCTCTTATATCTCGGGCTGGCCTACAACTTCTTAGGCAGCCAGGATGATTTTGAGTTTCACTTCTTGTGTGCTGGGATTACAGGTGTGGTCCACCACCTTGGTTTTCTGTGTCCTGGGAACTGAGCCCAGGCCTACATGAATGCTAGGCAGGCACCACAGTGGCTGCAGTAGCTCCTGGAATTGCAAGGATGTCCCTCCTTCTCTGAGGGAGAAGGTCCTCTGCTCCTAGGCTCTGGTGGCTCTTGGATATTCTTCAGAAATTGTGTTAAACACATCTGTCTATTGATGAATCAATCTAGTGTGTATGTGTCCATATGGGAATGAATGTGTGTGTATGTGCATGTGGAGGCAAGAGCTCAACAGGAATGTGCAGGTCTCCACTTCCACCATGTGGTTCTTAGGTCATGAGCCTTGGGGGCAAGTGCCCTTCCCTATGAGCCACCCTGTTGCCTCCACATTGAGGTTCTCTGACATATTTTAAAAGCTGAGCTTGGTGGCACACCTGGATCCCAGCACTTGAGAAATAGAAGCAGGAGCATCAGGAGTTGAAGGCCTGCCATTCATAGTCTTGTATATTGAGTCTACTGGTGGGGGAGTTTGAGAGGACAGCAAATAGATTAGGGTTTCATGTTGGTACCTCTTACCACCCCTAAACAGGCCCAGCCCTGCCAGTGCTGCTGCCTTGGGTAAAACCTAGGGCCTCGTGCATGGAAGGCAGAGTCTGTCACTCTGCCATGCCCCTAAGGCCTAACTCTGTACGTGTCCACAGGAGGTCAGAAGCAGCCCCTCAATTCCAGATTCTGGGAGCCAAGCCTCCATAGCACAAAGGGCCTACCTTTAGTTGGAGAGGTCTTTCACTACAAGAACAGGATTTAACTCTGGCAATACTTAGAATAAGGGGTGTCGGTGGCACTGGAGAGATGGCTCGGTGGTTAGAGCACTTGACTGCTCTTCCAGAGCAGGTTCAATTCCCAGCTCCCACATGGCAGTTCACACCTGCCTGCAACTCCAGTTCCAGGGGATCTGGTACCCTCACACAGACATAAATGCAGGAAAAACACTAATGAAAATATTAATAATAATAATAAAGAGAGCAAGAAGCCAGAAAGATAGACATAGCTCTCTGGGACATCAGCCTCTCCTTTGAGAAACACTATATGATAGAGTAAGGAGCACAGAACAGAAAACCAAATGCCAGTAATTCAGAACTTAGGCTCTAAAGTCATTCAGAAGAATAGCCCTTTGGTCTCAGAAAAGCAGAGTGGTATTGTGTTTAGAAACTTAGAGGTCAGTAGCCCTGAGGAGGAAGGGCCAAGAAAACTCATGACTCTCCCAGGTTCTGGCTGGGAAGTGTAGAAGTGAACCTAATGCTCTGTCAAGAGTGGCTGCTCTGAGGTCTCTTCACCACTTTTGACTGACCTAGGGAATAATTTCAGTAGCCTGTGCCTCTCTGCAATCTGAAATAATTATGAATTCATAATTCATAATTAAGAGTGTTGACTGTGACCATGGCTCTCCAATGGATCTCTTTGTTTCCTCCTCCTTTGCCTCCTCCTTTAGCCTTTGCCCTCTGTCACAAGCAAACTGAGGCCTAGTTCCTCTTCAGGCAGCTCTTGAACTACGCCATTTGTGGAATGACTGCCTCATTACTAAGCCAAGTCATCTCTCACCTCTCTTAGTATTTATGCTCAGTACATCCCACTAACCTCAGATTTCACCATGCTTCTGACCAAAGTAGAGACTGGGGGTGAGACTCCAACTGGAAAAGCGACTTGGTGAAGATATGCAGAGAAGTTGGAATGAAAGCCAGGTGGGCAGCATGAGGTGCTAAGACATCTGGACATCTGCCACCCCTCCCCCATGCTTGAGGAAATGCCACTCTACCTCATCCTCTAGGATCCTTGAATACACACCTAACATTTTTCCTACTTCCCTCCCTTTCTTTGGGTGAGCCCCTGACCATGTCTTCCATGTCATCTATGGCTGGGGATGGGGTGTGCCTAGAGACAGAAGAAATTTCCATGATAATTTTCATATAAGTTTCTACCTTTAGCTCACCTTCCATAGCATAAGAGTTTATTCTGCCTTTCTCTCTTCTCTCCTCCTCTGGAAATGTAGAAAAAGAAAGGCACCTGCTAACAGATAGACCTAGAGAAAGAGGGAACCAAGCAGGGAACACACCTGTGATCCCAGCACAGGTGTAGGAGGTAGAGGCAGGCAGATGGATTTCTGTGAGTTCGAGGCCAGCCTGGTCTAAAGAGTGAATTCTAGGACAGTGAAGTCTCTCTTTGTAGAGAGACCCTGTCTCAAACAACCAAAAGTAAATGGATAAATGAAAAATAAAGAAACAAACACGGTGGCTCAAACCTTTTCCTCCATTCTATACCCTGAGATTAGGATCAGGGAAAGCCCTCCCTCTCTCCGAGGTTCCTAAGTCTTTGTTCTCTGCAGAGTAGAGGAGCCTGAGACCAGGCTGGCTCCATCTCCTCTAAGAACAAGATGCTTTCCAAAGGTCACCTGGGGGCGGCCCCAGGTATCTCCCAGGTCTGTCTGGTCAGAGTGACGTCAGGAGCCCTGACACTTTGTTCCTCCATGGGGTGATCCCTGGGAGTCACCCCAGCCTCCACCCCCAAACTCATCTGCTTTTCCCCTGAGCTACTCCTGCACCCCTTGGTCATGCCACTCCCCTAAGAGACAGGTAGGAAGATGGCCCAGGTGATTTCTTGGCACTTGCTAGCTTATTTTAATGTACTGTTTGATTCTCAGTAGACTAAAGAGGGAAAAGGAAAGGAGAACTGTGCCTGGCGTCCCCGTCCCACACCCCCCCCCCGGTGGCCCCTCCTCTGGACATTGGCTCTCCTGATAAAACAGTGCACTGTTGTTCCTAGACAACCATTCCCCACCATCTCTGTCCAAAGAGGTTGAGTTTCACCCTTCGTTCACCCCCATTAATCACCCCATCAGCTAAACATCGCCCAGCCCCCTCTAGCCCTTAGTATTCATAGGCAGGAAGGGCATTCCTCACTGCTGCTTGCCTCACAAAGACTCCTCCTCTGGCCATGGTCCCTCCCCCTCCCCATCCACCAAGTCCACCGTAGGCAGTGCTGCTCACTGCTTAGGGCATTCCAGCCACCGGCTCCACTCCTGGACCCCACCACTGAGCTGCTTCAGGGACTTTCCCCTGACCTGCTTGGTCTCACACACCCTCTTGGGTCATTTCCACTCACCGCCATTTCTTCCTGCTGGAACCCCCACCTCACTCCAACCTTTTCTACTCCCCTGTTCACTTTTCTTTCCCACTCCTAAGACACCCCCAGGCCCTTCAGAGGGTGCCTCTGAGGCCCTTTCCTCCCACCTTGAGAAGCAAAAAGACAGGTTAACACAGTGGCTAACACATTAAGTTTTAGATTCAAATCCCAGAGCTATCACCTGTCACTTGTACAACTGTAGGCAAAAAGTTGACTTTTCTGATCCATCCCTAAAATGGGTATACCCATTGGCCTTAGAGAGCTATAGTAGGGATTAAATTAAAGTTTATTTGCATAGATCCCAAGCATGCAGCAGGCACTTGATAAATGGTAGTTATTAATATCAGAGGCTTCTCAGGGAAAGAGTGTGTTGCTCTCTGGATTCCAATAAGAGTTAAGGAATTGCCTCTTGCAGCAGCTGAGAGCATGGGGTAAAAATGACACAGTCTTGCAGATAAGTAGGGCTCCTTTGCCAGAAAGCCAGATTATTATTTAGCCATACAGGGTCTCAACTTTGGCTGTCCATTGAAATACCTAGGGGAGTTTTTAAAAAATAAGAAAACCCTAGTGCCTGGGCCCCACCTCCTGACTTGCTTATTTGGTTAGCCTAGAGTAGGACTGGTGCATTTGGAGAAAGCCTTTAAGAACCATTTCCCTGGAGATGCTGATGTTTGGCTGGAAGTTGAGATGTGTCCCAGGAAGGGAGGCAAGAAGAGGACTGCTCTGGACTGGCTAGAGAGCTTCAGTGGTGCCCAGCCACTTAGGATTAGCTCTGCTTGAGATGTCAGAGTTTCAGACACTCTCATCCTTTCCATTTCTTGTAGCTCATAGGGTTTAGACAGGGCACACTCCAAGAAGAGACAGAGGAATGGGCAAATTGATCTCTTAGTATCCCTTGCTCACCAGAAAAGGACAGGGTTCCCAGGGCCCGACTACCAGGGCAAAGTGGAGGCTGAGGCAGCTACCTTCTGGAGTAGGGAAGTGTGTTGTTGTGTAGTAAGTAAATGGTGTTTCTACCTGGTTGCTACAATAATAGGCTCAGCAATTAGGATACACATTTTCAGGATCTTTTCCTCTATTTCCAAAAAGATAAATCACTCCTTGGAACAAAATCTGCATATTGTAATTAACTGATAAATATTTCATGCCTGGCTCAAACTTTCTCCTTTTCTATTTAATGGCCACAAACTTGAGCAGGAAGAAACCAGAGCGCATGTGGGGCCTGCAGAGGGTCCCCTGCATCTGCCTAAGGGGAGGCAATTGTCTGCTTTGCAGCTTTATTTATTTTTCGCTTATCCTGTTTGGAAAACATTGCTCACCTGGAGAAAATCAGGTCACAGGTGGTAGGCAATATGATTTGGGCCTCTTGGCCTCAGTCCTGACCTCACCAGGAAAGGCCAGTCCCTGGTGACCCCTGAGGCCCTGGCAGCAGCAGCTTTGGAATTCAAGAGGCCCATGTTTGGAAACAAATTCTCTTCTGCTATTCATTAACACAATGGCTTCAGACCACCTGAAATTTAGTTTCTTCATCTGTTAAACAGGCATAGCAGTTTTTAGTTTGTAGGGTTCTCTTTATCAATGACAATAGTTTATAATTAATGGTACTACATTTCATCTTTCCTGTGCCCATCCCCCACCCCATGCTTATGTAACTATCTATTAAATGCTACTGTGAGATGGAGGATGTCTTATCTCACCTTATCAATGGCTCTATTCAGGAGAGTCTTATTCTCTCTGGCTGTTGTCAGTGTTTGGAAAATGAGGGAACTGGGGTGTGTAGAAGCTATGTTTCTTGCCCAGGGTCACACCACCTGGTGGCCACACCTTCAATCCCAGCACTCAGGGAGGTACAGGTAGGTGAGTTGTGAGTTCGAGGTCAGCCTGGTCTATAAAGTTTGTCCAGGAAAGCCAAGGCTACACAGTGAAACCCTGTCTCAAAAAGCCAAAATGAAAGGAGAGAGAGAGAGAAAAGAGATCTGCAGTCTAATTTTAGTTAGCTCTGGGACACAGTGTAATTTACTCAAACTAAGAAGCCTCATTCAAGGCTCAGTCTCAACCTCAGTTTCTTCATCTCTAAGTTGGGGATATGAGTGGCACCGACCTGAAAGATACTGGTGAGAATTAAATGAGGAACGCACTTAGGGTGCTCTGTCTTGGCATACAGAAAATGTTCACTAAATAACTGGTGAAGTCGCCATCAGCACCACCTCAGGGCCGTATCACCATCACCTCCCCCCAAGGCCATGGTGTCTTCTTGTTCTTTGGCATTTGGGACATAAGTGTGTAAATTTTCCAGAAGCCACAGAGCTGCTCTTTCATTACCTTCACAACACATACTTCAGTACCCATGACTCGAGGGGGGAAAAGGACACTAAACAGATTAGGACTCCATTTGGGGAATTAAATCAAAACTCAAGACTAACTCGATTTGGTTCTGCGGAGAGGGAAAGGTTAAGAGGGAGTGAGCAGGCATCTGGCTGTTCCGAAGTGTAATGGTCTGGATCTCTCCAGCCCACATGGTGGTGCCCAAGGGGGGCTCCCCTGAGGTGGAGGAATGAGAGAGCTTCAAACCTCAGCAGTCCCAGAACTCCTCCCCTAAGGGATCCTTCTTCAGAACTCCTCCTTGGATTCTGGGAGCCTCAACCCTGGGTTCAGACTGAGGGCTTCATAGGCGGGCGAGAACACCTGCTTCTCTTCAGCAATGTTGAGGCGCTAAGGACACTGCTTTTTTCTTTTCTGGTGTCTGTTTAGCTACAAGTATGATGGGCATGGGGACATAGACACAACTCGGCCGCCACTCAGCCTCTTAGGTTTAGCTCAGATTATTCTGAGCACTGTAAAATAAAAGTAAAAATCAACTCTCCATCAGGGAGAGTGGTGATTTTGCTCAGCATTTTCTCCCGTGTTCTCAATATTCTCCACGCAAGCTGAAAATAACCATTATTTCTCATTGTGCAAAAGGGGAAACTGAGGCTCAGGGAGATTAAGCAGTTTATTCAGAATTACAGATTAAGTGTGGCTCCAAGGAAGATTACAAAATAGAGACCAGTGTCTTGGGCAGAGAGAACGGACCTACTCTAGAAGCACTGGGCGCAGAGATCTGAGAGCTCCTCAGAGCCGGGGGTGGGGCGAAGGAGGGACTCGTAGGCTGGCCAAACAGCGGGGCCTCGGGGCGGGCGAGAGCGTCGCCAGCGAGTCCTCATTCCGTGATTACTGTCAGGGGACCATCCATCAGCGCCGCCCAGGACGCTCGGGCCAGACTGCCCGCCGCCCGCCAGGGTCTCTCCAGATCGCATTAGCCCTGCCCAGGGCGCAGTGCGACACTGTTAGGAGCGGGCTGCACTGGGCAGGGGCGGGCACCGCAAGCCGCAGGGCCATAGAAAGGACGCCTCGGGAGTCTCCCAGCTCCCAGCCTCTGCCTCCTGGGTCCCAGGGTGCTTAGGAGCCGCAGGAAGAGAAGGGAAGTCACACAGAACATAGAGTGCTGCAGTAAGGAAACCAACAGGAGCAGAAACCAACCTGTATCTTCTGGGAGGCAGAGAGGGTGAGAGGCAGTGTAGGGGCTAAAGGACAACAGCATCAGGGAAGAGAAGGTGGAGAATAGCCTCACCAGCATGCAGCCGCCTATAACCCTGGCACTCAGAGAATAAGGGGCTGAAAGTCAGCCTGAGGCAGATTGTCAGGGACAGCAAACACCTAGATACCCTCCCCCCAGCCACTGCCACCTCTCATTTTAGAAGAATCAGGCCCAGGGAAGAATCCACACTCACAGACCTACCCCGCTGCAGGCTGACTGCTCCTTCTGGGCTGCTCTGTCTGCTCTGGGCCACAGAGTAGGATCACTTCCTCCCTCCAGAAGCTGCTGGTTCTACCAGACTGTGGTTGGAGAAGTGCATCTAGGTCCCACAGTCTAAACCAACTTTTGTGTAACTTTGAAGCAGCAACTGCAACTCCATGTCCCCAAACCACCACATGAGCCCATCGCTCGGAACCAGAGTTTATTTCCAGGGTCCAGTCCAGCCAGCCAGCCTGTTAACTAAGGTTTGGTCAGCCAGCCGTATGAATGCCATACTGTTTTCTATCTCTCACTGAGTAAGTGTAGTATCTGCTTGTAAACACTTGTCCACTTCTGTCCATTCATTCAAGTATTTGCTTGATGCCTGATGAGGACCAGGTACCAAAGTCAAAAGCTTCTACCATCTCTCAGAGGAGGCTTCAGTGAGACTTCCCACACAGGGTTATGTGAGACATTATGCCACGCGGGAAACTCCAATTACTTGGTCCCTGTCCATGTGGGTGATCTGGCATCTCTGGCCCCCTCCCCTGTCGGTGCTGGTTCTGCCACATCGTTTACAGTTCACAGATCATCTTGTCTTTGCTCCTTCCTCCTGGAAGACAGAAGGTCCCCATGGCCTCCACAACCACTCCCAGACAATCGGGAGTGCCTGCTTCTGTCTAAACCTTATCCTTCCTCCATCAGGGCCCATCATTACCACCTTAATTTAGGGTCTTGTCACGAGATGTAGCCACTTTTTCTACAGGACCTGTCCACCCAGAGTTGTTAACCTTGTCTTCTGTGGTTAGGCAAGTAGGGATCAGCCTGCCAGGAGAAAATCAGAAACCTTCTTTAGCATCTCTGAAACCATGTTGCTACTCAAGTCAGGATGGTTGTCTTACAGAAGGCTCTTTTCTTGCAGGGTACAAAGTGAGTTTCCAAGCCCAGCATCATAGTTTCTATGTCAGTCTCCAAGAAGGTCTGTGGTGGGGAGGTAAGAAATCAGCAAAGCTAGGACATAAGCAACTTCTTTTCCTAAGGCCTGTTCTAGTCCAGTTTCTAGGAAGAGATATTGCGAGGGTTTGGTATGTGGACACTCCCACAGCCCCAGACTGAACACCCAGTGAATAATTTCAGTGTGGTTTCTTCTTGTAAGCCATTTGTGCCAGGCTTGACACACTATCCAGAGCAGGTGTCAGCAAGAGGCCTTGGCAATGACTCTGCCTCTGGATTAGCTTCACACACATTGTCTGTTGTGCTCTCCAGTGCCAGGCTCAGTGTCTGGCACAGAATACATGCTTGTACAAGTGGATAAATAAATAACCCCAGAGGGAAGCTCAGAATCCTCAGTGAGAGGCAAGAAACAGAGATACTGAAAGGTTAACTGACTTACTCAAGGTCACATGTCCTGTCTGCAGCCAGGCCAAGCTTCTGTGGAGAAGTGCTTTGGTGGCAGAGGGTGTTGGACGGGAGGGAGACAACGACAATAGGAAGAAGCTATCAGACATTGCCTGAGTAGTACAGAAAAGAGCTGCTAAAGAGATGACATTCTGAGAGAGATGAGATTTGAGATGATACACCTTTAAAAGCCATTCATGGGAGGTAAATTCAGAATAATACACAGTTCTGCCAATAACATGGGCAAGTCAACCGGCAGGATGGGCCACAGAAGATCAGACAGAGAGAGCAGATGCTGAGGTCCAGACAGCCACTCCCCAGATCTTCGCCAGCCTTGAATGCTGTGTGACATCCTCCAGCCATGTCCTCTCTGGGATCTGAGGTACTGGATAAGGTCCACACTGACAAGCAGAGCCATGTCATTGTCTCAGTTCTCACCCTTGTTGTTGCTCTTTTATCTGATTTTAATGACTTTCTGAACAGGAAATATACAAACATGTTTCAAAAGTCAAAAGACATCAAAATTATAATATAGGGGCTGGGAAAATGATGCAGTGGTTAAGGGTATTGGCTGCTCTTCTAAAGGACCCGGGTTCAATTCCCAGCACCTACATGGCAGCTCACAGCTGTCTGTACCTCCAGGTCCAAATCTCACACCTTTACACAGATATACATGCAGATAAAACACCAATTCACATCAAAATAAAAGAAATCATTACAAGATCATACAACAGCCAGTAAGTATGCTTACCAGCTTCAGACTCAAGGCCACCAGGTCCATTATAACCTCAGTAGCCACCGTCTTGGATATAAGCATATGTATCTACGTGTGTGAGTGTGTGTGTGTGTGTGTGTGTGTATACTTCTTGGATATATATATATAACTTCTTATATATATATACATATATATACACTTCTTGGAGATATATATATACATACGCATATATATACATCTTGGATATGTGTACACACATTTAAAATTCTCTAAATTGCTTCCCCACTTTATGAGGGGCAGGAGAGAAAGCAGGGTTCCTGACCTGAGGGTCCAGAATCCTTGCTAGGGTGCATGCTTGAGAACCAAGCTTCCTCATGTTGGACTGCTCCAACCTTCTGTCCCAGAACAGCCCAGACCCTGTGCTCACTAGCTGAGATGCACACTCAGCCAAGTCCTGTGGAACAGAGCCCCAGGGCAGCCTTCTCCACCCATCACACATTGTCGGCAGGGGGCACTTAACCTCAGTTTTTGTCTTCAGACATGGCCTCTTCTTATGCCCTGGGGAGAGGAGCATGTCAAGCTGACCGTCTTGGAGACTCCGTGTCCCCCTTCCTCTCACGTGTGTGATCTTCCAGCAGGCCTCCTGATTCCACTAGTGTCTTTTTTTTCTGACTTTGAAGAGTGGTGCCAGCCCTGTTTTCTCTTTGCTTCCCAAACCCCACTTGAAGACTGCTGATTCCCAGTTTTAAGCCTTTATTCTCTCCCTGCACATACCTGCAGATTTTATTTTTGAGGTGATTTCATGGAGCTGAGACTGGCTTTGAACTCACAAAGGAGGGAATAACCTGGAACTTCTGATCTTCTTGCTTCCACTTCCAGACTGCAGAGATTACAGGTTTTCACCACCATGTCCAGTTTGTCCAGTCCTGGGGACTAAACCTAAAGACCTCATGAGTGCTAGGCAAGCACACTATCAACTGCACTGTGCCACAGGCCTCTGTTGGTGTTACCACTCCTCAGTTACTTTAGTCACCAAGATGAAATTTTAATCCGAAGCCAGGTCCCCACCAGGCCTGAGGAGAATCCAGACTGCCCCTTGAGGTGCGTCTCCATCCTGGCGAAGCTCCAGCCCTGCTGTTGCTATACATTTCACTGATGGTCAAATCCTTACATGTGGCCTGAGAGGAAAGAAGTAGGCACAAGTTAGCTTCAGACCCAGTAGGCCTATCTCTGCCTTCCATCTCAACTTCTTGCTCAGGTAACCTCATTCCTTGCGTTTTCTCATTAAACAGTTATCAAGCAGTAGTCCAGGATCTTAGGATGTATTAGTGACAGAAAGACGCCTGTCTGTGTGATGTTTACATCTGGCTGAGAGAGGGTAATGGGAAGACACTTACTAACTTACACAGGGGTGGCGAGATAGCTCTGTGAATAAAATGCTTGCTGCCAAGCCTGACAACCTGAGTTTGATCCCCAGTACCTGATTGGTGGAGAAAGAGAATAGACTCCTGAAAATTGTCCTCTGACCTCCACATATGTACCATGGCATATACATGAACACACGTGTGCACACATGCACACATACACACACATAAACAAACAAACGAATGAATGAATAAATGAATGTATTTCCAGGCACGGTGGCGCACATCTTCATTCCAATGAGTGGAAGGCAGAATGCTCGATATCATGAGATCCAGAACAGCCAGAGCCACATAGTGAGACCTAAACCAAACAAAAACAAATGTATTATTTTTAAAATTTTTATTACATGTCAGAAAATGGGAAAGAGGCATCAGGGTGGGGAAGCTCTGGGGACAGTACTTTATGTGGTCTTAATGAGAATGAGGTGTTCGCACAAAGACAGAGAAGGAGCAGGGGTGAGCTTCACAAACACTGGGGCCAGGGCACTCTTGGTAGACAAAAGAGCCAGTACAAAGGTCCTGAAGCCAGAGCCCCCTGGAGAATTTGTGGAACACACATGCTAATGGGATGGAAGGGCGTGAGCAAGGGGAATGTGTGGGAAGGCCTCCCTGAGGCAGTGAAGGGACAGTGATTTGGGGCTCTGAAGACTAACTGAGGATATCACTCTTCACCCAAGTAAAAACAGGAATGAGAAGCATCAGACTTCAGTTTTTAAATGTTCAGGTTTTTTTTAATTGAAAATAGATTTTCTTGCCAGGCAGTACCAATGCCCACCTTTAATCCCAGCCTTTGGGAGGCAGAGGCAGGTGGATCTCTGTGAGTTCAAGGCCAGCCTGGTCTGCAGAGTGAGTTCCAGGACAGCCAGAGCTACACAGATTAACCCTGTCTTGAAAAAAAATAGATTTTCTGCATACAATATATTCTGATTATGATTTCTTTTATTCCTGACCCCTCTTCTCTCCCCTCCCATCTAGACCCACACCTTTACCCATTCCAATTCTGGTCAGGTGGCTTCCTCAGCTTGCCTGGCTCTCCTCACCATGCCTGGCAAGCCACACTTTGCCAAGAAGGGTTTTCACCTAAGGCCAGGAAGGTATCTGGCCAGGGAACAGGAACAGTGAGGGGCCAGCTTTATTTGGGGCCTGGCTTATAAACAATTGAAACTGCAGACAGACCTGTGCCGGTCC
>CM053752.1:530682-565703 GCA_028658305.1 Pachyuromys duprasi | reverse complement strand
GGACCGGCACAGGTCTGTCTGCAGTTTCAATTGTTTATAAGCCAGGCCCCAAATAAAGCTGGCCCCTCACTGTTCCTGTTCCCTGGCCAGATACCTTCCTGGCCTTAGGTGAAAACCCTTCTTGGCAAAGTGTGGCTTGCCAGGCATGGTGAGGAGAGCCAGGCAAGCTGAGGAAGCCACCTGACCAGAATTGGAATGGCATGTGAGCTTCAGAGGTTTCAGTTGGCTTCTCTATGTCCAGGGGGATAGATGGGTTCACTTCCAGAGGAATGAAAGCTCTTCCTTCACCCTTCTGAATTCCAGCCAAGTCCTTACTACTACTGTGAAGTCCCTGTTGGCCTTGGAGCTGGCTGGGAATCACTGTAGAGTTCCTTCCCCCAGTTAGTTTTCTTTAGTCAGTGTTGCATCATGGGAAGGGCTTCGCAAAAGCCTACCCTAGACACCTCCCCTTGTCCCACACTTGCTATGCTGACATCAGGAGTCTTCGGAGTAAGGTCCACAACGTCCAGGTGAGACCCCAGGAATGTTGGGAGGTGGGGAGCACAGGGGAGGGAAGCAGGGGGGGAGCTCCGCCTGGGGGTCAGGTAAGGTCCCTTTACAAGCCAAATGAAGAAAAAGAAGTTCTAAGGGGAGCATCTGACTCCAGAAATAAAAGGCCATAATTGGGAGTGATATCTAATTTATCTATTGAATGCCTCCTACGTACTCTTTTATCACTTAGATGGACAGAGTATAATTGGTGTGCTGAACGCCATCAATCTCAGGGCCTGGGCTTCCTGCGCTGGCTACACCTATTACTGTCAGATTATGACACTGTAATACCAAGATCAATGACATTTTAAATGTGCTCCAGTTATGGGCAATTGCTGACAATAAAAACAGTGACAAATTGATGAAACTTGGGCAGCGATGATCTGGTGTCAAAAATAAACCATAAATAACTGCTCTCCAAACTGGGAGAGGTGTCTGGACCCCAGCTTAGGGGAGAGGCCTGGGAAGAGGAGGCTGCATTCCACCACAGCATCTGGGTCTCTCCCACAGGGAGCCCTCATTCTTGGGAAACCATCCTCCAGGCAGGCCTACAAGGTCCCAGGAGAAAGAAGAGACAGAAAACATCTTTGGGGAGGCACGAAGCTCCCTTTAGAGAAGATGCCCATCACGAGACATTGAGAAGTGCCCCTGTGGCTTGCCCAGGTGGGCATGGAGGGTTGTGTGAGTGATCTTCCCAGACTGGCTGAGCCACAGAGCCAACACCTAAAGCTGAGAGGACCTGACGGTCTGTCTTGGGCAGGGGCAGGCTCTGTCCTCCAAACTGTCTCAGAAGAGCCTGGACCCTGACACACAGCCATGAGCTGGGCGTTGTTTCTCCAGCCAGCCCCTCCCCACTTGAAGGCAACCCCGTGCCTTTGGCTAGCTGAGGTACTTTGGGTAACACAAAGTGGACCTTCTTATTTTGAAGGTATTTCTTTTCCTGATAGCACTGCTCTCATCACATCTCTTATTTATTTATTAACATTTTTTTTTAGATTTTATTTATTATGTATACAATTTTCTGTCTGTATTACAGCTGCCCACCAGAAGAGGGCACTAGATCTCAATATAGATGGTTGTGAGCCACCATGTGGTTGCTGGGAATTGAACTCAGGACCCCTGGAAGAGCAACCAGTGCTCTTAACCTCTGAGCCATCTCTCCAGCCCTTATTAACATTTTGATAGGTGTTCATCTTATCATCTTGTGAATGGTACTGAACACCTGAAGAGTCGGAGGGTGACTTGAGGTTCTCTCCTTCCACCATGTGGCCCTGGAACGGAACTCAGGTTGGCAGGCTGGTGTATCTTGCTGGCTTACTTCTCTCATTTTAATAACCACCACTTTCTGCTACGGGCCCTATTGCTCATAGTAGTCTCACAAAGATCACCACTGGCAAGCAGTTCTGTGTAACTACTGCACTCGAAGATCTGTGCCAGGTGTCTCACAGGTATTAATTTTAATTCCTGTAGTGCCCTGTGAAATGGGGATTCTTTTTCAAATTTTGGAGGTAAGGGCAGAGGTATAGGTACAGTAACTTGCATAAGAGACAGCATCATAGCAAGAAACCTAGGATGCTGACTCAACCCTTTTCTTTTAAAATTTATTTATTTATTTATTTTTATTTTCATTTTCTGTATAGGAATTTTTTGCTTGATGTATGTCTGTATACTGCATGCGTGTCTGGTACCCAGGGAGGCCAGGAGAAAATCCTTGGAACTGGAGGGAGACACCGTGAGCCCCTGTGTGGGTGCTGGAGATCGAACCTGGGTTCTCAGAAGATGAGCCAGCACTCTTAACTGATAGGGCCATCTCTCCAGCCCTCTCCTTTTCAGGTTCTTCACCCCATTCTATAGAGGGCAGCAAGAAACTCCCTTGAGAGCTTGTAGTTAGTTGTGGGCAGAGGTAGGCACAACCCAGCTGTTCTGTGTCTCCTTGTATTCCACACACTCTCTTTCTAGAACTTACAACAGTCTCCTTCACTCAGGCTGTGGGGAATTGGGGTGGGAACTACCCTCTCAGCCAAGTTCCAGCTATGGCCTCCAAGAGGCAGCAGGGGGCCCTATCTGCTTTGGAGCCTGCCTGCAGCTATGTGGCCTCAGGCTAGCTATGGGGCCTGTGTGTGTTTCAGGTGGCTCTGAGAACTGAAACAACATGACACAAAGAAAAGGAACTGGAATGGGGCCTGACACATCGTGGAACCTCACTAAATGGTGGTCATTAGAAGTATAGCCCGGCATAGCGGTAGCAAAGTTTAAGAATACAATAAAATAGATGAGAACCCCAAAATTTGGGAGGTTAAAAAAAGAAAATCAGGAGTTCAATGTCAACATGGGCTACAGAATAAGACCCTGTATTACTCACCTTTAATCCCAGCACTCAGGAGGCAGGCAAATCTCTGAGTTCAAGAACAGCTTGGTCTACAGAACAAGTTCCAGGACAGTCAGGGCTACACAGAGAAACCCTGTCTTGGGAAAGAAAAAAAAAACCCTCTGTCAAAATAAAAAAACAAAACATAGCAGAGTAGGCCCGGAGGTTAAGAGCACTCGTTGCTCTTGCAGAGTGTGGTGGGTTAAATAAAAATGGCCCCTATAGGGTCATATACATGAATATTTGGTCCTCAGTTGGTGGAACTGTTTGGGAAGGGATTTAGGTTGTGGCCTTGTTGAGATGTGTCACTGGGGTTTTAAGGTTTTATAAAGACTTGCATGATTTCTCTGAGATGCAGGCTCTCAGCAATTCCTGCCACCACCATGGACTCTACCCCTCTGGAACCAGTGGCCCCTAATTAAACACTTTCTCTTATAAACGTCCTTAATCGTGGTGTTTTAGCAATAGAAAAGCAACTAAGACACGGAGGACACGTGTTTGGCTCCCAACACCCAGATGGTGGGACTATAACTCCAGTTCCAGGGTATTGGATACATGTGATGTACACTTTCAGGCGAAATGCTCAGACACACGAAATAAGAAGGTTTAAGTTTAAATGCAAAACAACAAAAATCATACAAAAGAGAGTTGTTGTGGCCGCACTGTAACATGTCTACCTAACCAAGACCCCAGCGCCACACAGCAGTGGCTGCACACTGCCTTATCACACAATATGTAAGAAACTACTTTCAAAATCACAGAGAATTCTGTGTGAGGGTGTCTGATATTTACATGTTTGCGAGTGGGGTTGTCCACTACTGCGTGCTTGTGTGTGGAGGCCAGCTCTCAAGTGTCATTCCCCAGTCAACAACCACCTTTTCTTTGTAGCAAGTCTCTCACTGGTGCAGGACTCTCTAAGTAAGCTACATCAGCTGGTCACTGAGCCACAGAGAGATACCTGCCTCTTCTTTTCCAGAATGCTACCACTCATTCTGTGATGAGCTGAGTGCAGATTCTCACGTTTGTGCTAAGAGCACCTCACCAACCGAGCCATCCATCTGGCATCACAGAGCACTTCTGGTAGCAAATAATGTAAACATTTTAATATCAAAATGTGTAAAACAAGGCTGGGTGTGTTTACATCTTCATTTAATTCCAGCACCAGGCAGAGGCAGGTGTATCTCTGTGAATTTGTAGGCCAATCAGGAATTCCAAGTCAGCCAGTGTTACATAGTGAAACTCATTCTCAAAAAAAGAAAAGAAAAAAAGCATAAAACATACTATGTAACAATATGAAAATTTTGAATAACTTTAAGACAAAATCATGAGGCCTCAAGAGACTTCGGTCCACCAGGTATAGTGGTGCATGCCTGTAATCCAGCACTGGGGAGGCAGAAAAAGGGCTGCAGCAAGTCTGAGATCAGCCTGGGCTACAGGCAGGTTCCCAGCCAGCCAGCTCCTAAATAGTGAGACACTATCTCAAGAGAGGATCAGTCTTGTCTTATTTTCTTATTAATGGAAAAATCAAAATCACATGTAATACAGATAAAGTATGTGTCATCCTATTTTCTTTAACTAAGCATGTCAAGGAGGAAAGAAGGAAAAGAAAGTGAGAAAGGAAAGGAAGAGAAGACAGGTCCTTGATGACAGAGTCCAAGTTTACTTCCCCTTCTCTAACATTAAAAGGAGCCCCCCCCCTTGTCGTGGGTGGATGGATCTTGGACAAGAGCCAGGGTTTCTGATTCCTTCCCCCAAACATTCTTTTTGACCCTGTGACAGGAGTTTATTTAGCACATAGCAAGAGCCAGTAGTCGGAGCAGCACAACGCAAGACCACAGGCACTGCCTTTTCCCCTTTATTTTAAAAATATTATAATGTTTGTTTATTTTGTAGAGGCAAATTGCTTGTGCATGTCACTACACTTATGTGGGGGTCAGAGGACAGCTTGCCAGAGTCAGTTCTTTCCTTCCACCATGTGGGTCTTCAGGGTCCGGCGGCAAACACCTTAACCAGGCAAGCCCTCTCTGTCGTCCTTTTCTCTTCAAAACAATGGTATGAAACAAATACTGTCTCACCTCCAATATTGCTCTCTTTCAATCTTGACATTAAGACCACAATGTGTGTGATTTCTTATTTATTTTATTTTTAAATTTTCGGGGGTCTTTCCTAGACAGGGTTTCTCTGTGTAATCCTGGAACTCACTCTGTAGACCAGGCTGGTCTCAGAAATATGTCTGCCTCTGCCTCCTGTGTGCTGGAATTAAAGGTGTGCACCAATATACCATGCACGTGTGCAATTTTAACTTTAGACTCTACGCTAATTACCACCTAGTAATTAGTAGCTGAATCCAAGTCACCAACTAACAGAGTAGTTACACTTCATAGACAACCACAAATAAGTCAAGCATTCTCTTGGATTCTTCAGGAAAATCCCCAAAGCTGTCTGTAACTTGGATGGTTTTAAGTTTTACGGTTGGAGAGGGGAGGTGGATTTCAAGATCCACCCTTCTTTTCTGATGATCTTTCCCAGTGGTCCTTCACCTAAGGAGCCTCTGTGGTTTCTGCCTTTGAGCTGCCCAAAGCTTGAAGCTTCCATGTGTTTAATTGTCCCCAGAGCAGCCCTGGACCTGGGAGAAGGATTGCAGGACATACCTACCCAGGGTCTTGTTACCTGACTCAGCAGGCATCTCTCCCCGAGGAATAACCCTGGCTGGCTGAGCAAGTCATGTGTGTAGGGCATTCCATCACCCTACATTCCTTTAAGGTAGGGGTCTACCCAGCTTGAGGTTCTGAACTCTATGCAGGGGGGTGGGGAAGTGGTATTTTGTAGGCGACAATGCTGCACTAAAATTAGAAGCCTGCAAAAGTTAGCAGGGGAGGGCTGGTTGCAACCTGCTCTGGTGAGTCTCTTGGTGTCTGTAGGGATTGCACCCAGAGAAGAAGATACCTTTCAGGATTTGAAGGCAGGAGAAACAGAGTTCAAAATTATCCTCAGAATATCCCACGGATGAAGCAAGAACAGGGTACCTAGCCATAGGCAGAACCCAAAGAATTATAGATCTATGCTGTGGGATGCTCAAGGGAGAAGCTAAGAAGAGAGTCAAAAGCAGAGAATTCTGGGGCTCAGAAAACCAGTGCAGTGGGCAATGGGAAGGAATGAGAAGACGTTTAGGGTCCCAAGCAGGAGACTGTGGTAGTGCACTAGCAGCAGAGGGAGGGCAGTGGCCAGGTGGGCAGAGATTAGGGCAGCCCGGAAGGCTTTTGCTCCATTCTGTTTGTTTTGCAGAAGGCAGACTTCTGAGCTAGGGTCAGTGCATCGAGTCTCAGGTGTATCTCACTATCTTCCCTGAATGAGAGACTAAACTGGTCAAGAAGAAGTCTCCAGGAAGCAATTGTGATCACCGTCTGTTTGTCTTGTTGATGAATACAGAATGGGAGCCAAATTGCAAGTGTGGGAGTCTGTTGAGGTCTTTATGATTCTAGAATCACTTATTACTCCTTCCTCCTCCCCCTCTGGCCTGCCCTGGCTAATGGGCTGTAGGAGCCTACAGCACAAAGGGCAGCAGGTCTTCTGTGTGGGCACAAAGGCTGGCCCCACAGTTGCCCTCCTGAGAAAGGTGAGCTTGGGTTTGGTTTGCACATCAACTATCAGTTTTGCCGCCGGCAAGACTGAGCCTTCCCTCCATGCCATCTCTGGGTCATCTTCTGAGCAACCCAGTTTCTCTGCCAGGGCTCTCTTCTGGGGACTGGGGTTGTCACTCAGTGAGTCACATTGGACTGGAAACCTGGGGTTCCTTCTGGCTCTCTCAGTTGGACACGCTTCCCTGTCAACAAATACAGGGCGTCTTCCACAAGGTCACTGGCCCTGTTCATGGTGCTGAAAAACAGCATGCGTACTTCAATCTCGCCCCTCACAGCTTCTATAGGTGACCTGGGGTGTGGGTTCTTTTGAGTGTCAATTACTCTGCTCCCCCTCCCGCCAACCTTGACCTCGAATGCCCTGCTCAGAAGCCATAGCCTAGTTTTGTTCTTGCCCACATTCTGCCACAAACTTCAAAATAAAGACTTTTTTTAAGTGCAGAAAAAATATTTCTATGAGTTGTAGCAGTTGGACAGTTTTTAGAATGCTCTGAAGCAGCCTGTTATTTCTGGATGTGCTTATGTATAATAAAGATGGAAGCAGCCCGAGTTAATGGTGGTGATACCCATGGGCAGGAAGAGACATGCATACTGGAAAGGGGGACTAAGGAGCATTTGTCTGAAATGATTCATTTTGTTTTGAAAATGTAACAGAATTGCTGATGAAACATTATCAGCATCTTGCCAAAACCTGAAGACTGGATAACAAATACAGTCTGTTTTCTGTACTGTAGGGAAAAGTCAAATTTCAACCCACAGGCAGGCCCTTTAGAGACCATCACTTTCCATTTCAGCCTATTTGACTTGTTAGAAGCTTGCACTCACCTTCTCTGACATCATGTGGTGTGCCCTGCTGGAGAGACCTCAGTGCTCAGGTGCTCCAGCTCCAGGCTTTGCATGTACTACGGTGGTTCCTGTTGTCCTGCTCTTGGCTGCCTCCCCCACCATTCCTGCCCCAGACCAGACACAGGATCGCTAGAGGCAGGATCACCTACTTGGGCTCCTAGTTCATTGGAGCAATGACATGGTTCTCTTCCCTTCTTCCAGCTGCAACTAGATAGACAGATCACCTGGGGGTTTCTCTTTGGTGGTAGGTGCTATTTTTTCCTCACACACATACACATACACACACACCCCACACACAGGCACACACACAACTTTGTCTCAAAATTGTTATCAGCAGGGGGAAGGAGAAAAGAATGAGGCCCTCCACAGAGCCTTCCCATCATTAGCCTTCTCAAATAGCTGGGCCCTGAGGCGGGGTATGAGAAGGAGAACTGATAAGCTCATCCCTGGTTGGCTGGGCCTGGTGTAGCTTCCCTGCTGGAGTGGGAAGAGAAGCATTAGTACAGTCTTGGACATCCTGTGTCTAGAAGCAAGAAGTCTGTCTGGGCCTGGTTGGCCACAGACTGGCTGGACACTAAACAGGCACTCAAACTCTAGGCCAGAGCAGCCATCTCTCTGCCACACAGTAGCATCCACATCCTTTGGAAGAGATTGGGAAGTGCCTCCCCTGTGTCACTAAGCTAAGTGCCCTTCATGCCCTGCTCATGGCAAGTGTCCCTTTCCCTTCATAGACATATAACCCTAGACTCCAGCCACTTATTGTGTCTTCTTCTATGATGCTCAATAGAGACAAGGCAGAAGTCCTATCTTGTTGCTCATAGTTGTAACTCTAGTCACTGAATCAAGGCAGGGACCCTCTGTAGTCTTGCTTTCAAAGAGATGATAGAACAAAGGAGTGGGCTGTTTTCTCATGGACCATGAGCTTGTTAAAGTCCCTATGCTTTGATGACCTGCTTCTTTGTGCTCACGGTGGTGCCTGGGTGCCATGTCTCTCTCCTCATGGTCCAGGGGAGAGGGGAGGGTCTTTGCTTCTCTCTCCACCAGTGATATCAGGAGTATGGGGAATCAACCTTCAGTGACCATGTTCTCAAAGTTTCTAACGGTACACGAGGAGGGAGCCTAGTTCCACAGTGCTAGGTCCTTTCTGTAGCCCACCATCACACACAGGAGAGGGTGCCTCAGGCTCCCTGCCCACTCAGCTTGGTCTCCGGCCTCATGGAAGTTGCCACTACCTAACCTGAGCTCTCCATTACCACACACATCCTGTCTATTGCAAGAGAAATACCTTGTATTCAAAAATACATTGTTTCTCAACTGAAACAAAATATACAAACTATCCTACCTTAAGCCATGTTTCTCCAAACCCAGATTCTCTTCCTGTTCAGTCCTCCCCCATTGCTCACACATTCCTGCTGCACTTAACAGTTCGGCTTTTTTCTCTGTACAGTTGAGGTGTGTGTTCTAGCTCACTAAACTCAACACCAAGTTGGCACCAAGAAAACTGCACATTAAAAAGTTTTCTCCTTTTTTTGATCTGACACAGACTTCATTGTCCTGGGAGTTGGTAGGGTGCTTGTCTAGCACATATAAAGCCGTGGAATTCACACCCAGCACTGCACAAACCGGGGTGGCAGTCCCTGTAATCCCAGAATCTAGGAGGTAAAGGCAGGAAGATCAGAAGTTTAAGGTCATCTTCAGCTACTGAGTGAACTTGAGGCCAGCCTGGGCTAAGTGAGTTCCTGTCTCAAAAAACATACACAACCGAACTGAATTTGTCAAGTAGGTAATTGCTAGCTCTGTCATACAATAAGAGAATTTAGCTTCCCCCAAAACATTTCAATAGGGATTAAGTACTTGGAGATTCTCCGGAATGAAGACCGCGTCTTTTATTTGTGTTGTTTTTCCAGTCCCTCTACTACATAAAGCTCGCTTGTTTTAAACCGTGGGTGTTGATTTGCCGGTTTGGTTTACAATCGTGGTCCGTTGAGACCGCTGACTTTTTTCAGGCCAGAGTCACAGCCATGAGGACATGGTGAGGTAAGAACAGCTCAGTGTGGCCCTTGAGTCCAGTGGGTCCTTCAGACCCTAGGACCCCGGCTAGGGGTGTTGGGAGCCCAAAGGGCCTGGACACAGAACTGTGCTGAACTGGTGATTGGGAGCAAAGTTGGGGAGAGGAAAAGAAAGGAGTCTGGGCCAAGGCCAGAGGTGGCTCCCCAGGGAACCCTCGGAGCGGGCAGCCTGCCGTCGCTCCATCCGTCCCGCCTGACGGATGAGTCTGCCGCTCAGGAGCAAGCTGTTGGGCCCGGCCGCTGCCAAGGCCAAACAGAGGCGCTTCTGTGTGCGCTGAGCGGCGGAGAGCGGGTGATGGGGAGAGCAGACGTCCTGGAACTGCCGCTGGGGTAGGGGCATAGGGGACGGGTCACACGAAGTTCCTGCTCCCCGAGTCCCGGCTCGCGGGGTGGCTGGGGGCTGGTGGCGGAAGCAGGCGGCAGAAGATGGGGGCTGGAAGAGGAGCCGCAGCCGTGCGGCCTTCGCACCTCTTGTGCTCAGTGCGTGGTCCTCCGCGGCCTCGGGACCCAGGCGCCTGAGCGAGCCGCTCGGACCCGGGTCGGGCAGGCTGTGCGAACCGTCCCTGGCCCGACTCAGACCCCGCCCAGCAGCCGCCTCCCCCTCAGCGTTAATTAAAACTTGTGAGATGGAGAGGCTGGCGCGGGCGGCTCCGCTTTATTTGCAGCATCTTTCATGCTGCTGACGATCGTAAAGGGCTTTAATATTGAAATATGGGCCATTTTCCCAGCTCCAGCCCTCGCCGCGCGCTCCCTGCACCCCCACACCCAGCCACCCCGCGCTTGATAAAAGAGCCCCTGCAAACCCATTAAGAAGAGATAATTGAAAACTCCGGGGTAATATTTAAGGCCGTGCGCCCGACGGAGCGGAGGCCCCCCCTGCGCCCTCAGTGCCCGACAGTGCCCGCCCTCGCCCTCGCCAGGCCTCGAATTCTTGCTCCCAGCAGCCCTCCGTGGAAGTCGCCCAGAGACTCCCCCCACCAGGAGAGCCAAGGCACAGGCAGCGGATGTTCGCTCAGCAGGAGAGGGTGCACTTGCCTCGGTCTTGCCCGAAGCTCCAGCCCCAGAGTCCTCTCTTGGCTACAGTGGCCCTCAGCTCCGAATCGCTGAGGAGCTACTGGTCCCCTTTAGACCACCCCAAGTGAGGGTCCCGCGCGCGCGCGGGGGGAGGTGTGTGGATGTGTAGATGTGTGTGTGGTGTGTATGTGTGTGTGGTGTGTATGTGTGTGTGGTTGTGTGTGGTGTGTGTGTATGTGTGTGTGGTGTGTGGATGTGTGTGGTGTGTGTGTATGTGTGTGGTGTGTATGTGTGTGGATGTGTGTGTGTGTGGTGTGTGTGTGTGGTGTGTGGATGTGTGTGTGGTGTGTGGTGTGTGTGTGTGTGTGTGTGTGCGCGCGTGCGCGCTGTGACAAGGAGGGGAGAGAGTCTTGCGGCTCTGTGCCGGCCACTGTAACGGCTCTGAGTGGCAAGGCCCTGAGATTATGATAGTGTTCCTCTTGTGTGCTTTTATACATTTTTAACCTTTCACAACAGGTCTGTAGAAAGCAGCCATGTGTGTCTCCCTCTAGGCCTCCCTTTCTAACAACGCAGGCCACTTGTGGGCCTATGCAATGCTGTCCCTGAGCAGTGTTGCCATTGTTTACAGAGACTGCCCCTCTATGTGGCCAGGGCATCTTGGGAACAGGGATCAAGTCTAATTTCCCTCCTTCACCCAGCTCCTGGCCCATCGCCAGGCACAGAACATGTGCTCAGGAAACATCAGAGTTGGCTGCTGTCCACGTCCCCAGAGACTTCCAGGGTTTCAACACTAGGCAGAGGGGGGGGGGGAGGATAGGATGGGGGGGTAGAGCAGGAGGAGGAGCACTGGGCCAGCCTAGCTGTTCTGGTGAGGAGGCCTTAAGATCCTGGTCAACACTGGAGTTTACCAATCCGGCTCCTCCATCTGGGTCCTTTGTGGGCACTTCTCTACTGAGTTCGGCTTGCCTTTCAGTTGGTCATATACTATGGCCTTGCTGCTCTCACTCTCCCTCCTCCCTCCTCGCGCTCTGTGCGTGCCATATGTGTATTATTGTGTGAAAAGGAAGAGAGAAGTGTTTGTTTGTTTGTTTGTTTTTGAGGCATGGCCCTGCAGAACACACGAGTGTGCCCTCTTCTCCTGAGTGCCCAGCTGTCCCAGAGTCTTCCCTAATTCCCTTTGTCCTTCTAGAGCTTAACACCTAGCCAGAGGTAGTTCTCACAGATGACACCATGGAGGCAAGAATGTCTAGCTGAGCTGCGAGGCACAGCAGCAGTGAGCACTCCTACCCACCCACGGGCTCCAGCCAGGACTATGACATTTCAGAGCATGGAGAAGAAGAAAGGACTTTGCATTCAGTTTCTCTTAGTGTCTGTGGAGTATCTGGGGTCTAGAAAGGCTCTGGAACAGTCCCTGGGCCACAGAGTCAGTGACAAAGCCACTGCTGGAACCCCGGCAGGTTTGTGGAAGTTCTGGAGTTAAAGTCTCAACCCTTATTGGCTCAAACTGCACAGTGGCACTCCGGGTGTCCATCACCTAATGCAGGAGCCTGAGATGGTGTCACAGGGCCCATCAACAGGTCAGGAAGATGAGGTTCCCAAGCTAGTCTGATGCCCATCCTTTACACATTGCGCCACTGTCACAACACCCCTTTCCTCTGGCCAAATACACAGAACGAGGTCTGCTTCCCCACTCAGGCCTGTGCAGTGACCATTTGCTCTTAGAGATCTCTCTCTTCCCCAGGTTCCTTTTCTCACCTGGAGTGATGGTGCTCTTTGCTCCAAGTTCAGGGTAGAACTTGTCCTGCTATCCTGGGCCTCCATGAAAGGAAGTCACACACAGCCTGGCCTCGCAGATAGCTTGTGCCTATTCGTGGCCACTGAACCTCAGCCATAAATCCCAAGTCTCAGTTCATAATCATTAGCAAGCGATTGGGCACATCAGGAAGCCTTTATGAGACTTGGGTCAGATAAATGGATTGCCTGAGGTCAGGAACAAGGGCTCTCCTGCCTGGCCTGCTGCAGACCTCAAGGGTATTGGATCCTCTTCGCTTACAGCCGCAGGAAGAGGTGGGGTAAAGAAGGGCAGCAATAATCCACAGCCATGGAAGAAAAGAACTGTGGACATGGACAGCCTCAGATAGCCCACAGGCTTAGGGGTGGAGACACACCCATATGCACACATGCACACTCACATACTCCCAGTCACACAGGCATACGTATCCGCACATACTGTGGGGTTTATTCTTGCCAACCTGACTTGAGAACACCATTAAACCAGCTTATGAGTATGCCTGTAATAGGTTTTCCAGATTAGATAGTCGACATGGGAAGACCCTTCCTAAGCACGTACCACCCCGTATCCCAAGGTCTTGGACTGAATAAAAACAAGAAGCCCAGCTGAGTGCCCACGTTCATCACTCTCTGCTTCCTGGCTACAGATGCGATGTGACCCATTGCCATGACCATGGCCTCCCTGCCATGATGGACTGTATCTTTAAACTGTGAGCCAAAATAAACATTTTCTTCCTTAAGTTGCTTTTGTCAGCTCTTCTGTTAGAGCAGTGAGAAATGTATCTAATACATGTATCAGTGCACAACACATACACACATATGAAGGCATGTGTACTCCTTAGACCCCATCTTTGATTTAAAGCCAGAGTTTCCTCCCTGACCATTCCACGGATTTAATGTCTCTGTCCCTTTCTTAAGGTTTGTACTCTAGGTCAATGCTCTTTACCTTGAGTTTGAAGACAGCCACCTGAGGTCCATTTTAGAAACAGGCTCATTCAGTAGCTCTAGGTGGGATTTGCTGTTGTCTTAAACCAGCTTCCAGGAAAGACCAGAGCTGCTGGAATTGTAGGCAATGATCTCAGCATTGAAAGGTATGGATTTTCAGAACTTGGAAGAGAGGTAGTATGAGGTTTGGGAAAGCTGCACCCCCACTCTGCTATCCAAGGAACTTGAGCGTAGTGGCTGAGGAATTTCTGGAATGCTGTGGTCTGGCCTTCCTGTGTTTCTTCACACTCTGAAAGTCTGAACTCAGCTGGGCCTGATGATGCCCATCTGTAATTCCCTCACTCCGGCTGCTAGAGCAGGATTGTGAGAGCCCATCTCTCTCAAAACAACACTCGCTCTGAGGAGGTTTCTTTGGCACCCAGCCTAACAGTCCCTCACCCCTCCACTCTGGGATTGCTTTGCCCTCTGACTAATGGGTACCACAGTGCCTTGCTTCCTTGTGCTCATTCCTTTTGAGAGATGGGAAAGCTCTTGGGTCTGGGTAGCCAGTTGGCCCCATTGGTGCTAGGATCATGTGACAGCGTGGAGAAAAGATTCTGGAGAGAGAGGTTCTGGGAGTGGCAGCAGGTGCAGTCAGGGCTTGCCAACCCTGACATGCAAGAGCAGGCTCACCCTCGACCCCCAGAAGGAGTTTCTGGGGTTTATTCTACCCTCTGCTTAGCAGGCTCCCCCTGAGCCTCTGTTAGACCTTGGCATTGTGCTGGACACCAAGTTCATAGTCAGGAACACAGTGGCTTTCAGTCCTGGCCTAAAGGAGCTTTCGGAGACATTGATGTGAGTTTAACTTGGTGAGGGCTGTAATGGGTGGTGAAGCTTCCCAGGGTCCTGTGGGCACAGTCCTTTCTCTACAGCCCTCAGAATGCCCAACCTGCCTTCTAGACATTCCTGCATTCCTCTCCTCTAGCCCTTTAAGAGGAGTGCCAATTCTCAGAGCAGAGGTGGTTCTGGGCACACAGCCCGAACTTGCCAAGGTGTGTGTGTGTGTGTGTGTGTGTGTGTGTGTGTGTGTGTGTGTGTGTGTGTCTATAAATCATTGCTGTCA
This sequence comes from Pachyuromys duprasi, assembly GCA_028658305.1. Lineage (NCBI taxonomy): Eukaryota > Metazoa > Chordata > Mammalia > Rodentia > Muridae > Pachyuromys > Pachyuromys duprasi. The sequence goes on along the minus strand of CM053752.1, from coordinate 551,399 downwards.
TGCCTTTGGCAGGGGGCTGTCCTCTGAGCTGCCCAGATGGTGGGCAGCCAGGCACTCAGAAGAAAAAGGGAGGAAAGCAAGATGGAAACACAGCTGGCTCTTGGGTCTCCAGTCGCAGATGCACACCTCTATCCATGAGTCTTGGGGCAGGCAATATGGCAAGGTCCTTTCCCCCAATTATAGGGACCAAGGCCAGCATGGCCTTTAGAGGTCATTGCCTCTGCCCTTGCTCCTGCCAGCAACCTAGGCCTCACAGATATCCCTGGTCCAAAGGTCAGCAAAGGACACGTGGGGTCCATCTGTTTGTGTACCCAACCTAGAGATTCTACTGGTGTTTCAACTCTCTTCTCTCTTGATGTAGCTATTGTGTGTTCTTCTCGCTCTGAAATACTGCAGCTCCACAGTTGGGGATTCTTAAGGCTGTGGTGACACATGCCCTCCAAGTTCACTCTCAGCAGGGCACAACTGGGAGAGCTGTCATCCTCAGCTGCGCTCACCATGCTGTGACAGAGGGAACATATGCCACCCTGACCCAGGGGGGAATGGTAATCAGAGTGGCTTGTGAGAACCAGAAAGGTAGCCTTGCTCTAGGCCCACCTGGGCATGGTGTGGCATGGCAGACACCCGTAAAGAAGCCAGCAGCTGGGTGCCCTTGCACCTGCTCCCAAAAGCCAGCCAAGCAGCCACATGCTTCAGGAGCAATGAGAAGCATCCAAGCCAAAGGACAGGAGAGTTTCCATGTGTCCTTGTCCTCAATTGCTCCTGTGAAACCTCAGAGCTCATAGGTCTCAGAGACACAGCCTCACACACTTCTTGTGTTAAGGAGAAAACCCAGCCTATCAGGCATGGAGCACAGAGAAAGTGGGAGGGAGCAGGGGAGCTTCTGGGGCTCTTCGTTCTGGAATCTTGTTTTGGCCACTCTGAAGAGTGTCTCCTGAAGTTTGAACTTCTGCCTTATCTCAGTTGGTTCTCTTGGCTAACTCTTCACTCTCCTGGGATGGCTGGATCTACTGCCAGAGTCATTTGCCAGCTCTAATCTGTGTTTAAATGAAAGTTTCCACAGGCAGGGGCTTCCTGGGCTATTCCAGTGTGCCTGTCCGCAACTTGGAGAAGCTGAGGGCCTGTGGGAACCTTTTGTACCCACCTTGTCTAAAATGGCACACCTAAGGGACACCCATCCATGAGGGTTCCCCCATTTTCAGAATCTGGGGTGACTTCCCTGATCTCAGAATACTGGAAATAGCTCCCAAGGGGTAGGAAACAGGAATAACATTGAGGCTACAATTAAAATACTGTTTTGTTGTTGTTTGGGTTTGGGGTTTGGGGGTTTTGTTTTTGTTTGTTTATTTTTTGGGTTTTGAGACACGGTATTTCTGTGTAGCCCTGGCTGGCCTCAAACTCACAGAGCTCCACCTGCCTCTGCCCCCCCCTCCCCCAGTGCTGGGATTAATGGTATGTGCCACCACCCGGCTACTGTTTTCAACATATATTTATTTTATATGTATATACGTGTGAGAGTGTGCAAGTGCCATAGTATGTATCTAGTCAGAAAATGAGTTCCAGAGTTGGTTTCCTCCTTCAACCATGTGGGTTCCTGGAACAAAACTTGGAACCTTAGCCCAGGAGAGAATTCAGGCTTGGCAGCAAGTTTCTTTCTTTACAAACTAAGGTTGTATTTTTAAAAAATTTTTTTTTAGATTTACTTGTTTTACTTTATGCATATGAGTGCTTTGTCTACATGTATGTCTGTATAAATGTTTGCATATATGTGCACCACATGCATGCTGGGGCCCATGTATGTCAAGAGGGTGTTAGCTGCCCTGGAATTGGGATGGTTATGAACTGGTGATGCGTAACTGAACCCCAGCCCCTGCAAGAGAAAAAACTGTTAGCTACAGAGCCATCTCTCTTGTGTATGTGTATGTGTGTGTGTGTGTGTGTACATGTGTGCGCGTGTGCGCGCAGTTGCCCTCCAAGGCCAGAAGAGGGTGCCAAACCTCTGAAGCTGGGCTCGCAGGCTTTCCTGAGCCAGGGAGTGTGGATGCCAGTAGCCCAAGTCCTCTGGGAGGCCAGCAGTGCTCCTCACTGCTGAACCGTCTCCCCAATTGCCAAAGGCTGCATTTTCAGCACTTGTCCCCAAGCATCCACTGCAGACTCGCCAGGCTCACACGAGAGGCCTGTGGAGTAGGGCTATCACCAGTGGTAGCTCCAGGTACAGAGAAGCGGATGATGTGCCCAAGACCACCTAACTGGGCAGAGGTGGAGCTAAGGTTCTGGATCCTTGGGGCTGTGCCAAGGGAGGGCACATGAGCCAAGATTGGTCTCTTCCTTCCCAGTCCCGACCTCCAGTGGGCTTGTCCACCCAGGCACCTGAGGTGCTGGCCTTCCTGTACCCCAGTGTCTTCCTATCTACAAAAATGAGGATAAGGGACTAGGCAGGAACATTAGCTAGATGCTCCTCAGAGTAGCCTGAGTGCTGGGTTCCTCCTGTGGTCTAGCCACAAGCCTTCCTGATGATATTCTTCTTTCTGCTTTTTTTTTTTTTTTTAAAGGAAACTAGCAGCAATGACTCTTCATTACTTAATGGAGGCCATTAGGTGAAAGTTGGGCACATTCATTCATCCAAATCCCTGATCTTTCTCTCAGGGATCTTAGAGAAGAAGTAGAACTGGGCTGGGCCTAAATTGTCCTGTCTCCTCCCCATCTGGGCCCAGGCAAGCCTGTCAGGTTCCAAAATGAAGTGAAGACATTAGGCTCTTCACGGAAGAGCTGAAGGAGATAGGATTCTTAAGCTGCAGACATGGGCTGGGGATATGGCCCAGCTGGCAGATGCTGACCTAGGATGCTCAAAGCCCTGTCTCAGTCCCCAGCACCACGTAAGCCGGGGGTGCTAACACCTGCATGTTTCAGCAGAATTAGAGGCCTGGAAGACCAGGACTTCAAGGCCAAGCCCGCTAGAACCTGCAGTCCCAGCAGTGGTCGCTCCAGATAGCCCAAAATGGCCGAGAGGCCGCACAGACAGCCTTCTCCACCCTGGGCCATACTGCACTGCAGCGATCTGTATTCAGACGTGATTCATCCACTCTTTCTGACAGCCAGGAGACAGCAAGCTGCTTCCCTGCTCAGCAGCCTCCCCATGTGCTTTCTCCTGAGAAATCTTGGTCTGCACAAGCAGCTGAGGTGCTCCTGGCTGGAACCACTGCCAGGAGCGGATGACAGTGCCAAGGAGGCAGCTGAAGGATCGCCGTCGTGGGAGCCACAGCTCGGCTTGAGTTTTCCAATGGGCCATAAAGACTAAGGGGGGGGGGGGGTTGCTGCCAGACAAACCACAGTTCCCAAATGCTATGGCTGCGCCAGAAACACCTGGGGAAGCATTTCCTCACAGACTCAAGGCCAGGCCCTGGGCACTGATTGCCTGCATGCTGACTCTGTGACCTTTGGTAAGATAGTGGATAGCTGTGCCTCAGTTTCCCCATTTAAAAGTGTGAATAGTAATGATAACTACTTCATGTGGGTATAGAATGGAGACAAGTTAATAGTTAAAAAACATTTGGCAGCTGGGCATGGCGATACACACCTGCAATCCCAGCATTTGGGAGGTGCAGGCAGGAAGATAGGATTTCAAGGCAAACCTCATTTACACTGTGAGCTTGGGGCTAGCCTGTGCTACATGAAACTCCATCTCAAAAGGAAAAGTTTGAAGGGCCTAAGCCCTACATAAATGCCAGCATGCAAAATTAAGCAGGGTATATAGGCTATAGACTCACAAGCTTCTCTGTATAACCAGCCTAGACTTGGCTCTCTTTTATATTTTCTGTGAGGAATGAAGTCATACAAACAAAAATAACACCATGTTCAAGCTTGCTGTGTGTCACCCAGATCGTTGGGAAGCCGATCGAGCAGGTGCCAAGGACTGAGTGGTCCCTTGTTGACACCGGGTTGTCTGTCTTTCTAGATCCTCCTCCTGGTTCCACCTCAGCTTCCCTCTGGCGCACTGAAAAAAACCCAGCCCTTTTCTGGTCTTGCTCATAAAAATGGGCAGCTCAGCAAGTGCTGGAATAAAGCCCTGGAAAGCAAGTGGTCCTTCTACCCTTCCCACGAGGAAGGAGCGGCGGCTGCACAGTGAAGGGGGAGTGCAGCCGCCTGCTCTGGGTGGGAGGGAAGAGGCTGAGGGGGGTCAGCATGGGGCTGCCAGTTGTTACTTCACTTTAAAATGGGCGTGCTTAGGGCTGGTGAGATGGCTCAGCCGGTAAAGGCACTCGCTGCCAAGTCTGACGACCTGAGTTTGATCTCTGGAACCCATATAGTGAGTGGAAGGAGAGAAATGACTCCTGTAAGTTGTCCTCAGAACTCCACATATGTAAGCATGTATGCACATACACAATAAATAAATAAATGAATAAATGTAAAGAGAAATCAAAATGGGTTTTATTATCCTTGCTCGGGAGATGAAAAGCAGGTTGACGCTGCAGCTCAGCGGTTAGGAGAGCACACAGGCTCTGTTCCCAGGACCACATAAATTAGGTGTCTCTTGCACACCTGTAATCCCAGTACTTGAGAGGTGAAGATAGGAGGACCAAAAGTTCAAGTTTATCCTCAGTTTCATGTGAAAATTCTAGGACAGCCTGGGCTACATGAAACTCTACCTTAAAAAATTGATGAAAAGCAATCAGATACCTAACTACTTTGGTGTACAGCTGATCTAATAAATAGCAGTTGTTACATAGTAGCTTTTTATGCTTTGTACACCCACCTTTGTGAAGAAAAAAATGCTGATTTTCAGACTAGGGAGGGGGTGGAAACAGAAAGTACTTTATAACTGATTTTCTCCACAGTTTGTTCCCAGAACATGGAACCCCTTAGCTCTCACTCAGCAAATGCAACCTGGCACTGTCTGGACCGCTTGAATGCATCTTGATGTTCCCAGTGGTATGACAAAGTTGATACAGGTAGGACAATGTCTGGTGCTGACAGGAAGAGTGAACTGAAAGAGGTGAGAAGGGACATAGGGGCAGGAAGACCTGGACTCAAACAGCTCTGCCTTCAAGAACTTGACTTTCTCTTGCCCCAGGAGTCTCCATAGACCTTTACCTGTAGTACACTGAGATAGAGGCTTACATGGGGCCATCCTTGGGGAAGTATTCCCTGTTTATCCACTCTGGCTCCAACGACAGCAAGGAGCCTAAGAGAGAGCTGCTAAGGAAGACAGTGCCCACCCCCCTCAGCAACTGAGCAAGGGGAGGAGTGATAGAGTCAGGCAAGGTCCTGCCTTCTATAAGGCAGGCCTTTACCTGGCCACAGACCTCATTCGAGATTATTCAAACCATCTAGATACATAAGAGAGAATCATAATATCTGGACATGGGAACAGCCCAAATGCCCACGTACTGATGAACACATGCCCAGAATGTGGTGTGTCCGATGTCAAACAACTCAGCCATGAACAGGAACAAAGGATGGATACATGCTTTGACAAAGCAACACAATGAACCAAGGAAAAGGAGCCAGTCACTGGCAGCCTACTTATTACTGGTGGAAAACAGCTCACTGGCTGCGCAGGCTGGAAGGGAGATGGAGGATCAGGCAGTGGTCACCACTGAGGAGGAGGCAGTTCTCTGAGAGGGGAGAGTGCTCTTAAATTGATTGTGCTGACAGTTACACATGTCCATGAAAATACTAAAGCCATGCACTGTCCATTCTAAGTGGTGTTGTGCTTCGTGTAAGTTACACCTCGGGAAAGGGGAAGGGGCCTCTGAGAGGACGCAGAAAGGCTGAGGTCAGAAACAAAGACCAGGCAATGCTACCCTGGCTGCCCCCAGCTTCCAGCCTCATCTCCCAAAGCCAGTGCTGCAGCCGTCCCCAAGCCATGACTGGGGAAGATAAATTGACCCTCAAGGTCTGGGGCTGGGTCCCTTCTTCCCTGACAGCTCCCTCTCTGTGTTTTTTCTGGCACAAGAAACACACTGTCTTCTTGTATATAAATAGGGGGATTTATGAGAATTTCCCTTTCTCCTTCCTGGTGGGCTAAGAGGTGGGGACTAGGGGAAGAGGAGCCCTGGTTCCATGTAGAACTGTTAGAGACAAGAGGGGATAAGGGGTCCCACTGCCTGTTTTAGCTCTGGTCCCAGCATGCCTTCCCTAGCATTTGGTCATCTGGCCATAAGGAGGATGGAGGAAAGGTGCACACCCACCCCTCCTCAGGGAAGAGAGCCAACACAAGATGCCAGGGAGTCCAAATGCAGCCTGATTTCTCAAGCTCTAGCCAAGGAAACACACACACATACACATGCATGCACACACCAAATTCTAGATGACCCTGGCTGTCTAGAGGCATAAGAGAGTCGTAGTTTCGGGAGTTTTGACCAGTTGCTGCTCTCTGGCTCTACTGTTGTTTTGAGTTACAGCTGAAGCTGGTCCTGAAGCCCTCCGGCCGCCTCCACCTCCTCAAGGCTTGCATTACAGGTCTGTGCCACCATGCCCAGCCCCTTTCTTTACTAAAGCCTTACACAGCACCCCAACGTGTAAAGCGAGTCTCCCCTGCACAGGAACTCCTGCGCCCCTCTGACTAACTGGGGATAAGCTAGTCGGGGTTGCTCTCCAAGCTCCCCCAGTTCTGACCTAAGGATGGGATTTGGTCCAGTGAGCATCCCAGAGCCTGATGGTGCACATCTGTGATCCCAGCACTTACAAGTCAGGGGATTACACATCCAAGGTTAGCCTAGACTGCATGTCAACATCCACCCAAAGACTTCCAGGCCTGTGGGCTCCAGCTCTCTAGCCTTTGGGGGGGACAGAAGCAGGAAGAATTGATGTAAATGGGCTTCTGTGACAACTGGATTCAAATCTCTACTGAACATCCCTGGGGAAAGGACAAAAACAAAAACCATCACCTAGTGATTCCCCCACGTTCAGCACCCCCAGGGCAGTGACTGAGAAGCTCTGTCCTTCATCCTTCTTCATCACGTGGGTAAGAGGACAGTTTCCGTCTCCACTGCCTGACCTCTCCCTCTCATGGAATCACCCACTGAAACCCCTTTTCTCCAGTTGCCCCTGGGGCCACTGGTCAGGCTGAATCTGGAATGGAAGGAGTGACAGCGACGGGCCAGGATGGGGGACTTTCTCAGCAGGCAGCACCACTCAGCTACCATGTGACCCAAAGCCAACTTTCAGAAGAGCTACAACCCACTTGTCAAGATGATTGTGAGCACTGAATGCACACGGTATGCCCTCAATGAGTGGTGATTACTTTTCCTTGGTGCCAGCAAGGCAAATATGCTCACTCTCCACTCTTAGCCAGCCATGGCGTGGTTCTTCCTCACCAGTGTTCAACCTCTCCCCTTTGTTTTCTCTCCTCATTCCCTTCATATCCACTGGAATCCTGACCTATAGTTACCTCTTTTGGGAAGCCTTCTCACATGGAATATCAGAGTATTATCGCCTCCCCGTACACACATCCACTCCACCTGCTCTAGTGCTCTGGCACCATGCTGCCCTCTGACTTTACCTGTGCCCTGCCTTTCCCTTCAGATGACCTCTTTCCCCTCCTCCTTCAGAAGGCATTAAGATGTGTTTCTACAGACCAGACGTGGTCCTACCTGTAAGTCCAACACTTGGGAGGCAGAGTCAGGAGGACCAGAAGTTCAGGGTCATCCTTGGCTTCAAAGCAAGTTTCAGGCCAGCGTGGGCTGAACAAGACCCTGTCTCAAAACAGAACCCAAAGAAAAGTCTCCATGACAACTGTAGTTTAAGCATATAACTGTCTTGTATATTTTTTCTATAATAAAGAAAAAAGATGAGAGCTCAGCCTCCAACATGGATACTTTATTACTTTGACTTTGCTAGGTCCCTCTCTCGTTGGATCTTGTTTTGCCTCCTGTCTAGAACACAGAGGGTTTAGTAAGCGTAGGACTCTTCCATATGCCACCTCCCCAGATCATTCTCTGGAAAACTACCCTGTCACTGTAGGGAGACGTGGGGTCAAGGAAGCAAATTCTCCATCAATAGCACCCCAAGGAAAAGAGAAGGGCACTGGGAGGGAGGACACCATCAACCCAAGAGCTAGAACAGAGACAGGAAAGAACTGACTCCCCATCACCTCCAGGGTTTCTGGCTGTCTCCCTACTCCCCCCTTCCCCCAGTGCTAAAGATGGTGAGTAGGTAATGTGCTCCCAGTCCTGGCAAACCCCAGCATGCCCAGTGGAAAGAGTCTCTCAACCTCCTCATCCACACCTTGTGCTTCCAGAGGGTGACAGTGTTCCTAGCAGCTAACTTTTCTGTTCTGGGTCCTTTGCCCTGAAACACCCTTCTTTCATTCTGAGCCCAGGAGCCACGAACTCTAGTACCAACCAGAAAATAGGAGTGCAGAGAGCCTAAATAACTAGTTGTATGCCTGGAGAACATAATTCAAGGTAGGACTGAGAGTCCCATCCAGAAGCTGGTCAAGGGCTCCTAACTACTGGACAGAAAGTGAGCCAGCATGCAGTAGTGTCATCTATGTACTCAGCAACATGCAGAACGCATGGAATCCCAGACAACCCTAAGACAGACTCTTCACTATATAATCCCTGCTTCACAGAACAAGAAACTGAACTGACAGAAAAGTCAAAGGTCACATGCCAGCAGCTGCAGGACCCCAGCTACTTCCCTAAACCCTGGGATTGGGTATTCAGCTTCATGGTCCTTTCTTCAAAAATCTGTCCTACCCTTTGCCCACAACCCTGTATTTCCAAACTTCTCTTCAGCCCACTGCCTTTCCTTCCCATTTTCCTAGGCCCCTTTCTCCACCACACTACCCCTTAAACCCTTCTGTGTCTCTCCTTTGACTCCCATTTACCCACCCTCTACCATAGCTCCCGCTTTACAGGATGATAAATAATAAGACCATCAAGTCCCCACTGTGCCTGGTCTCACACCCCCAGGGAAGGCCCAGCAGTGGCCAAGCTAGACAGCCAGACATAAAACTCTGCCTGCTCCCCCGCCCTGCTTCCCATCACTCATCTGGGAATCCAGAGAGAAGAGAGCTAAAGTGCAGGGTGTTCATTTAATATTAACAAATTGAAATGAATTCTTTTAATGCCAATTAGCTCGGAGCAGCCCTTATTAATAGTAATTTAGATTCATCCTTGGAGAAGTGGATGGGAACTGGGCCACATGTGACCGGAATATCAATGTGACAATGGGCCTGGGACCGAGCAGCTCCCTCCTCTTCTGCCCAGCAGAGGCATGAGGCACAGACACAGTCACCCTAGGCCCATCTTCCCCAAGTGTGTGAGTTACTCTTGCAATTTTATTTTTTCGTAGCTTCAATAATTTTGAATAGATTGGAACTCTAGATCACATATTCTAGTAGTTTACCTTCTTAGTGACATTTTTTAAAGGGCAGAATTAGCTAGGAGTGATGGTGCAAACCTTTAATCCCAACACTTGGGAGGCAAAGGCAGGTGGGTCTCTGTGAGTTGGAGGTCAGCCTGATCTACAGAGTAGAGTTTCAGAACAGACAGGGCTGCATACATAGTTAAATGCTATCTCAAAAACAAACACATAAACAAAAGGGGTACCCCCAGCTTTCCCAAAAGTAAAGTGAAAATAAAAAATGTTTCCCTTCTGGGAATTCTCCCCCAGGAGATAAAAGGCCCAGCAGGCAGAAATGAAACTTGCTTGCATTTTTCTAAATCTTAAGGGAAAAAGCAAGGACTAAAAATTCAACTTTGTGTACCAAAGAGCTGCCCAGAACAAACAAATGAAAAGAAATTCAGCCTAAAATGATGACAAGCTGGAGGACATTCTGACCTTCCTATCTCAGGTGACTTCAGGAGCAGAGGGTGCTGTCCCCAGTGGGGGCAGTGTAGGAACAGGACAGTTGCTTCTTCCTCCCAGAACCCCTCTGAGTCTGGGGGAGGGGTGATTTAAAGCTGAGATGGAGGAAGCTGGAGTAGAGATGGGAAAAGAGAGAAACGTGCAAAACAGTAAAGCTTCGGAAATAACAAAAATGGCTTAGCACACAAAGGGGTTAGTTTTCTCAAACTGGAGTGAGTCCATAAGAGTCAAGGCAAAAATAAAAGTGAAGAAAATGTGTAAAATACATCACATTGGTCACACTGTTCTTCCCACAGGGGCAAGCAGGGAAACTAGTTCTCACCCCATAGGGTTTCCCAAACAATAAAGTCATTTCCAAAACAAAAAAGAGAGACCAACACAAAACTAAATCCCAGTCCGCTGGAGGGGGAAAAACACCCTGGAGATTCTGACCAGCATAAAAACTAGTGAAACGAACAAATTTATGGCAAGCGATTATTTGTAAACAACGTCTAAAGAATGGGGTGGAGAAAGGAGGTGAACTTGACTTCGCCGAAGAACTAGGGTACAAACAATACAATCCATTCCCAGGGAAAAGTGAACTCTCCGGGAGTAGACTTCCCTCAGAGAAGGGAGGAGAGAATCTAGCTTCGCCAGTCCTCCGCCCCAACAGGAAGTACAAAAGTCTTAACTGCCCCACAAACAGGATTACGCTAAAGAAAACAAGAGGACTCTTTTACTTTCAATTAAGAGGGAAAAAAATGGATTGCAATTGTCTGATGGAGCAAGAAGGGAGGCTGGTGCCTGGAAGAAGTGGGTGTCGCGGAGCCGGGACCAGCTTACCTGGCTGCGCTGGCAGTCGGGAGTGGGCGAAGAACCCTGCCCGGGGTTGCTTGTTAGGGAAAAGGAGGGCTGGGGGTCCGAGCGCCCCTGGACAAATGGGCTGGGCCAAAAAACTGGGGGAGCTGTCTCCCACCGGTACCGAGGCCTAGAGAGCTACTGAAAGTTATAAATTGCTTCCATTATTAGCTCATCCCGGGCGGCCTGGTCATTGGCCAGCCCACGAGCACGTGGTGCCTTGTACCAATAGATCGAATTTCTAGTAGCAATTCTTGTCTGTCCTTCGGCTCAGGGTGGGGATGGCGGTAGTAACGCGAGGGCGGGGTGGGGCTTAGGGGACCCTCATCCTCTCTTTCCGACAAGTGGGGATCCTGAGCGCTGCCCCAGAAGGGGTGGACGAAATGTTGTGGGCGGGGGCACACCAGCCAGCGTGGAAACTGTAGCCCGAGGGACGTCCCAGCACCTAGGGCTCTGTCCTTCCTCTCAGCTGCCCAGCGGAAGCGCCCTGGGCCTTCCCGGAGATAGCAGCCCGGCCCTCCCGGACGTCCCGTTTCTCTGCGTGCTTTAGATCAGGCGCCCGCGCGCTCCCGGCCTCCTCACCCCGCCCCAGGTCCAGTGGGCGCCTTCCCTGGAATCCTCTACGAAGGGGACAAACTTTTGAGTGGACGGAAATCTTGAGGAGCAGGTGAGCGGGCCGGAGCGCGAAGCTTCTGGCTGGAATCTGCGGCTCCGGTTCTCCTTTCTCCATCCTGCGCTCTTTGCAGGCGAACTCTGACCTTCTGCCCTCCGAAGGTTCTGGGCTGGGGGTGGGAGCATCAGTCTTGGGTTTAGGGAATCTTCTCCCTCCTGAGCGCTAGGGGGGCAGCTGGAGGGGGTGGGAGGAGTGGGTATATTCCTGAGATCCGGGAAGAAAGAAGAAAGTAGGGCAGAGAGATCCAGAGTCGGGATCCTTTCCCCTAAATTCAACTGGAAGGAACTTCGAAAAAGTTTTCCCCGCAAGGCTTGGGGAAGAAGGCAGAGTTTGGGTTTGAGGTTTTAGGTGAGAGGGACCCCTCTTCTCCCCCGTAAGATGTGGCGCTGGCTCCAGGGTCTGAACTAAGTACACCCAAACCTGCTCACCCCAATAGGCGCTTAGGGACCCTCCAGGAGGGGAGCAGAGCTGTGCCAGGATGCCGGTGGAGAAGGCCCAGCCTTCTCGGGGTCTTCTGTTGCTTTTTATTCAGGAGAGGTGCAAGAAGAGCACCCCCCCAATCTACTATTGTGTCTAAGCTAGTTTGACTGAGAAACCCATCTCTCTAAGGTCTCCAGGGAATATGACCCTCTTCCCCCACCCTCACCCCTGCACAACCCACAACCTTCCTACTTTCTCCAGTGCCCTAAGGAGGTTGAGGAAAGAGCCCTCCCCTTTCTGCCTGTTCTGAGGACTGATGCCCTTCCTAGTGAGAGGCCAAGAGGAGGAGATGGGGGGCTTTTCAAAGAGGGTTAAGGACAGATATCTGGTCCAGAGAACGACGTTGGAGCCGGACTACAGGTGGTTTAGGGAGGCGTGGGCCAGACTGGCCACAGCAGGTGCATTCCCTTCCCCAGATGCATCCAGTAGAGAGGCTCTGCCCTTGAGGCTTTCAGGTCAGGCCCCTTGGAGAACCCGAGGCAAATGCAAAAAATAAGAAAGACATTTGCAGTGGTTTTTGGGAAGGTCAGTGGGTACCACAAGGAGAGAACATGGTGTCTCTGGCTGGCACGCTCAGCCTGGAGCATAAAGGGGGTGGGGAGCTTTGTCTCCAATACTCCAGAGAAATTTTCTGCCAAGCATCAGCAGCTGCCCAGAGTCAGGGTCCTGGGTTCTCCCCAGTGACCGGTTAGAACAGCCCCAGTCTCACTGCCTAGAATAAGTTTGTCGTGGGGTGCCAGATATGGACCTTTGAGAGGAACCCTAAAGAGACAGGCTCCAAGGCAATGGTACTCAGCTAGAAGTGCAATGTGGTGGCTCAAGCCTGCAATGCTAGGACTCTAGGAATAACAAAAACCCAAACCAAAGCTTTTCAGAGAGAAGCACAGGGGCATAGACTTCCCCTCCCCCTTCAATTAATCTGCTCCTTTTTGCTGCTGCCTCAACAGCCCCCTCCCCAGTCTGGGGCTTGTCTCTCCTCTTCCCTTTGCATTCCCCTCATCTTTCTTCTTAGGATTGATGGAGCGATAACAGTTTGCAACAGCTTGCCTGAGCCTGGAGTGGACCCCACCCACCCTGACATGTTAAGTAAGGGGACACCCAACCTAACGGGACTTGAGAAAGGACAGTGTGAGGGATGGCTGGGTGGATGCCGGCCAGGCCTTCCTCTGGGGAAGGGCCCGTTTATGCCATCTGCACACTGTAGAGAGAAGACCTAGAAACAAAGGAAGAAGTGCCAGCAAAATGCAGAACAACAAAGAGAGGAGACTGGGAGTGGGGGTGGGGAAGCAGGAAAGATGTGCATGCCTGCAAAAGCCCATGTGCCCAGCCAGAGAAAGGGAAGGGCCAGGAAGGAGGCAAGCATACAGATAGAGGGCAGACTGGAGAAGCAGGATAGGGCTCATTTGGTTTGGTGTTGTGTTAAAATGAGGGGTGAAACAGAAAGAGAGGGTGAAAGGAGAGAGAGAATTCATCCCCAGCCTGGCTCACCAGCCTGTACATACCCAGCCCAGGTGAAGTGTAGCCTGAGAACCCCTGGCACTCAGTGCTGCCTATGGACAGCAGGAGACTGGCCCCCAATGCTCAGCCTCACCTCTGTGACCCTGCTCCTGGGTTTGATCATCTGTCAAATGAGCCCTTTGCACTGCAGGACTGCTCAGAGGCTGCAGCTTCCTAAAGACGTGTGGGGGTGGGGGCTCGTTCTACCAGGTAGAGGGCTCGTTGTTTTCTTTCTTGGTAAGAAAAACAAACGACCCAAACCTTGATTCTGTTGTTGTTTCTGAGACAAGGTCTCACTCTGAAGCCTAGCCTGGCCTGGAACCTCCCATGTAGCTCAGGACGTCCTTGAAATCAAAGCAGTCCTCCTGCCTCAGCCTTTTGTGTGCTGAGTTTTACATGCATCAGCCACCACTCATTGCTTAAAACAACAACAACAAAAACTTCCATCCTTAGCAAAACCTTTGCTACCCTTCTTTCCATAAATTGCCCCAAAACACTACAAGGTTAGGGGTCCTCCCCATGCCTGTACGGGTGAGATTCATTTGAGAAGAGTTTGGTATGTGGTTTGTAAACTCTGCAAGAACTAAAGAAGGACTTCTGTGAGAAAGGGAGTAGGCAAGTCTCTGGGCCAGGCAAGCCTCAGTGCATAGGGTAATTTACAGAACCCAGACAAGAGACAGTTGTCAGACGACTTTAGACTTTCTCTGCAGAGGGATCAGCTTGGTATATTTGAGTGTGTGCTGCCTACTGGGCCTGTGCTGCATCTCCTGTGCCATGTCCATGCTACTCTGGTGGAAACTTCCCCAGTACATTCCATCTTGTTTTAGTGCTGAGAATCAAACCCAGTACCTCATGCATTCTAGGCAAGTGCTGTCCCATTGAGCTACACCCTTCTCCATGCCATGACATTGTTTCTTTGTGTGTGCATATATATGACTCAGGTTCTTTTGTATGTTTGTGTGTGAGAGAGAGTAGTCCTGGGTTCAACCCTTATCACTACAAAAGTAAATAAAAGCACTTATCCTTTGTTCCCCCAAACCGGCACAGGATGCCACCCGGTCAGGTCTTCCGAGAGCAGCATAAGCCCAATCCAACAGCTAGTGGAATGCTGGGCACTCTTCAGTCATGTCTTCAGGGTACCTTCTTCAAGGAGGCCACTGTCCAGCACCTCCTACTCTAGTTCCCCTCTTCTTGCCTCTCATCTTCTCCTTCCTTCTCCTCCACTCTTTCTCCTTCTTCCCCTTTGGTTTCTTCCTGTTGCTCTTCCCTCTTTTGTCTAGGCCAAGCCAGGACTCTTTTGTATCCCAGCAGGCTCTGCTCTGAGACCCTGAGGCTGGCTGCTACACACTCTGCCTCTGGAGTTCATAATGAGCATGCAAATAAAGGGATTCAACGAAGAGGCCCTAAACAGAAGCTTCGTTTTGCTAACCAGGGCCAGGGTACCAGTTTGCTTTCTGTATCAGTTTTGGCTTTGACCTTCAAATCCCCTTGACTCACTGTAGACAATTCTTTATTTCCATTTCTACTCAACCCCCCGCTTCTGGAACAGAGGTGCTGGCTTCCCCAAGACTACTGCTTTTTGTAGGTGAAGGCCAGTGCTATAGATTAGAACCTCAAACTCTCTAAAAAGAAAAGCCTATTTTCCTATGGCCCTACAGTGCGAAGGAAGCAGGATCTCAACAGGCTGAGCAGACATGGAGAGTGTGGCTGGGGAGGCAAACCTCAGTTCCTCCTTTGAGCTCCTTGTCTTTATCAGTTTTGTATGGTTTGTCCTTGTCCTGCCCCAAATTTTTGAGACAGGAAATTGTGTGGTTAGCCCCACACGCTGCTCACCTTTCCCTGTGTTCCCTTATGTCAACCTCGAAGCTGCTGGGAGGAAGGGCCTGCAGCTCCAGCCCTGTCCACGGATCAAAAAGAATTCAAATGCTCTTCTGAGCAGTGGCCCCCTTCTCCATCCTCCCTGCACACACTGATCTGTTGTGAGGGCACCTGGGGGTCAGAAGAGCGACCAGGCTATTTTAATTGGTCTACAATTAGCATTTCCTATCACATCAAAGGCCAGGATTTCCACACCCAGAAAGAAGAGCTCTTCACCCAAACCAGGTCCTGTTCTCAGGCTTCTCAAGCCAGCAATGGTGTCCACATTTGTTGAGATAGAAAACTAGGAGGGAAAACAAGTTTGACCCGTTTTGCAGCCCGTAGCTGCAGCTGTTCTGTTAATATTTTCCTTAGAACTCATCACGGGCAAAGCATTGCCCCTACCTCAGAATGCCACAAGGATCAGAAGATTCTTGCTACCGAGACCTCAGTGTATTGTGGATAGATATACAAATAAACAGACGGAAAAAGAAAACTTGGCGTCGGCTCAGCTGATTTTCATTGCAGCCTTGCGTGTGTTGGGTCTCAGGGTCCCTGTCTTCTTGGTCAGCTGGGGGATGCTCCTCCCTGGGACTTGGCACTCTCCAGTCCCAAAACAAAGGGTGGGTACCTCCCGGCTTCATAGTGCAACTGTTCTGTAATGGTGTGGGTGCACGGGTGTGCAGCTGTTGTCCTCTGTTTCTCCAGGCTGCTGAATATGTCTGTAAGTGTATCTTGGTATAACCACACCCTGATGGTGACAGCAGGGGTGTGCGTGTGCCAGTAGGTTGCAGGGGTGGACAAGTGTACCCAGTCGAGTCTTAGGTGCCCCAAGCCTGGAGGCCTGCACAGGCACAACTACTGGTATGCGGAGAGTGGTGTGGGTACATGGGGCCTGACCGTATCTCTGCAGATGTGACCCTCTGTGCCAGTGTGTGTGTGCACCCCTGAATTATTACAGAATTACACTGACCCTTACAGAAAATCCATATCAGCCTCAGCCCTTCTTCCCCGACCTCTCGACCTCTGGGGTGCCTGAGGAAAGAGCTGACCCGGTTGCAGCCGCCCCTACTCAATGAGTCTTTCTCCATTAGCATAAACCATGAATCTGCTGGCAGCTTGACAAATTATAACTAGCAGCCAGAGTTTTGCCAACTGGCTGGCTTGGGCACTGTCTATTTATCATTGAAAATGGTAAATCATAAGAATCCAGATGACTTAATTATTCAAATCCACCCAGGACCCGGAGAAGCTGCAGGCCTGTCAGTCTTAGCCTTGGGCTCAGGAAGGCTGGAACTCGGAGAGGGGTGGGTCCAGCCATCACCGTCTGTGCTGCCCAGTGGGCAGGACCTTCCTTTGCAGCTCCTGTCCTCCCTGTCTCCCTGTCTCCCTGCCCACCTTTCCTGAAGACACACGTGCCTCTCTGGGGCTCTTCCTCGGGCCTCCACTGCTAGCCAGCCCTCCTCAGCCCCCAGAGTGCCTCCTTCTCTTTGTGTGAATCTGGTGGTCTTTCACAGACTCAGGCCTTCATTTTAAATTCTTCTTTTCACCATGCCCTTCCTCTTCCTTCCCCTTCCAGATGGACACAGACACCCCATATCCACTCACAGCCCCCCTACTCTCCCTGTCCTTTGTTCCATCTCCACCTGGGTCCTGCACCATGTTAGTGTTAAGTTTGTGTTTCCCCCAAATCTGCTTTTCTTCAGTTCGGGGCTACAAAATAGCCTTCCTGTCCTGGGCAGGGGTGGGGTGGTGGACAGACCATCAGATGTGCCCCTCTCTCCATTAAAGCAGGACTGTATCCCAAGAAGGCTGTCCCTTTACCAAAGCACCCCAAATCCTGGCAGAGGAACTGCTTGCTGAGCTTTTCTGGCCCTGAAGGCTGGCCTGCTGTGCTTCTGGGGGCTCTGGCAGGAAAATATGCTATTTCTTCTAGTCCTGCTCCCCAAGGAAACCTTTGCTCCCCAAGCCCTCTCTTTGAACGGCAGCCTGGACCATGGAGGGACAGGGGCTTTACACTCTCTGTCTGCAGGAGCTTGTTGGTCCAGCCCAATTGGGTTATGACTCTGACAGATTATATGTTTGTGTCAGTGACACATACCTTTGTGGGCATACTGCCAGGTCCCACCTGCCGGTGAACATAACTGCATACATGCGCATGTTTGCACACATTCGGGCATATACTGCCAAGAAAGAGCTTCAAGAACAAGTGACAATGTCCCCACCAACAGGACACCCAAGGGAACAGTCTTCACTCTGGGCCATTTAAAGACCACATTGCTCTCAAATAAAATACTGGACTTGAATTTTCATAAAACTCTAAAAGAGCTGCTCTGCTGCTAAAAGTAAGTCCTTCCTAGAGTCTAATCTTCTCTTCCTTTCCAGATGAAGTCAGGGGCTGGTCATGGATCTTGGAAGGGGACATTGGAAGAACATATATAACACACAGGACCCCATCACCATCATGACAACACAGCGCCCCTCTCTCTTTCTCCTTCCCACCTTTCCAAGCCATGTTGATATCTGACAAGGGCTGGGGCGAGAGGTGACACGGGGTGGAGAGGATCAAGAGTCAAAAGCCAGCCAAGCGGCTGTGAGGCAGGAGATCAATAGGAGAGACAGATTGGAGACAGGTTTCTCTCCCTTTTTTTTCTTTTTCCTGCTGGTTCAGCACTGGGGCCTTAGCTCCAGAAAGACAGAGCCAAACCCTGCCTCTCTCTGCCCTTCTGACTCAAACAGGTTCCTAATCCCTGGGTGGAGGGTAAATAGCTTCAAGCTCAGCCAGGATTTACCATAGAAAGGCCACTGAGGGGTCTGGAGGCACGGTCCCCACCCTGCATTACTCATTAGCCCAGGGAAGCTGGGGGACAAGGTGGAGGACTCCTTTGTGCACAGCTTCTCTGGTGCCAGAGACATGGAGGCGGCAGAGGGATTCCCACCTCCCAGCTGTCTGCTTCCTGAGAGAGGGCAGGATGGGGCCACTTCTCCCCTCTGCTCCTCAGAGGGAGGTAGGTGGGCAATGAAAAAAATTGAAGGACCCAATTTAAAAAATTAGCCGTTTAATTAAAATTCAGGAGAAAGTCCCTCGCCAGAGTTTCAGGAATCATCAGGGCTGTAAAGGCTCTGAAAAGAGGTCCACAAAGTAAATTCCCAGATTGCGGTTTAGGCTGCAGGGAAAGCCTCACTGAACTTTCGGCCTGGTGGGGCCTGCCGGAGGTCACCCTCTTCCTGTCTCAACCTGTTCACCCTCTCTTACCCATTTGAGGTTCAAGCCCTAGACAGGCACTTATCAAAGTAGGCCAAAGCAGGCAACTGTTCCTACTTGCCTCAGTCTCCCTGACTTGTATTCTTCTGGTGCTCTAGGAGTCAAGGAAGCTCTAGAACTTTCGACACCTATAGTTCGTTTAGGTTTG
Source organism: Pachyuromys duprasi (assembly GCA_028658305.1). NCBI lineage: Eukaryota > Metazoa > Chordata > Mammalia > Rodentia > Muridae > Pachyuromys > Pachyuromys duprasi. The sequence continues at coordinate 532,826 of CM053752.1, read as the reverse complement.
TTATGAGTCCCACAGCCTCTTTTGTTTTGTTGTTTGGCAGAGCCTTACTCTGAGGCTCCCGCAAGCTGGCAGTCACCCTTCTGGTGCACCTTCTTGAAAGCTGAGATTACCATTACCACTACAGCTAGCTTCTGTCCACTTTTGTGAAAAGTGCATTTTTACATAATTTATTGACAGATTTTCTGTTTTAAACCTTAGGTCTGATTTTTGCATGTGAATTGTAGACAAATAAGAGGCTAAACGGGGGCTAACAATGTAACTCTAGGGCACAGCTCTTGGCTGGCACGTACAAAGTTCTCAGTTTGAGCACCAGCACTGTAAATAATTTTGTTGGGGTGGTGGTTTTTTGAGACAGGGTCCATGTATCCCTGGCTATCCTGGAACTTGCTTGTAAATCAGGATGGACAAGAACTCAGAGATCAGCCTGCCTCTGCTTTTAGAGTGCTGAGATTAAAGGTGTGAGCCATTAGGTAAATTTAGGGAAAAGAATCTTTGGTCTGGAGAGATGGCTCAATAATTTAAAGCACTCTGCTCTTTCTGAAGACTCCAGTTCAGTTCCCAGCACCTACCCCCTCATAGTTATCCATAACTCCAGGCCACCCACAATCCGACATTCTCTTGACTTCCTTGGGCACCAGGCATATACATAGCACACATACACATATGCATATAAAGTAAACAAATCTCAGAAAAAGAATCTGGACCCTGAAACAGAACTGCACAACACCTTCCTCAGCTGAGCAAGCCCTGAGCACAGACAGAGCCAGTGCAGTTGAATGAAGATCTCACCTCCTCACTAGATACTGGCATCTCTTCTCTTGGCTCTGCCCTGTGGGCATAGCAATGGGACTCTGTTCCCTCTTTTCTTTGTCAAAAGCAGACGTGAGTGGTGGCCTCCTCCCTGCCCTTATTGTAGGGGAAGGGAGGGGCAGAGTACATTCTCTTATGGCAGAACACAGGCTATTTGTCTATTAGCATCTGTAAGCACTGCTGTGGGACAGCTGAGGACTGGCCTTCAACCCAACCCTGGTGGGAGAACACGTGTGCACCTCTGTGGGTAATGCAGGCACTTCTGTATGGTAAAAATATTTCTGCAATACCATCTTTAAAAACTGGTTTCAGGAGGCCAGGTATGGTAGCTCACACCTTTAGTCCCAGCACTTGGGAGAGAGAGGCAGATCTCCAATTCAAAGCTAGCCTGATCTACTGAGTGAGCTCCAGGACAGCCAGGGCTACAGAGAGAAACAACAAAACAAAACAGTATTAAGATTGGCTCAGGGGTTGGTTAAACACTGGCTGCTCTTGCAGAGAACCTAGGTTCAGTTCCCAGCACACACATGGCCATTCGTGCAGGTCTCTGGTATCCAGCACCCTCTCCCGGCCTCCTTTGGGCCACTGAACACATGTGGTATATGTACATGCACTCAAGTGAGTGAGAGTGAGAGAATATGTAGATATTTTAAATTTATTTTAGAGCCAGTTTATAAAATATTTGAATCAATCAGCATAAACTATAAATTTCACTGATTTGATAAAAAGCAAAGAACACAAATAGCAATCCAAAAACTGAGTCACAGATACCAAAGACATTCCTGAAGAGGAGCCTCGAAAGGCTGTGGGCTTTAATATGACTGTTCCAGGCAACCAATCCTGCCCAGCTCAATGGCCACATCTGGAGGGTGTTACTTTTCATTCCCAACGATCCTTCCTTTATTCATCTGGTTGTTATTTTTCATCTTAAACAATGGACTAAACTTTCCTAAGCGAGGGAAAGAGGAAGGAAACAAATTCCTGACCCCCATCTGGGCTGATTCCATCTCTGATTTCAGTAAGTTCCCATAAACAAGCACAAGTGTGGCCAAGCCACTGCGATCTCAAGAACTGAAACCTGGGAATCTGGTTACTATCCACCTCAGGTCAGATGTGTGCCAGCTAAATACCAGACCACAGTGGGTGCCTCCCTGTAGGTTATCTTCCTGCACCTAGCCGACTGTTGTTGGTCATTTGTTTCTCTAAGACAGGGTTTCTTTGGAGCCCAGGATGACCTTGAACTTGTGCCCTAACACTTTTGCCTCCCAGGTGCAGGTTCCACGTGCGACCACTGCCAACTTTCCATCTAGGGATTTTAACCATTTTTCTTTCCT
>CM053752.1:435410-530582 GCA_028658305.1 Pachyuromys duprasi | reverse complement strand
CTTGGGTTGGGGGGGGGGGGGGAATCCACACATGAATTCTATGTGAATGGTGCCACCTAGAGTTGTGCTCTGAAAGTGCAGGCATTGATGTCTCTTGAGCTGAGCAACCCAGGGATACTTAGGAAACCTGTCAGCCTCACATCCGGGATAAAAACCCAAGTCTTGATAACTGAGGTGTCAACACCTCAGCCCCTAGAAAGGGGCTCAACACGAAGACCCTTCTTACCACAGAGACAGCAGAGAGATCTGCGCTCAGCACACAGCCCACCAGTCTTCAGTCCATCCACTTCAAAGGCAGTGAAAGCCGCCAGAGAAGCCCTCTGGGGTGCATGTCAACACCTGTCAGGCTGGGCCTGGAATTAGAGGGGCACTGGGAATGGGTGACTGAGGAGAGCTGGACAGTGACAGAGCAGACGTGGGTGATGGAGAGGTGCATTCAGGATGAATGCATATAGTTGCCCAAGGCACCCAGATGCCAGCCCACCAGGCTCACACCTGCATCCATGCCCGCAGGTAAAGTTGCTCTGTCTCTCTGCTGTCTGTCAGACCTTTCCACCATGGCACATGTGTGAAGGGCAGAGGACAACTTGCAGAAGTTTTCTTTATGTCACGTGAGTCCCAGGAATTGAACTCAGGTTGCCAGGCTTGGTGACAGGTGCCTTTGCAAACTGAACCATTACACAGGCCCAAAGCTACTCTTTCAAAGAATGGAACACTCCAAGGGACAGATCCAGGAAATGGTCAAAGGTGGAGCACTTTGGGAAAGGTCAGCCAACTCACTTGTCAGTGCTCTCCTCATGCATGCCAAGCAGAGCAGGGGCAGCGTGAATTCACAAGCATTTGGCCCCCGTGACTGAGAGAAAGGAGAGGAGAGAGGGGAGAGGAAGGAGAGAAAGAGATTTTAAAGTTACAGTAATAAACCGGATGGTAAGGATTAGTCTTAGGAAATGAGTCACAGAGGCTAAAGAGCTGTCCACTCCCTGAAGACCCCAAGAAGTAGTCAGCTGGACACTGCTTGGAGGACCTGGAAGGCAGAATTTCTCCAAGGTCCCAGGTTGCTAAGGACACATTGCTTAGCTTTCCCTGTTTCTCCTCCAACATATAGCAAGGGATTCCAGTTGAGCACTGTAGGAGGGAGACATGATTTGGGCACTGACTGCCTATTTGTCAAGAGAAACCACCAACGTTCTTAATATGAGAAGATGAGACATGGTGGGGGGGAGGGCGCACACATACCTGCACCTCTGGGAGGAAGCAGCAGGCTTCCTGAAGGTGATATGTCAACAGTACCCCATGTTCTGCCCAACTGAAGGTTACCTTCCAATCCAGGAATAATCTCTGGCTTCTCAAACCAGGGTCATAATCCCGAGTCAGACTAATTCACTCAAATGACTTCATCTGATTTCAGCCAGGCCTGGGGACCTAACTCTGGCCCACAGTATACCACTTAGCCTGCAAGATGGTGGGATGGATGTGGGGAGCACCTCAAAGAGCTGACTAACTCCCAGGCTCTCTCTGCTCTACAACCCTCTTAGTTTCGGCCTTTGTGGAAGGTGCACACTTTCTTGGCTCCCACTTCAGTGGGAATCCCTCCCCTCCCTGCTCTGCAGCAGCTGCTCCTTCCTCCCCCACACTGGAAGAATGTGACCCTCCCCTTCTGCTCTCCTCCAGGCGCAGACAGGGAGGAGGCAGCATATGGCCCCATTTTCCTTGGCCCAGGGAGGCCATTTGGGAAATGAGAAACCCCCTTGCCCTCCCTCTCCTCTGGGGGGAGGCCACCCTCCCCCTCTGCACATTCCCCACAAGTTCTCAGACACACAGCCTCCCTACGTGCAGCTATGTGAAGCTATGTGATGAACTCACACACACACACCCCCAGGCGCCAGAGCAGGGAAGGGAGCCTCTGAAAACCTTTGAAGTAGGCACATTTTTTAAAGGCCCACCTGTCCTGTGGCTCCCAGGACAGAACTGCCTGAACTGCTGGAGCCCCTCACCACACAGCTTTAAATCCCAGGCTTCCTGAGCCCATCACGGCTAGGAGCAGGTCACACGCATACACCCTCTCCCCCCGGGGGTGAGCAAACTCAAGCAAGCTCACTGGAGGACATCTGTCTCCTGTGAATCAGGTCAGATCCCAAACTTGAGGGGTTCTGTGACACTTAAAAACTTCAAGCAGGAAGACCTGCAATTTTTCTTGGACAGGGGCCTGTGGGCAAGGTCGATAGGAAGCATCTTTGATGTTGTGCTTTCATGGCAGTGGTTTGATCCAGATGTTCCCCAGTTGTGGGATTTTCTTCCTGAAGGGAGGGATGTTGGCTGTGAAGGCATTTCCATCATGTGCACATTTGGAGCGTGCTGAAGGGGGCAGCTGCATTTCTGGCTCCCTCCACTCTGCTCACTTGTCATGCCTAGTTCCCTAGCAGGCACCCCTAGTTTGCTGTGTGGCTGTCCAGAAATCATTCTGCACCTCTGTTCTCCTGGCACCATACAATGGAGCTGGAAGTGTTTCCCAAAAATGGTTCCCAGATCGGGGGTCTAGGGGAGGAAGGCAAGGAGCCAGATTTCTGGCCAAAACATGAATAATTGTATAAGAAACTGTACAGAAGTGGACTGAGAGTGAATGAATCAGGGCCCTTGAATAAGCAAGTGTTTATCCTTCATTGGGGTCAGTTCTACAGAGATAGAAGTAAACATTTCCAGGCTTGTCAGCCTTTTCTGCTTCCTCAGAGTTGGAAAGGAGCTCATCCCCCTACCCCCCATGTGGTTTCTGGGGAGGTGGTGCATCCTGCTCAGGTCCAAAAAGCCTCTGGCCTCCTGGGGGATGTCAGGCTGGCTGGCAAGCTCGAGGAGTCCAACTCGTACTGTGGATAAAACAGCCTAAACTGGACGTGTGGATGATGAACTCAGATGATAAACCCGGGGCTGCTGAGCAGAGGTGCCAGCCCATGAGTGCACCCTGACAAGTCCTTCATCAACGTGAGTTTTGGTAAGTAGACTTTTTCAAGGGAGAACCTGGGAGAAAAGCTGCCTGGGTATGATAGAAGGAGGGGAATCCAGAAGGGACACTGGACAGAGCCACCCAGAAGTAAGGGCACTGGCGGAGCCCTGAGCAGCAGGCCAGTGGGTAGGTAAAGCACTAGACCAGGTATGACAAATGTTGAAAGAAAGTGGGGGCTGGGCTGAAACATGGAGCTGGGAACAGCTGTGCCCTTGTCCCACAGGAGAATTGCTGTTATACCCACAGATCCTGCTCTATGCATCAGAGCGAGGCACATTTTAGACTAGCACAAGTCCTGAAGGACAGCTCTCAGGTAGCCCCTCACCACCCTCTAATCTAGCCCAGTTCAGATGGATTGGGTGGTATGGAGATGGGTGGAAAGAACAGGGTCCCCTGCCTGAGTGTTTTCATATTCCCCCACGTCCTCTTCAGTAAGCAATAATTCTCACTTTTCCTGGTCTTATATACCCCATATGTCTTGAGCGCAGAGAGCTGAGAAACACCCCATAATTCTTAAGCCACACCTCACCTACCCCCACTCTTTCCATACTTCACCTCCTTCTGAACAGGGTCCTGTAAGGGACCCTCACAGCTGGACAGCAGCTGGAGCCTCACCTATTCTGTGCACTCAAAATGATCCTGCAGGGGACCCACAGCTCGAGAAGGGGACAACTCTAGCAGTAGGGTGCTCCACTTGAATTTCTCAGGTCTAGAATATGGCATATGCCCAGCCAGAGATACCAGCCAAGTCGGTGGCTCATGCCTATAATCCTAGTATTCAGGAAGCTCAAGTAGATGTGCCCATGAGTTCAAGGCCAACCTAGGCTACATGATGAATTCTAGGCAACTTGGGCACAAAGAAAAGCATTGTCTGGGGATAGGAGGGTGTCCCTGGTGTCTCTGTGAATAGGATGGCCAGTCGGGCATCTGGAGGCTTTGTGTCCTCACTCTCCATGGCCTCTCCCATTTACTATTGCCAAGGGACTCAGATGAAGACCTGTTATAGCTCTGGCCTCCTTCGCTGACCAGGCCAGCTCCCATATTCCAGGTCCTAGTGCTTGTTCCATAAGGCTGCAAAACCCTCTTCATCTCCTTTCCTGTGGGGCTGCCAGAGCCCCTACCATTCAGCCCCTGGATGGGGGTGGGGAAGAGACCCAGACAGGAACATGGTGCCTTCCATGCCCCCTCCAGCCCCCGGCAATGCCGGCATATACACATCGGTGCCAGTATATAAAGGGGCCCCTCAAATGTAATCATTCTGCTTCCTGGGCAGCATAGGCCCCACGTACTAAGCTCATCCTCGTCCATCCCACTGTCACCAAGACTCAAGGTACTTTGGACAGGCTATATCATCTGCAGCCTGGCTACTTGGAGCTCCAGAGCTCATTGGTAGAGGCCTTTCTTAGCATGTTTGAGGCCACAGAGACAAAGGAAAGGAAGTAGAAAAGAATAGAAATAAGCTGACCACACCCTTGTGTGAGGCACACACTTGTAATCCCAGCAGTTGGGATGGCTGAAACAGGAGGATCAATCACTATGAGTTTGCCAGGACAACATGAGGCCTGTCTCAAAAGAAGAAAAGAAATAGAAAATAGAAAGTAAGTAAAACAGAAGGTTGAAAGGGAGGGCAGGAATGAGAGAGACTTTTTATGCATTTACTACAAGCCCTGATGAGCAGAAGTGCTGTGATCTGGCCTTCCCAGGATCCAGACTGGGCCCACCACGTCACTCATTCCAATAACAACCTCCCGAGCACTATGTCACCTATGTATGTCACACTATGTGTGTGGTCTCATGGGCACAGGTAAGATTATAGATACTAAACACCTGTGTGCCTCTGGCCATGGGTGGGGCTTTGCTAGGGAAAGTGAGACAGCCCTCTATGTCACTGGGCTTGTAACCCAAACACCACATTAACTCGTGGAGGGTCACGTTACAAATCTCAGAGGCTTCCAGACTTTAGTAGAACCCCGTCACCTTGTCCTCACACCCATCCAGACATGTGGTCACATGTGAATTTCAAGCCCGCAGGGTAGACAGAAGGAAGAACTTCCCTAGAACATCAGTGCTGAACAGTAAGTCAGACTAGAACAATTCTCTTCTCGGAAGCAATGAAGCAGGAAAACCTCACCTTGCTGGACCAGAAGTAATGTACGGGCTCTGCTACAGAAAGGACGGCTGAGAAGACCCCCTCAACAGCTCCTGGGACAAGGTGGTAACTCTAGGCAAGTCCTATGGGCAGGTAACCCAGACAGGGACTGCCTGGAGATGGAGTGTTGGGGGGGGGGGAGCAAAGCTGGAGAGATGAATAGACTTGGCAGGACTGATGGCCAGGGCCCGGATGGATGGATGGCCGTGGAGGTCTGTTTACTGGCAGCCCCCAGCCCGCTGCTGCCCGGGGAGAGCAATGGTGGCTGGCACATCAGCGGGCTCTTAGAGAGGCTCATGGAGATGATTTAGATGGGCATGAATCAGCTCCATATGGATTAAGTGTCCCAGCAAATCCCAGGATCTTACAGATGAGGGGACAGGGCAAGGGCACTGGAGGGGGGGAGGGACAGCCTGCATCTGGAACAGGGAAGCCTGAGCTGGGAGTGTACAAGGTGCCTTAGTGGGTGCAGACACAGCACCAGGCTTTGGAGAAAAACCTCCTGTTGCTGGTCTCCCCGTCCTTTCTCTCTTAGCCTTCATGGATCTTCCCATATCTGTTTTTCCATCCTCTATTTACCTGGTCCTCTTCTTTCATACTCCCAGCAGGGTCTCTGCCATTGCGTCTTTCCCTGAAGGCATAGCTTGAGGGGCCTGCCTGGGCTCTGTTCGCCCTGCTCTCAGTGCCACCCTCCCCCATGCCAGGTGTGGGGGGGCTTCCTTCTAGTCCCATGCTGGTCTCTTTTAAGCTCTTGGACTCCAAGGTGATAGAGGCCCAGGACATATGGCATGGAAAGTGACATTCTGGCTGCAGAATGTTTATTCTCCTCCTCTCTTGCGCTTTGCTTCAAACTCCCCATCCCACAGTGGTTGAGTCTCGGAAGGGTACCAGCACTTTTCAGCTAACCTCAAGTTGAATTGTACACCTTACTGCCAGGCCATAGGGGTGATGGGCTGTGCAAGGCCGCTCCCAGGGATCCTCTGCTTATAAAACCAGCTGCTGTGTGGACAGTCTGGAGTCAGAGCATGGGTAGTCACATATGACGATTGGTTGAAATATCACAGCCTCCCCCTCCCCCATTGGTGATCTATGGGCTGTGTGCCCTGTAAAAATTATTTATCGAGGCCTCAGAGTGTCCTGATTTAGTGCATCTGCCTCTGGGGCCGAGAGGCCTGCCTGTCCGCTGGAGCCTAAGCGTTAAATGACGCTAAAAAGTTAAACAGCCAGTGTTGGGGGCTCACTCGAGGAGGCACCATAAAGCTGTCGGAGCTGCTTAAATCAGGAATGGGATTCCCCCAGACATCTTCTTTCCATATGCTGCAAACCAAGATGCCTCTTTGCCCCTCTGCCGCTCCCCAGCATGCTTATACAGACGCTCCTAACAGGAGCCTGGAGCAGATGAGGTCGTAGTACCCAGCCACCTCTGGTCAGGGGTCTCTTTCATGAGCTAACAGTCTTAAAGACTCTCAGTGAAGATAGCGGAGATAAAGGTGCAGTCTTTCCCCAGATACCTTGTCAGGAGTGCTCCTTTGAGCTTGTTTTTTGTCTGTTCGTTTGTTTGTTTTAACTTTTTTCAAGACTGGGTTTCCCTGTGTTGCCCTGCTCTGTAGACCACATTGGCCTTGAACTCAGTGATCTACCTGCCTCTACCTCTTGGGTGCTAGGATTAAAGGTATGCACCACCTCCAGCAAGCTAGTCTTGATCAGTCTGTATTTCTGCGAATGGAATCCTCTAGAACTCACTGTCTTCCCACTTGGGTTTGAGGAGAGCATACTGGCCAAGACAGGCTGTGCCCCCTGGCCTCATGTCGTCTGCCCCCCACCCCCGCCGCCACAAACACACTTACTTTCTTTGCTCCCTGAGAGACAGCCGATCCTCTGAGTGTCAGCCTTTAATAGGGCACTGCTGACTGCCAGCAAACACTTGATCCTGGCAGATAGTTCTCAGCTGAACCCAGTCCGTGCTGCCACCATCCGGCCACTGCCAGGCAAGAGAGAAGGTGGGTCTCTACGGGCTGTCTATCATGCCTACTTTCAGCAGCAATAAAATGTGCCTCTTAAAACCTCCACTCTAGTCCCTAATATTTGCCTGGCCATATATCTCCAGTGATATACGGGCAGAAATTGCTCATAAACAGCTATAAAACCTCTCCGAGCTGGGGAGGAGGCACAAAGCCCAGGCTGAGGGAAGATCACAAGAGGCTTGGCTTCCAATCTTCCTACACCCCAAACTTAACCCTGTGTCCCAGTGCTGGGTAGAGGAAGGTGACCCAAAGAAAATCCCTGAAGCCCCTCAGCCCTGGTGCTCCTCAGCTCCTCTGTGTCGTGCTTTTTATCATGAGATGACAGCTGTCCAGGCCCCTCAGGAAGTTGTGAGGGCCACAGGAGGAAGAATTCACACACACTGTTAAATTTAGGAGGACACTGGCACTGTCTGAAGCCGGTGGCCCTCTGTTTGGAAAGCACACGTGCTCATGCGCACCCTGTAACACACTGATATGTGACGATTCCTAAGGCCCTGAGAAGTGTGCACAGGGAATCAGGGTAGAACTGACTCCGAAGGTTCCCTGCCCTTCCCACCTGTCAGGATGTAAACATGGTGGGCAGAGCGGGCTGAGAGGGACCTTCTTTCCTAGGGCTCACTCTTCCAGTCACCCAGACAACAGCTTCCAAGTGGAAGGTGCTTTGAGCGAAGCAGAGCCCCTCAACAGAACCATGAGTGTTGGGTGAACCAGCCAGGGGAGTTCTTCCTGGGAGGAACACAGACTATAACAATTGGCTCCAGCACCCCTGGGCCCCACAAGTCAGCCACCAGCTGCCCCTCTGATCTCTGCCCTCCCCTTCCCTGAATAACCCTTCCTGGGCAGACTCCAGCGATGCCCCCTAACACACACACACACACATACACACACACACACACACTGTCTCATAGCATGCCTGTGAGAGCCTCTGTCTGTCCCCTCTGCTCAATCTGCCTTCTCCCCTCCCACCTAGAGTCCCTGCAGTTCCTGGCTTCTCCTGCCCCTTTTTCTCTACGTAAGTCCCTCCTAACATAGCTGTCTCCTATGGCTGTCCACCCTGCTGCTCCCTCCCAGTGCCCCAGCTCCCAAAGCCTTGCCTCCTGCAACACTAGCCCTGGCCCTTCCTAAGGTCCTCTAGTTTCTAGCCTGCCCCTCCCAGAACTCCCAGTTACCACCTTACCCTTTGTCCTTTGGCATGTTCTGGGTTCTTACTTCAGAAGGCCACAGCCCAACCCACCACCTGGCACAAAAGAAATGTCTGTGGAAGAGTTCCCTGTTTGCTCAGGTCCATGATGGTCTGTGATCTCTGAAAGGTTGAGATCTCCCAGAAGATAGGTCTATAGCAAGTAAGAGGTGGCTAGGAGGCTTAGAGTGAGGACAGAGGTGTCCACAGGAAGGGACAAGGAGGCTGCAGAAACCCAGGCCCTGCTCCAGTCTGCCTTGATACCAGAGTCTCGACCGTGCCCCACAGCTTCATATGTTGGCAATGAGGGTGTGGAAATAGAGACAGGCGACGCCATCACTGTGCCCCCTCCCCTTCTTGGGTGGCTCCCACCCCCAACCCCACTTTTCTTTAAGTTTCCAAATCAACCTTCCTGCAATAATAATGATAAAGCAGGAAGCTGGGCCAGAGGACAGTGCAGATTTTTCTTCTTGACACGGAGTTTCCGATTAAAGGCAGAGGGACATAAATCCTCCTGCGTAATTGCTGAGCTCCAGCTCCAAGCCACTTGGGAGGGGGCTCCCACCCCTTTTGGCCCCCTCCATCCTAAGTAGTTGGCAAGGGGGAAGGGAATGTAGCCTTGGTGCACAGGCTGTGAGGGGTGAACCACATACCCACTTTCCCGCCGGGGGCCCAGCCTAGAAAGACTGAGGCTCACAGTCATGCCAAAGGCACTGGATCTCCCACCAAGGAGCCCCCACCCTTCCCTAGAGCCCACAGGGACTCCTGGGACTCAGTCTTTCTCAAACTCATAAGGACTTTGGATTTTATAAATTATTATATGAGGCTGATGCAGGGGAAACTGAGGCCTGCTGAATGAACCAGATGGTGGCAGACCTAGCACCAGACTGCCATCCTGGCTACATTAGTACTCTGTGTCAGATGAAGGGAAGGGCTGACAGTATTTGTATATATTAAATCCCAGGCCCAAGTGGCTCCCTGTAGATTATTCTCATGGACATTCATACACACATACTAACACACACTCACCCTCTCTCACATACATACACACTCTCACAATAAACTCACACTCTCACACACATACACACACTCATATTCTCTCTCACACACACACATGCTCTGAGAGAGCTTTTTGAATAAAATGAGGAATCCTCCATGCTCTTGTGCCCCTGCCTCAGAAACCCCCTTTGCTGATGTCTTCCCTTCTCCGCTCAAGGCCAGCTCTCCTTCCTGCCGCTCTTCTAATTATAACCCTTGTCTCCTTTCTTTCTCTCCCTGTGTCCCTGTGAGCTCTTCCTAAGTCAGGTCCTGGATATGAGTGTCCTTTCTCTCACGAGACATGGGTGGAGGCCCATGTCTGCTCCTCTGTCCTGCTCCTCATGACCTATGTCCTCATCCCCTTCCCTACAAACCCATGCCCCAGCAGCTCCACACACGTGTCCACATGTGGCCATAGAAGTCATAGCCCTCCTCATCAGTGAAAATTCTGAAGAAGCTCCGGGGAACACATGGTCCTGGGCTCCCATCAATATCCAGGAAACACCTGGCTTGCCTTGCTCTTGAGTCCTGTCTAGCATCTCAAGTGAGGGAGTCCCTCATCTGGGACCAGGGAAAGAGACGCCACACTGTCACCAAGCCCCAGACACAAGCAGACCCAGCTGATTCCTGCTGAGCTGCTTGGACCCTCTGACAAGGTGGTACTGACCCAGTCCTGCAGTCACAACTGAAGCCCTGCACTAGCCCAGGGGCACTCCATACACACACTGTTTCACCTCAGCAACACTCAGCAGGAGCAAGGACCAGGACAAGCTGTGAAGTCATGTCTGGGTTGGAGAGGGAGCATAGGATGGATAAGAGAACATGGAAAGCCTGTCCAAAGCAGCCTGTACCGAGTCCCAGGCAGTATTTGAGATCTCTTCCTAGAGAGGTTTGTAATGGTAGGAGAGAGCTGGGGGCAGGGAGGCTTGGATAGGAGGACAGAGGTGTCCAAGGGAGATGCCGAGGAATGAAGCTGCCAGCCAGCCAGGTAGCTAGACCATGTTCTACCCTGCCTTGGTCTCCCAGTCCGAACTGTGGCCCACAGCCTCACTTGTTGGCAATGAAGATCTCAGACTGGAGATCCTGCTGCCCTGGGTGACTGCAGAGCAGACTTCCTTCTGGGTTGGAGGACCGGGCAGAGGGGCATGGTTCCCAGCAAAGTCCTCCTGGGTCTGTGTTCCCAAGCAAGCTCTGACATCCCACCTCTTGCTGAGAGTTTTGCCTTGAGTATTTTGGAGACAGGAGAGTCCATGGGTAAATCGGAGCCTTCTTGCAGGAGACCCCAGACTTTCAGAGATGACAAACCTTCACTGTGTATCCAGGCAAGCAAACAGGAAAGTTTTCCACAGCTTAATCTTGTCAAACTTCCTAAATTGGGCATATGGGCAGGTAAGGTCTACAAGCAGCAAGCTGCAGGACATTCAGAAGTGAGCAAGGACGCCCTGGAGACTTGGGGTACAGAAAGAGACTCTTCTAAGAGCAGCTTTAAAGCAGGCTCAGAGATGAAGCTGAGAGGCACCTAGAAGGCTCCAGAAACTCAGGTCCTCCCCTCATTCTAGCTTCTGTCTTTCCAGAATCTACTCCTCAGCACAGGCCTTTCCACTCAACTTATGACCTGCCCCTCCCTCAAGACAGGAGAGGAAGAGTTGCCCCAGCTCTCCTGGGCCTGACTATAGCCAGAGCAACTAGGGCTAGACATTCAGAGCACCTACTTAGTGGTAATGCTGACTGAGGCTGAGGAGCTCACGTGGAGACCAAGGACTGACATGCCAGTTTGTGAGTCTAGGCTGGATCCATAACCGACTTTGCCTCTCACTGATGCATCACTCATGTGCCCAGGGGTGGAGACTGGGCAGGGGGAGGGGATAAAAAACACCCACAGCCCATTAACCTACTTTTGCAACTTCATTAAAACAGAGTCTCCGACATGACGCCATAAATTGTCTTCTGAGGAAGAAGCCAAATCCAACGCAGAGTTCAAGCAGCACAGCCTTGCAGGAGGCTGCAGCACTGAGTGGAGGAGGAATTGGGTGGGCTCTCCAGCTCCTGGCTCAGGGCCCCCTGGGGCAAATGAGAGGCAGAGAAGAGTTCTGGACTGGAACTAGAGATGTGTCCACCACATCTGGCTAAGGTTCTTGGAGTTGGGCCTAAGGCCTCATTGATACGAGGGCAGTGTTCTATTACTGAGCCACATCCGCAGCTTGTGGAAGCCCAGGGAAGAAATGTCACGTAGGATCGTATACATGATGCTTGGGCCAGGAACATGCAGAGCTTCCTGGAGTCCCTCTCTGCAAAGCTAAAGCCTGCCAAGTCCTCTTCCAAGAAGCCAGATTCTAGAGCTGGGTGTGGCAGCATATATGTGCAAGCCCAGCACTCAAGAGGCTGAAGCAGGAAGATTTCCAGTTCAAGACAGGCTGGACCACACAACAAGGCCCTCTCTCAAATACAAAACAAAACAAAACGAATCCTCAAGCTGTCCTAAGGCCTTTTCTCAAAGTGTATGAAGTGGAGTACAGCTTAGCTCTAGCTCCAAAAAGCTAGAGGCCACTACTGTCCTCACTGAACAGGTTGCTGAACCAATTGGAAGAAACCTTGGACCGCAGGCAGTAGGGCCAAGTCCCTGACCCTGGTCACGAGAGCTGGAACCAGACCTCACATGCCAGTGACTGAGGGTCAAGCCCTGGATATAGTTGCCGAGGCCCTGACTCTGCCTTTGCCACCTACAGGTCTAAGTCACTTATCCTCTCTATACCTTAGTTCCCTCATAGGAATAATGTTATATCATCATGTGGTTGGATTTTAAGTAGAACAACCTATGGAAAATGCACAGCACTCAGGACCCAGCACATCCTAACAGTCAAATACATGGGCTACTGTCATTGTCCTGTGTTTCTTTACCTCAGCCTTCACCCACCTCTAAATGACCTTGGAGGTTCATGGAATCCAGCTCCATGTCTTACACATGAGGAAACTGAGGTCCCAAAGGGAAGAGACCAGTCAGAATCAGAACCCAGATTTCCTTTTGGCCAATTGCCTTTTCCCAAGACATGCCCTCCCCTTAGTTGAACAATGGAGAATTTATTTAGGGTAGAGTTGGGTTTCCTGTCACTGCGACAATGTCTGAGGAACAGCTGAAAGGCCTTGTCCCAGCTCACAGTCTCAGCCCTTTCAGCCGGAGCAACACTGTGCCCAATGAAGTGCAGCATCACAGCTGGGAGGATGTCCGGAGACAGAGCTGTTCACCTACAGCAGCCAGGAACAGAATACCCTTCAGAGGTATGTGCCAGCCACCTTCCTCCATCTAAGCCCCACTTCCCACCTCCTAAAACAGCACCCCCAGCTGGAGACCAATTTGTTCCATATGCAGGCCTGTGGGGCATATTTCATATTAAAACCATAACAAGCAGACCATGGCTTCCTCTGTCATGATCATTCTATTAGGGTGATTACTTTAGATCCTCCTTTCAAAAAGACCTCCCTGGAAATAAAGAAAAACAATGTGACTCACTCTGAATCCCACAGCAAAGGTGGACCACAGAGCTGGACAGCCCAATTGGTAAAGTGCTTGCCTAAAATGCACGAAGCCCTCGGTTCAGTCTCCACCACCACTACAAGCTGGGTGCAGTGGCACATGCCTATATTAACAGCACTCAGGAAGTAGAAGTAGGAGATCAGAAATTCCAGGACACCCTTGACTACATATCAAATTACAAGCCAACCTGGGCTATATGAAACCCTGTCACAAATAAACAAAACAAAACAACAACTGTCTGAAGAAGAGAGTGTAGGGCCAAGAGCAAGACAGCCTGGAGCCTAAACTGAGGGTCCCTGTCCCTGTACGTAAGCAGCCTGTCAGAAAAACCCTAGGGTGTCACAGACCTTGGCCATGTGGTCTCAGAAGTCCCACTGCAGCTGCTCCAGGAGATAGAGTCCCAGAAAGGACAAGTCCCCCACAGGGCTTCCTTGGGAGAGATGAAAGGCAAAAGGCTGAAGGAAGGAGCTCCTGGGGTAGGTTTTTGGGCTTGTACACTTTGACAGGCAGTGGAGTACCAGGGTTTGGAGCAGCTGTGTCAGGTGCTGCTGGCCCAGGACCCTGACACGCATCTCAGTCCTGAGCCTGAACTTCTCCCTACAGCCCAAGAAAACGTGGCATGAAACACACATTGCTTTAATTGTCCTTTGAAGGGGCAATTTAGCAGACTGTCTGCAAGCTCTTGGGAGTTAAGGGCTCTATCTTTATTTTCTCAAGTACTCTCTTCAAAATGGAATCATGGGGTCAAAGTTCAGAGGTAACTGTTTAGGAGGACGAGGGTTCAGAATAAGCATGGGATTTGCTGAGAGTGGAAAATACATGATTTTTTTTTTAAGTTATTTGAAGAGTGGCTGGGAGAATGAGAGCAAGGTAAAGCCAGGCCCTGCCAACCATGAGGAGCAGACAAATACTGTGTGACTTTACCTGGATCTTTCCCCTCTCTGGGTCACCTGTAAGCAAAGATCTCATAAAATAAAGAAATGTGTCTCAGTTCCAGCCTCTGAGGCCTCATACCTACTCAAGATGAGCTATTCTGATGCTCACACTGACAGCCACATCACTCACAGAATCCTGGCATTTTCTTCTTTGGGATCTTGCCAGGTCTCACTAAGAGCAATTTCAGCCCCCTGCAACAACAGACCCTCCCTCATCTGCTCTCAGTCTTCAAAGGTGAATGTTATTAGATTCCAAGAAGGAAGTCTCCGCCCCTCAACTTTTTTTCATGGACTTTCCCATGGCCTTTGACCTCTTCTCGCTCGAGCACTGGTAAGAGCTGGTCCTGGGTCTCTGGACATACCCAAGGTCCTCAGGGAGCACAGGAGACTGGGGTGCCTTGAACATGTACCAACTCCCCTTTGGCTCCCTGCAAGGAAGCTCTAAAGTTTAGCAGCACTCTCTGGAGCTTCCACCAACTCTTCTCCCAGGGGTGATGTGGGAAAAAGAGGGCTGGCCAGAAGCGGAAATGTAGGACAGGGATCTTGTTCACTCAGGAGCCTGCCCTCTTCTTCACACTTTGGAAGAATTTTTCTGGCCTCTTAGAATTCCAGCCCATGTTCTCAGGGAAGGGTGATAAAGCAAGGGGGCCTGTTCTCAGGCTAGGAAGGGTCCCTGGGGTCAGGGTCAGCCATGGAAGGCAGGATCTCTTGGCTGTTGGCCTGGAGGCAGGGATATGGGAACCCAGGGTGGTGGGAAACTCTGGTCCCTGAGGTAGCAGCAGTAGCGGAGGAGACCTCACAAGAGCGCCCACTGGAAGCTTGTAGAGCTTCTGCAGCCCAGGAATCCCTGTGGGGACCCTGAGAAGGCCTGATGCCAAGCCACAGGGCTGGTTCTAGGGCAGGTAAGAGCGGGTTCTCCCCAGCAGTTGTCAAGGGGAAGAAAAACAGTGGAGCCCACAAGAAAGGAACGAGAGGGAGGGACTAGATTAAACTCCTCAAATACTGGAGTCCTTGTAGTACTGTGCGTGTAAGAGTTAAGCTCCCCATCTGTCTGTCTGTCTGTGTGTTTGTTGAGAAAGGGTCCCTCTACATAGGTCTAGCTATCCTAGAACTCACTATATAGATCAGGCTGATCCCAAGCTCAAAGAAATCCACCTGCCCCTGCTTCCCAAGTGCTGGGATTAAAGGTGTGTATCACCAAGCCTCGTTTAGCTCTTAGCCTTCTCCAAACTCCAAAAGCAGCCTGTAACACTAATTTCATTTTTAATATAAACAAACTGAAAGTATAATCAGTAGGAAAGAGACCTACTATCATATGGGTTTGCCTAGATTTCATACTCAGCTGCTTTCTCTGGATCCAGAACTCTCCCAATTCAACTTCAATGCAACCCATAGATTTACCACATAGCTCTAGGAAGTAACTGTCTGTGTGTCAGTCTGCAGCCGGGACTGTCTGCAGTCTTACCACCTTAGACACAAAGTCTCAGAGTAGGGAGGCCCAGGCACCTCATGGTACAATACACAACTGAGAGAAGAAACTGATTGGTGCTGGCTACAGGAACCAGCTCATCAGGGTGGTTTACTCTTGGCCATTACACACAGGAATGCCAGGTACCATGGTCGGCCACAGGAATGAAAATTAACAGGAGCCTGCCTTTGAAGCTCAGCAAGGAGAGCGGACCTTCCACACCAACTTGCAGAAAGACTTAACAAATGCAAGGCACCAGCCCTAAGGAAGAAGTTACTAGAAGCAAGAACAGCCAAAAGACCCCTGAGGGCTGAAGATTTAACTCAGTAAAGTTTTTGCCTAGCACACATGAAGCCCAACACTGCATGAACACAGTAACTCTCACACTTGGAAAATAAAAGCAGAAGGGGAGTTTAAGGTTATCCAAAGTCACAGATTAAGTTCAAGGCCAGCCTGGGCTACATGAGACCCTTTCAAACAAACAAACATACCTCCTGAGTCAACTATATTGAAAATAATCTATGTTGATTAGAAAAGCCAAGTGCTTCTATAATCCCAGCACTCAACAGTGGAGTTCACAGCCAGTCTGGGTTACACAGCAAGACCCTCCTCAAAAACTGAACTGAAGAGAGCTAGGCATGGTAGAGCATGTCTTTAATCCAAGCCCTTGAGAGGCAAGTGTATCTCTGTGCATTTGAAGTCAGCATGATCTCTACAGTGAGTTCCAGGATAGCCGAAGTTACACAGTGAGACTCTGCCTCAAATAAGTACATTAAAATTAAACAAACAAAAACCAAATTCGAGAGGAGCTGGAGAGACGGCTCAGTAGTTAAGAGCACTTGCTGTTCTTCCAGAGCACCCAGCCTCCATTCCCAGCGACCTCATCGCAGCTCACATCCATTTGTAATTCCAGTTTCAGAGACTATTTTGCCCTCTTCTGGCCTCTGTAGGTACTACATGGTACACGGCCAAGCCCCCTCCCCACCACAAAAAAAACCCCACATAAAATAAAAAGAAATATTTTTTAAGTGGAGGTAGCCTGAGAAATGACAGCAAAGGTTGCCCTCTGCCCTCCACCTGGTCTCCTGGAGGAGCCAGGCACAATCTAGTTCTTGAGAGGCACTGTGGGGCTCTGGCAGCTTGGTCACCAGGGAGCCGCAATGCAAACGTAAATAATGAGTCTTCATCTGAGGCTTGAGATAAGGTTGGAGGCAAGTTGGGACTGCATAAGAGAAAACTGGGGGTTCCTGCTGGAAGTCCAAACTCTTCCTCATCAGTCTGAGGAGTTACAGGAGGTTTCTATCTCCAGTGAAAGAGGGTCTCATGCAACAGGATTACAGAATGTGCCCTGGAAGCAGCTCACAAATCAGTAAGAAACCTTGAAGCAACAAGAATGTTGGTGTGATACTGTCTCTGGAGGTGAGTGTGTGTTCACACACAGAGACACGTGCACACATAAGCCTGGTGCTCAGTCTGGGAAAGCCTGCTTTCATCAAACTGCCCTAGCCTGCTGTGGTGGGGTGATGATGGGCCATTCCGGCCCTCTGCTTTTTGCCTCCTCATCTTCCCAACCACCTGGATGGACGAGAATGCAGCCACCTCCCCAAGGCATCCTATGTACCCAGGCTCTCCGTCAACCTCCTGCTCTAACTCCAGTTTATTTCTGCAGTCATTCTGCAGACGTACACACAGCCAGGAATGGAGTGATCACCTCCCCCACCTGGCAATGCCCCCATGTCTAGTGCCAGTCATGGCTGACCCCATGGTACAGGATGAGCACTGGCCACTCTGCAGCCTGGTGAGGAGCTCCAAAGGGTAGTGAGGAGGCAAATCCCCGGAGGGGACCCATGTAAACTCTGAGGGGAGGCATAACTGAAAAGCAACCCCTTGGAAAGATGTAAGTAGAGTTGGGGAACTTCCCAGAGAGGAGTCAGTGGTGTGGCACTTGGCCCATTTCCTCCTGCTCTCTACAACTCCTCACGGAGGTCAGGGAGACCCACAGGCATTGTTTAAGCCTGAAATAGCTCTCAAGGGCTCATTTCAAAGGCTAGTCGCTCAGCTAGTGGTGTTATCTTGGGAGGCTTTAGAAGGTGAGGCTAGCTGGGTGGAGGTGGTGCATGGCCCTAATCCCAGCACTCAGAGGCAGAGGCAGGCAGATGTCTGTGAGTTCAAGGACAGACTGGTTTACAGAGTGAGTTCCAGGACAGACAAGGCTATGTAGAGAGACCTGTCTTGGAAAACACAAACAAACAAAGTGAGCCTAGCCAAGATGCTGGGTTGGTGGAGTGCTCGCCACACATATGTAAGGACCTAAGACCAATCTCCAGAAGTGTGAGAGGCTGGTCTGATGCGTGTTACTGGCCCTCAAGATCTGGTTACACCTATCTTTACCTAAGATATATCTGATCAGCTGATTAAACAGCCTATACCTGGGCAGGGCAGAATGAAGTAGGCATGGCTAAGGTTCCTGGGTTTAGGAGGACAGAGAGGATCATGGGAAAGAGATGGACAGGAGTAGAGGAAGAAGGAGCATGCCACGAGGGGTTAGCCTGAAGAAGAAATCACATGGGCCTGGAGGAAGGACTCCAACAATAGTGTAAAAAGCCCAGATGAAGAATACAAGCAAGTACCATGGGATTATGTATGGAAGGTAGCCCAGATGAGGAGGATTAAGGTGGATGGCATTGTATGGGGGGTGGATGGTGAGCCAGAGTAAGTGAAATATCTGTCCAGCCCAAGGAAACAGGGCAATTATCCATCTAACAGGCGTCTGTGTCTTCTTATTTGGGAAAGCGGATTGACTGATGGCGCTGTGATAGTCTTAGGGCTGACGATAACCATTTTATAACCCAACACTTCTAATATTAATTATTTACAACAACACAGAAGCTAAGTAAAAAGCCAGGTGTGGTGGTGCACACTTGCCATCTCAGCAACGGGGACATGGAGAGAGGAGGGTGTTGTGGCTAGGACAGCCAGCCGAGGCTAACTGGGAAGCTCTGACCAATGAGATACTGTCTTGAAAGGCAAGGTGGAGAGCTCCTGAGGAGTAATGGCTGGGGCTGACCTCCCACCTCCATGTGCATTCCTGTGCACATGCACAAACAGGTCTGTGAGCACATGAATACAAACACGCAGCAAGTCGACCTAGCTGGTTGAAGAAGGTCACAGTGGGAAGTTCTTTGATGTTTATACCCAGAGAAGGTTCCTCTTTGCTTCCTGCTCTGCTGTGACGTGAATGGCATCTGCCAGAACTGCTACCACGGATTCTCCATGTTTTTCTCATCAAGACCGATTAGAACCAGGAGCCGAAATAACTTTCTTCCAGCTGATTGTCAGGTACTGGGGTCACAAGAACACCGTCCTACCACAGGCCAGACAGCTGTTTTTGTTTGTCCTTTTTTGGGACCCTGGGTGCCAACACCCCAATGATAAATCCTGGCAGGGTAGTCATCACTGAGATGTATCAATTGACAGTGGTCAGCAACTACCATGTCCAGCTCTCTTAGCCCACCCCACCCCCAGAGAACAGAGACAGGCTGTGTAGCTCACCAGCTCTCTGCCACCCTTCCCCAGCCTCCCTTCTTCACACGTGTGGAGAACTCTCACCTGGGCATTCAGAGGGCCTCAGAAGCTGCTTGACCCTTAAGTTCTGGGTGTGGGGAACTGTTGAATGCACGCTTCTGACTCCTAAGACCTTAGTGCCCCTGGGAAAA
Organism: Pachyuromys duprasi; assembly: GCA_028658305.1. NCBI lineage: Eukaryota > Metazoa > Chordata > Mammalia > Rodentia > Muridae > Pachyuromys > Pachyuromys duprasi. Next base: position 511,542 of record CM053752.1, on the reverse strand, counting down.
AGTCTACAGGAGCTTTGCCATCCTTTCAATCCTGAGGCCTTTCCTCCTCCCCAAGCTGGAGCTTCCTGCACCAGTTTGACACCCTTCTCAAACAGCCAGTCATCCATCCCTCTCTGCCAGCAGCGAGCCTGGCCTTCCCTCAGGCCCTCTTACTCCAACTCCAGACTGCGTCCACAGCTGAGGCCTGTGGGCAGCCCGATGGGTAAAACAAGGAGAGCCACCTCATCCTTCTAATCCCTCACTTCTGCCTTTTGTCCAAATGTGTCTCACCCCTTACTACCAGGCATTTCTCTATGACACTTGTCCTTGATCTTGCCCTCTGTGGGAAGAATATGGGGGAAAGGTCATTTATTTTAAGTCCTGTCCCAGTATACCAGGTCACTGGCATTGTGGTCTTCACAGGCTTTCATCCTACCTTACAGAAGAGCTCCCCTCATTTTACGCCCCGACCAATCCCCCCATAACCTCATCACCAGGGGCACTAGGGGAGCACCTGCTTCCAGCTCAGGATGGCAAGCTGCCTCACACAGCCCAGCCCCCAGTCTGCACTGGAGAAGGAGGTAATTAGGAGCTGTGCAGTCCTTGTCCCCCAACAGGTACAGCTAAGCAGCAGCATCCATCATCAGGAGCAGCTCCCAGAGATGGGAAGGGTCACGTGGCTGGGCAGGACCAACAGGAGGGCGAAGGGAGGCCTCTGAGCTAGGGATTGGCTGGGTTGAGACAGGAGAGTTGGAGTTGTTGTGGCTAACCGGAAAATGACCTTGTGGAGTCTTTAGTGCCCCTGGCTCTGCCCTGGCTCCCAAGACATCCTTCTGTCTGCCTCTGGCTCCTCATCTGAGGCCCTCTGCCCTGGCTCTAGCATTTTCTCCTGCCCTTCCACATCACTGACTTAGGTCCAAGTGCTCCTTTTTCTCTTTCTACAAGGACAATGGCATCTTCCATGCTTGCCTAGTCCCAGCAAGATGGAGACAGCTCTCTGGCCTGACTAGGTGCTGATGACTGTGAGGGAGAAAGGAAAGGGGAGAAGCTAGCCAGAGGAAAGGTCAATGCAGGTTTAATCCCACGCATGTGCCAGGTCAGGCCAAGCTTGCCAGGCTGTGTGTGTGTGTGTGTGTGTGTGTGTGTGTGTGTGTGTGTGAAGAAGCTGAGCTGGAGGCTGTGTTTCGAATATTTGCACTGATGGAACACACTACCTAACATGCCGCAGCGCACAAGGCAGAGTTGAACATGATGACCTTGTATGTTATTTCTGAGTGTGCACAGGCTTACAGTCATGTGTCCCTGGACCTGCTCCTGCACAACAGCACAGTGGACTTCACCTTGACTGTCTCTGATCCAAGCTAATGTCTTGCCTCTGTAACCCCTTGGCACAGCTCCAAACCAGATGGGGAACACCCTCCTCAGCCCAGAGCTACAGGTCAAAGCAGCAGCTGGCAGGAGAGAAGAAGGAGAGAAGAGGAGGGGCAACACCTGTGAGGGGTCCTCATTATATATGCAAATGTACTCATTAGCAATGCAGAGCACTTCCTGAGCTAATGGCTTCAGTGCTTCCGTGAAGATGTGTGAGTGTTGGGGGTGAGGGGTGGAAGAAGTGTGCCAGGGCTCTCCATCCCCAAGGTTGATCCGGGCAGGCCAGGCGTCATGAGGGGAACAGGAGCAAGGGGATGGGGAGGAGCCTATGGCAGGGACAAAGGGCAGCTGTGAGCAGGCTACCAGAAGGGGCAGTATTTGCATGGGGTGCGTGGTTGTGCCGTGCAGAGTGGACAGAGCACTGCATTTTTCCTGCCACGTGCACCTTTCTCCTTGCCGCACCCCCCGCCTCTCCATCCCCCAAGCCCAAAAGCTGTAGACCCCTGGCTTCTGTGGAGGATGACTCTGGCTCCTGCCCCACAGGACTCTGGGAGCCCTCTCCCTCTTACTGGCTTAACCTGCATTCTCGGGCCTCATTTCCTCCCACCTACGGTCTTGAACACCCAGAAGAAGAAAAATATATATAGTCCCACAGTCTGTGGCCCCAAAAGTAAAGAAAGGAGTCAGACTCTCCATTCCCTACCCCTGCTCTTGTACACAGCCATATACAAATGAGCCATTTCTTGAGGCTCATTTGTGTTGTTTCAGTCTCACTGTCACCAACATGGCACCAGAAACAAACACAACCAGTAACAGTCAACCCACGAGCATCCTAAGAAGCACACAGCCATCTGCTCATGCCCCTCACAGAGGCACAAGCCGCCCTGCTCACATTAACTTGTTCTAAACACACACCCACGCTCTCTCCAGCTCCTGTTGTCCTTGTGCACATCACCCCATCATAGGGACAGAGTCCACAGAGACCTCCCCCGCCCTACCCCCTACCTCTCCTTTCTTTGCTTCTTCCTCCCTCTCTCTCCCTCATCCCTGGGCACCCGTTTGCCAGGGTTATTTATAGAAGCAAGCGATAAATTCAGTGTGTTTCTCGGCGCGCAAAGCTATAAATAATGGCACAGATCATTAAACCCCGAGAGCAGGCCCAGCCGCCCTGCAAACAAGATGAAGTGCAAACCACCACGTGAGAGGAAGAGAGAAGGATACAAGGGAGCGCCCAGGGCCATCAGCCCCAGCCTGCACCCCCCAACCTAGGCCCAGTGAACCTGGACCTCCTGGTACCTGCTGAGCCCATGGGTGTTTGGGATGGCACAGGGGCTGGCACACTGGTGAGATAAGCTGGCACAGGGGCTGGCACACACTCCACCCCCCCTCTTGCCCCTGTGCCTTTCTACTTTCTGCATTATTCTCCCATCTTTCATGTACCTCTTCTTTTTTCTTTCTTTCTTTCTTTTTTCGTTTGTGGTTTTTAGTTTTTCAAGACAGGGTTTCTCTGTGTAATCTGGCTGTCCTGGACTCATTTTGTATTCCAGCTGGCCTTAAACTCAGAGATCCACCTCTGCCTCTGCCTCCCAAGTGCTGGGATTAAAGGAGTGCCACCGCCACGCCCTCTTCTTCTCCTCCTCCTTCTTTAACTTATTTTTATTTTATGTTCATTGGTGCATGTATTTCCTGCATGTATGTCTGTGAGGGTGTCAGAAGCCCTGGTATTGGGGTTACAGACAGTGTGAGCTGCTGCATGTATGCTGGGAACTGAACCTGGTACTGTGGAAGAGCAGCCAGTGGCTTAACCACTGAGCTATTTCTCCAGCCCTCCATATATGAAATATATACATATTTCAAGATCAGGTCTCATTATATAGTTCTAGCTGTTCTAGAACTTACTCTGTAGACCAGGCTGTCCTCAAACTCACAGAAATCTACCTGCTTCTGCCTCTTCTGCTGGGATTTAAGGCCCACACCACTACACCCACCCCATATTTTCCCCTCTGCAATTCTCCTTTTATTTTTACAAATTCCCTCTGTCCTCTACCATCTGCTCTTCATTCCTCCCTCTCTATCCACCTATTTCCTTCCTTCCTTTCTTTTATTCTTTCTTCTTTCCTCCCAGTCCATGTGTGCAGGCCCACGGAGGGACGCTGATCCCACCCAGGAGCCCTCAGAGGCAGAAACTTCCCTGTCAGCAGAACAGTGGTGAGGGCTGCTGATTCAGTGTCTGTAACCTCCCAGGCTGAGGCAGATGGCGGGGGCAGGGAGGGGGACAGGGAAGATGGATGAGGAGGAAAATAGCATGGACACCAGGGACAGGCTCTGGATGAGGGGGCTTCTAGGGAGCAAAACCAGAACCAGGGCTCCAACATGACCCTGTCACCACTAGCTGCTCAGCCCAGGGAAGGGTGCTTTCAAGGTATGGAGGGAGAAAGCTGTGGAAAAGAACAAGAAGACAGAAGCAGGAGGAAGGAAGAGGACACAGGAGGAGCCACTAAAAGTTGAGAGAGGCATCAGAAGCCCCAGAGAAGCCGGTGGACATGACAGAATGCGATCCTGCCCAAGATACCTCAGACCCATGCAGACCCACAGGGGCCACAGTGCCTTCCTGAGTATGGGCAAAAGTACAGAACGTTTGGGAATCCCAATTATGGTTGACCATCCCTCTCTTCTTCACTGTTAGAAGATGCTGCCACCCTTTTCCGGCCCTATCCCTGGCCCCTACATTCTAAGCATCTCATCCCTTCCCACTGAGTCTAGGTTGGTCAACCAGGGAGAGACCAAACAAAGGCCAACTGAGAAGCAGGACCAGACCCTAGGGCAATAGTCAGTTTTGTCCTTTTCTGGGGGTGGAGGACGTCAGGTGAACAAATCCCAAACGGGATGGTAGAGGGCAGACTCTGCCATCAGCCAGAGCCTGCACCCAAAGGATGGACACAGAAGGCTGGTAAGACCTGACTGACTGGACTTTGGGCTTGAATGAGCATGCGCTGGTCACGTGGCTAGGGATGGATGGTGAGGCCTGGAGCCTTCCCTGCATGCCCCGCCTCACAGCTGTATGACCATCTGCTCCCACTCGTGCCTGGGCAACTTTGATGCACAACTTGGTTATTTGCCCAGGGATTTATGGTAGGAACCAGGACAGCAGCTAAATCCCCAGCCACCAAGTTAAATCAGCTGCTGCGATGGGCTGGAACGAGGAGATGTTGGTTTGGGAGGCTGCACAGTGGGCTAGAGAAGAAAACACTTGTCCCTGCTCCCCGGGAACAACTGTCTATAAATCCCCTCAGGCACCCATTAGGGCCAGCAGTCTGAACAGACTTCAGTGCTTATGGCTCAGAGGACAGCACAGCGGGCAGTGCTTGAGGAAGCAGGCTGTGGCCAAGGGCTGGGTGGACTACAAGGACAGCTGAAAACATCAGGCACACAGTGGGTACCACTCCCGGGCTTTGAGAGCTGTGTGAAACGGTGCCTCTAATGACAGGGTAAGTCTGAACAGCCCAAGTTCAGATCTGTGCTCAGACGCTTACTCTGTGACCCCCTAGGCAAGTTCCTTGTGCCCTTGTTTCATTGCCTGTGAGGTGATGAGAGCAGCAAACATCTCTCAGCATTTCTATGACTAAATAAGATACAGCAGGTAAAGTGCCTAGATCTACACCTGGCATTGTGGAACAAACTCTCAGGGCCAAGCTAGGAATGTGCAAAGGGAGGAGACACCATCAGACTTTTGGAAGATGAACATGTTTACAGAATGAGGGGGGCTGAGAAGACAGCTCGGGGAGTAAAATGCTTATTGTGCAAGCATGAGAAGCATATAGATCGCAGGCTTGGCTAGAAGATGGAGACAGGTGGATCCCAGTCTCCCTGACCAGTCTAGCTGAAAAGCTCAGGGTCCAGTGAGAGACTGTCTCAAAAACGAAGGTAAAGAGCAAGGTGGGAAGATACCTGAAGCCAACCTCTAGCCTCCACATAGGCACCCGTATGCACATATACATGTGCACACCACACACACAGAGATAGACTAACACAGACTCTGACTGACTGAGGCGGAGATTCTCAGTCTCACTGGGAGAGTGAAACCAACCTTTCCCAGGACTGTGGTTAAGAGTCCTTTAGGGGGACAGCCTGCCTCTACCTGTCCACTGTGGCTTACTGAACAGTCTTCAGCAAGCTCTTTAGCTTCTCTAGACCTGTTCTTCTCATCTACAAAATGTACACAATAATAGTCCTTTTCCAGAGTTACTGAGAGAATTACATGAGATTATACATAGTTTATAACAAGTGCTCATTAAATTTAAGCTTGCTGTTACTATGATTTCATCAGCTGAGCAAGTGAAGGTTAAGCGTGGACCCTGGATCTAGCCAACAGCTCCCTGAATCCAACAGTGTGGCCAATAATGGGGTGATAATACCAAAGGCAAGAGAAAGAGAGGAGTGCATGGGGAAGGCTATGTGGATAGGTAGAAGACTCAAGAACAAGACAGAAACATAACAGGAAAATAGGAGTGCACAGAAATAGAAAAGATGGTAAAGTTAGAGCAGAGAGAGAGAAAGGAATGGACTAGAGGTATAGAAGAACAGAAATCCCAGGAGGAGATAAAGAGGAGCCCCCTTGGAATAGAAATGGATGCAGCCAGGCATGGTGGCACACACCTGTGATCCCAGCACTCAGGCAGGCAGAGGCAGGTGGATCTCTGTGAGTTTGAGGTCAGCCTGGTCTACAAAGCCAGTTCAAGACAGCCAAGGCTACACAGGAAGGAAGGGAGGGAGAGAGAAGGGAAGGGACAAGAAAGAAAGAAACAAAGAGAGAGAGAGAAGGAAAGAAAGAAAGAAGAAAGAAAGATGAAAAAAGAAAGAAAGGAAAGATAGAAAGGGATGGCGAGGTAGAGAATGCAGATAGGATGGGAAGTGAGAACAGCAGTTAGCAGAGGAGAGGAGCCTGGAGCTGGAATCAAGCAGAGAGGAAGGAGCTGGAGGTTGTAGGTGTATTGAGAGCGAAGGAAAGCAGGACAGCAGAGAAGCACCAGCTTGGAGAACAGGCTGAAGCCAAAGAAGGGAACCAGGAAGGCAGAGCTACAAGGCTGCTGCCAGAGCGCGAGTTCAAGCTGGCTCCACAGCTCCCAGCTCTCATTTTCAGCCTGGCTTCCCTCGGCCTCCCTCCCACCACCCCCACCTTCATGGACCAATCCTGCGGGAGGAGAATGGGGTGCCTGGGCTCTGGTCACCAGATGACAGGGAAAGAAGAGCCCCAAGGTAGAGCAGAGCACTGACAATCAGCCTCCTCCTGAGGAAGGCAGAGCCCTTCCTCAGCATGCTGACCTCCAGGAAGGCAGCAGTTACGACGGTGGAGAAAAGAGGAGGGTTTCACATTGTCAGCCCTTGCGAAGCAGACAGCCTATGCTGCTCATTGTTGCCCCCACACATTCCAGAACAGCCTGGGTATTGACTGATTCCTGAAACAGCTGTCACCAGGCCCATCCCACAGGTGCAAGCCACGGCCTGAGGGATGAATTCAGGAGACTGCACACCCCTTCCCCACTGCGCCTTTCCTCGACCCCTCTTTTTATTGTCTCTTCCTATCACACCACCTCACAAATCTCAAACTGGCTTTCTGTTTGCTTTCCAGGCACTCCCATGGAATCTAGCGTGGCTGCATACAACCTGGAGTGTTAGTATAGTGTTTGTTCCTTTGGAATGTATACACCTTACCCTTGTTCATTCAAATGCTGATTTCTCCCCACCCACTCTCTGGTTTCAATCCGGATATTGTATTGTGATATTTATTGTAAGCATCCTGTCTCAATTCTGTGTAAACAAAATATAACAACTAGACACAATGTTGAGGTGGGTGGAGCCAGAGGACAGGAAATGAGTGGGAGGAGAAAAGGCAAGAGAGAACTTGGAAGAGAGCTAGGAGGAGAGCTGGAGGAGAGATCATAGAACGAGGTGGAGAGATGAACTGGACCTAATATATCACAAAAAGCAAGTATAATGAGTAAAATCTAAATGTTAGGAAACTGTGAGGGCTTGGAGGTTTAAGAGGGAGTAACTATTGCCCAGCATTGTGTTCTAGGTTAACTAAATAAACCCAGTCTCTGTGTGGTAATTTGGTTATACAGCTGCTTAGGACTAACAGCAGCTTTATCAGAAGATATATCAGTAGTAAATATTAATGGTTAATCACAACACTGGAGCCCCTTCACTTGGGAATAAGCTGGAAGCTGACAACCCCCCCCCCCAAAATTACGCAGCAGCTGCAGCACAATGTGACAGATGAGATGCCCTATCTTCAGAACCTCCATCTCTCCAGTTTCTACCCCAAAGGACCATCTAAGGCAGACCCACCCAGGAAAGAACCAGAACAAGTAGTGTGAGAAAGGTTCCTCAGAAGAAAAGCCAAGAATGTGCAGCTACTGAAGAACTCAAAAACTTAATCCCTGGTTCCCAACATAAACATAAAGGGAGTCAGAGAGCGGCTTCACACCTCTCCCCTCTCCATAGCCAGACATATGGTGCTCACCAGCAACCTTACCATTTCGGAGACAGGACCTAGAGGACCAAGTGTTAAAAGTCATCCCGGGATACATAATGAGTTCCAGGATAGCCTAGGCTACACGAGACTGTTTCAAATAATAAGTAAATGTCCCACACACAGAAGTTTCATCAGTCCTGTTCTCAGCACCTATTCCTTGCCTTGGATCAAAATCGTGACCAGGCAGGGCCAGAGGGATGACCGGTTAGACCCCTGGAACCCAGGGAAAGCTGCAAGGAGACGATGGGCCCCACAGAGTTGCCCTCTGACCTTCAAATGAGCTTTCTTGGCACATACTTGTGTGTGCCCATACATCCAATGATAAATAAATAATTTTTAAAGCTTTACCTACTTTTATGTGTATGATTGTATGTATGCATGTGTGTATGTATATATGTATAGATACCATGTACATATGTGGTACCTATGAAGGGCATAAGAGGGTGTCTGATCCCCTGGAACTGGAATTACAGACAGGTATGAGCCACCATATCAGTCCTAGGGACTAAAATCAGACTTCTACCAGAGTAGCAAGTGCCCTTAACCACGTAGACATCTTTCCAACGTATAAATAAAAATAAAGAAAACAGGTGTGTGCGTGCACACCTATGCACTCTCGTGCTGGAGAGATTGTTCCATGGTTTTAGAGCACTTACTGCTTTTTCAAAGAGCCCCTGGGTTCAAGCCCTAGCACCAACATGATGGCTCACAACCACCCGTAACTCCAGTTTCAGGGCATCTGACACACTCTTCTGGCCTCTAAGGGCACCAGACACACATGTGGTACACATACGTACATTCAGGCAAAATAACTCATATGTATAAAATAAAATAAGTAAATATTTTTAAAATGTAAAGAACAATAAAAGGAGGGGCTGGTGAGATGGCTTATCAGCTAAGGATGGCCACTGCTCCTGCAGAGGACATGCATTCTGCTCCCAGCATGCTGGGCAGCTCGAGACATCTGTGCTTCCAGCTTCAAGAAACCCAATAGCCTCTTCTGTCCTCTATGGGTACCTTCTTTCACATACACACACCTCCTTACAGACACATGCACACACATAATTCAAAATAAAAATCATTTATTGTAAAGAATTCTCAGTGTAGTGCTGCACACTTTTAACCCCAGTGTTGGAAAGATGGAGGCAGGGGAATTTCTGTGAGGTCCAAGCCATCCAGGCTACACAGAGAGAACCTTTCACAAAATTAAAAAAAAATAAAAGAGAAAAAATAGACCAACAGCAAAGATTTAGCCTATTTTCATCACTATATAAGTTCTAGATTTTTCCTGAGGTATGAGGCAGAGAACATTTGTTATGGAACTAGAAGCCAGCTGGGCTGAAATAGCCAAGATCTGAGAGAAATAGAAAAGACAGGGGTCATGGTGTCCACAATATCAGAAAAGGCCTCCTGGAGCAGAGAAGCCAAACCCAGCAGCAAGGTGCCAGGCCTTCGGAGGGTCTCCTGCCACCAAGCCCCTGCACACGAAGCCCCTGCCAGCCAGCTTCTCTGCTGAACGTGGCAGCTGCTGCTTCCGATCAGCGGCAAACAAAAGAAATCAGAGAAAATAATATCCCATGCCTTCCACAGGACAGCACCCTGAGCCGCCCGGCTCCCACCCACTGTTCCCGCACACCCTCCCAGTACCATACACCCTCCTCAGGCAAAATGTGAAACCCACCTCTCCCATTTTCTTACTTTTCTTTTTTTAAAGGCAGTGTCTCATATATCCCAGACTGCCCTAGAACTCACTCTGTAGCTAAGATACCCTTGAACTTCTGATCCTCCTGCCTCTACCTCTCAAGTGCTGGGATTAGGTACCACTAAGCCCATTGTGTGCAGTGGTGGGGATGAAACCCAAGACATCATGCATGGGAGACAGGCACTCTACCAAATTAGCTACATCCACTGCCCCTACTTCTGTCGCTGTTTCTCCCTCCCCCTGGATGGGCTTCTTTCACCTGTGTGCCTGGTGCTGGGGGGCGGGGGCAGATTAAGCTGTGCTTGAGAACTGGGAATGAAAACCTCAGTCTCTTTGTGACTCAGGGTCCCCAGAGGAAGGAGGCACCTCAGGACTGGGGGCTGCGGCCACTCCAAGAGCCTGTCCCCATCGTGGTGGGACCTCTGAGAAAGAGACTTTGATGTGGTGGGCACTGTAGTACTTCCAGCCCCCCTGACACTGTCCAGCTGGGAACTTCTGAGGGGCTTTGGGAGCCCTGGAGTTTCTTTGTTTGCCACTTCTCTCACAGTCTCTCTCATTAGTATTCAATCTTTTACCCTTAGGCTGAGGGCATCTTGTACCTGAGAGACAGTTCTTCAAAGTGCAATCCATACATGCATATCTGGAAAAATGCTGGAAATGCAAACTCTTGGCCCATTCAGCCCTATGTGATTTGGAACACATTGGAATTGAAGACCTACACTTCCAGAAAGGTGGACCAGGGGCCTCACAGCAGCAGAATGCCCAGGCCACTCCTTCATTAAAGTTCCTATTTGATAAATAAGGGATAAGGACCTGCTGAGTGAAAATGCCAGGCATTGGGGATAAAACGGAATGACCCAAGGGCTGGAGAACGGGCTGCTCTTCCAGAGAACCTCGTGTTGACTCCCAGTTCCCACACGGTAGCTCACAACCATCTGTCACTTCAGTCTGGGGAGCCTACTTTCTTCCAGCCAGCATGGGCACCAGGCATACACATTGAGTAAACACAGATACCCATGGAAGGTCTGGGTGGCTGGGCTGGGAAAACAGGTCTGTTCTCACTGGTTGTCCCAGCTCCCTGGCTCCGCAGCAAGGGGACTTGTTTAACCGAAGACTCCACCCTGAGGCAGAGGAGATCCATCCTTTGGATCAAAAAGCAGACAGGATTAGGACCAGTGACGTGGGGGAGGAGTGCACTGAATACAAGGAAATAGGGAAGGAAAATCCTGATTGTGCCCCCACATTCAGAGCCATACTCAAGCTTTTTTCCCCTTCCCCAGTGCTGAGATTGACCCAGGAACTGTTATAAATGACTATTAATATTTACTATTGATATATCTTTTGATAAAGCTGCTGTTAGTCCTAAGCAGCTGTATAACCAAATTACCACACAGAGACTGGGTTTATTTAGTTAACCTAGAACACAATGCTGGTCAATAGTTACTCCCTCTTAAACCTCCAAGCCCTCACAGTTTCCTAACATTTAGATTTCCCACATTATACTTGCTTTTTGTGATATATTTGGTCCAGTTCATCTCTCCATCTCATTCCATGATCTGAACTTAGGCATGCTAGACAAGTTCTCATCACTGAGCTACCCCGGCCCCCTCCAGGATGCTGCACTAGCCTCCCACAGTGGGGTCTTCTGACAGATACCTCCTATAGATAAAGTCACATCGGTTTCTTCCAGAAGCTGAGGCAGTGAAGACAGGGCAGCTAGCAGGGTGAGCACAGGACAAGGACCAGTGGGGACTGCATGCAGAATAGAACCAGCAAGGGCAATCAGTTAGAGGTCTGCAGCAGTCAACAACGCAGATGACTAGAATTCTTTAAGAGGAGACGCTGGAGCACTCAGCTCACTTAGTTACATTTTGATAACAGGGCTGAAGAGCTTAGAAGCTGGAAGAAAATGGCTGACCCTTGGCTCAGGGTCTGAGCCACCTGACAGGCTCAGCAATCCAAGAGCATCTAGGGGCTGGTTCTAGAAGACCAGGTCAGAGAAAGGTTTGGAGGACAGAAACAACCTAGGGTGGAGGGGATAGTCCATATTGGGAAGTCACCAAGAAGGAAAGCAAAGAAGCGGAGGGGGGAGCAGATGACATCTTTGTGAAAGTTTCTGAGGAGTGGGAATTTCTTCTGCCTCATTGTCTCCTTCAAGCCTCCCTCTCAGGCACGGCCACAGTCCCTCTGCCCTCTGCTGCCTGTGGCAGGTACATGAAGAACTCTCAGTTCTGCCCTTGGAGCCCTGGTCACTTGCTGGCGGGGCAAGCTGTTTCTCAAGGCCTCAGTTTCCCCATTGACAAAGCAGTAAAGATGAGGCAGGATTTCAGGCCCTGTTGATTTCCAGCATTTTTCCTGAACCAGATCACTGAGCATCTGAAATCTTGCAGGCCCTGGTCTTGAGTGAGAGATGCAGGGTGGCTAGTGTGGCAGTTGTGTGGGGTTTCCAGGAAATGACAGACAGACAGCAAGTAACCAGGACCTCTAGATAAGGGGGAGCAAGGGCTGCTGAGAAGAAAGGATAGAGAGTCCTAGTCCCTCATCTCTTCCCCAAGTCCTCCTCAGCATTTTGTTTTCACTCTTGCAATACTGAAGCGCCTGTGCTCTTGTCATTGCACCCCTGAAGGATCCTACCCACATCACTTAGGACTCCTAACTATCTCCAGTCTGGTCTTCACAGGAAACTGAGACCCAGGAGCCTTCTCTCCTTGGCTGTTTAACAGGCATCTCACACCTAACATGCCAGAGCATGCCCCCAGGAGCCAGCTCCTTGGTATTCTAGGACGTCAGGTAATGGTGAGGTCCATGTTCTGGTCACTGACGGTAAAACAGAGCAACACAACACAACTCTTGGTTCACCCCTGACTGTGCTGCTTTCACACTTCCCATCTGACGCACCCCAACACCCCTCACACAGCTGACTCTGCAGAATTCATCCAGACAGTGCTTCCACCCTGTGGACATTCAGCCGCCTGTGGGGGCCAGGCCCCACTGCTGCCTGCGGGCCAGGCCCCACCGTCTCCACCCACCTCTGCACACTTGACGTCTACCATTCTCGACACTGAGTACTCTCGGGAAGCATCACTCTCAGGCCCTGACTCCCCAAACCCCACCCCACTCCCCGTCGTGGAAGCGCAACTTTTGCTGGGACTCATTAGTCCCCACATGATCATGACTGGCTTCCTGTGACCCCTTAGAAACCCCCTGCTCACTCCCTTCCCTGTTCCCTGCTCCAGCCGTGTCATCCTCACTGCTGCTCACCTAACGTGCCAGACACGCTCAGGGGAGGCTCCTCCTGCTGTTCTCAGTGTCTGCCAGGAAAGATCAGCCCCAAATCTGCCTGGGCCCTGCAACATCTGGTAAATGCCAGACTCCATATGTTGGGGGCCAGAGCACAGACGTGCAAGGGAGGGAAGTGGGGAGTCCGGTCCCCCACGAAGCCCGACACAGCTTGTATTGCTTCCTGTGTCCCTGTATGATCAGGGATCTCAGAGTGGGGCTGCTTTGGCTCCTTCCCGTGCTTCTCGCAGGTCCAGCCCTGCATCTCTCTAGCCCCCTCAGGACTTCAGACAGGAGTTGTCTGACCTGAACCGGCAAGCCAGGCCTTTCTGTGCCTGAAGGACGCCATCTCTTCCGAGCATGCGCTTGTTCCCACCACCTCACGCCTCTCCTTGAGGCCTCTTACTCTGGTGCTGGGAGGCAGCATCCAGAGGAAAGGATCAAGGGCTCAGGAGGTCTGAGAGGGGAAACTGAGGCAGAGAAAGACACAAGCGGCGCAGAGCAGATGACCCAGAGAGGCCTGGACAGTGCAGGCCCAAAGGGGTCCGTGTCAGAGGCGGATGCGCTGAACCGCGGGGTGGACGCACAGGACACGCGCCGGAAGGGGGCGCGGGAGGCGAGGGCGGCAGGAGCACTCGCTCCCGGCGGCGGGAGCACACGCGGGCGGAGGCGGCAGACCCAGCCGAGCGGCGGGCGCCGGGAGCGGGCTCGTAAAAGCCGCGCCGCGCGGGGAAATTGCCGCCAGAATCGCTGAGCTCCACAAAACGCCGCCCGCGCGGCCCGCCGCCGCGCCCGCTGCAATCTCCAGCCTCATCGGCGCGCGGGCTGGTTATGCATTTAAATGTTATTTAATTGGATTGCAGAGGAGCTGGGGGCCGCCCCCCCCTCCGCCCCGCACGTCTGTTTTCCAAGTCACAGATTGCCGCGCGCTCCTCCCGCCCAATCCCCCGCCTCCGCTGCTCCTCTCCCTCCCTTCTGCAGCCGGCCAGAGGACACTCAGAAAGACACCCGACTGAACACTCAGAGGCTCCGCACACACATACACACACAGAGAGACCTGCAGACACACAAAGTCACAGCAAAAACAGGCTACAGTCATTTACACGAGTGTCCATCCGGAAGATTAAGACAGGCAGACAAAAAAGGTCCTCAGGACCACGGAAGTACACAGAAATGTGTGAACAGCTGGAAGCTCAGGCCACAAGGCACCTGACCTCTCCCGGGATGAGGAGAGGTCAGCGCTCACAAAGTGACTGCCAAGTGTGAGCACAGGAGACACCACCACAGTGACCTCACAGGGAGAAGCAGAGCCCCTCCCGAAGCTGGGCAAGGAGGGATGCTGTGCTCACACTCAGCTAGGCCACCGCACATTTGCTGTACCTTTTCAGGGTTTTTCAGTGATATGCTGTCCTCCCAAACCACAACACACGAGGCCTCAAGAAGCGACTGCTTCTGTAAGGAAGTTCTTCAAGCCGAACAAAGAAACAAAATTGAGTCCAAATTACAAAAGGCAGGATGGTGGCTAGACACCAGCAGGGCCTTCCTGGGAGTGTGGAAACTGGAACCCCGAGAGGAGAGGCTGGGCGTGTGTGTGTGTGTGTGCGTGTGCGTGTGCGTGTGTGTGTGGTGTGTCTCCCCTCTCTGGTGCAATGGGAAGCTAGCTGAGAAGCCAGCACCATGAGGTAGATGGAAGGACAGCATGTCCTGCAGAGATGTGCCCTCCGCACACTCCCCACCGGCAACAGGAAACTGCTGGCCTGAGATGAGCTGGCTCACACTACTTCAATTAACGAAAATGGAAATGGCAACCTGGCTCGGCACAGGTCCCCGTAAAGACCATTCTGGGCTCTCAGCCATCCCTTCTGCAAGCAGGGCCCAGTGACTGACGTCAGCCCAAGGATCCGAGCATGCTGTGGGAGGAGAAGCATGAGCAAAAATGTGTGGAGAAATTCTATGTCAGCTCGAGGGCCCGACCAAAGAGGAGAGAGTGTCCCCACAGGCACAATAATTCACCCTTACCGCTAAGCACACACTCAGGCCAGGCTGATACTGAGGTTTCTGAAAAAGAAAGCAACCGGCTTCCTCCTAAGCGATTTATTTCTGCATCACAGGGTGGCCATAGTTGGGCAGTTTACCTGTGTGTCTAACTTCAATGTTTCATGCTCCAGTAGAAGTTGTCTCTGGAGTCAACTGGGGAAAAAGGCTGACTTCCTAAGCAGGAATATTAGAAGAGTAGAGAGTTGGTCTGGGATAGGCCACAAGCTCTAATCTTCATCCCCCACATATGCACACACACCTATTCTACTACTAGTGCTTTGCTTCAGCTAGGGCCAAGCTGCATTTCCAGTCTTGCTTTTATAAAATCATGTTGGGTAGGGGTTGAGCAAAGCACTCAGGGTTATGCGTGCTGAGTGGCGTGACTACAGTCCATAGCATTCCTCATGAAGTACCGTGAAGTTCTCTGCCCAGAAGCCACTAGAACAAGAGAGCAGAATCTACTTCCATCTTCCATGGAGACATGCCCAACTTTTGGCTCCTGTCTGATTCCTTCTGAGTCCCTGCTCTCAACCTGTTTCCCATCCCATGGCAGGTGGGCCTGAAAAGTATCTGACCACGGAAAAGGGAAGTTAGCAAGTCTCAAGCCTCTCTTATTGATAAGTTGCCCTGTTCCACCGGTACACACACGCCCTTCCATCTTGGGGTGTCCAGATCCAAAGTACTGCGTGAACAACCTGCTCACAGCATGCTTTCAGCTCCATCTACCCTATGTAGTATGTGCGTGTATCTCTAGCAGTGGACAAGGAACACTGTGGGATAAGAGACCATCCCATTCCTCTCTGTCACTCCCTGCAGGGCCTAGCATGACTCACAACACACAGAGTGGACATCAGCAGAAGCGAGAAAAAGTGACAGCTCACACACCGGGCTTCATCCTAACCTCCCTCTAAGCTGTTCTGTTTGGCTAGGTAGGGAAATGAGGATCCTTTCTTCCTCAGCCCACTCTACCCCTCAATCTCAGGAGCATTACCACCCCAACCAAGCACAGCTTTGGTCTCTATGGAGAGGGTAGAGAAGGAGGAAGGAGAGAGAGAGAATGTCTTATTGGGAAACCTTTTAAGCCTCCCCCAGGTCTCTAAATTAGAACCTAAACACCATCTCTGGGCAAAAGCAAAGGCATTAGATGAACTCGTGGTCATGGATAGGCCATGCCCCTCCCCCCAGCCAGATTCCTGCTTACTAGCATGTTCCTGTGAGCACCTACATTGTGCCAAGGGTAGGGGAGAAGGGAAGAAGAGTCCTTCTCCTGGCTCAAGGCCCCAGGAGTAAGCTGGAGAGTAACCTGAGAGCTCAGACCCTCTGAGAACCCTGGCAGGAGGCTCCGAGGGCCTCCCTCAAATCAAATCTCCTGAAGTAAAGCAGAAGGCCTGAATTTTTCTGAACCTCTATAGTTAATTCTGATTCATGGCAGGGTTGCCAGCCACTGACCTCTACTTCGAGGCTAGCCAACCAGACTTCTGCAGTAGCAGAGATGTTCTTTATGTTCTTTATCTGTCAGCGCCACCAGCCATGTGTGTGTGAGCACTTGAAATATGGCTAGTGAACTGAAGAAGGAAATTTTACTTAATTCTTAATTTAGAATGGGTTTACATGCAGGGCAGGGTTGCAGTCCATTTGGTAACTCGCCTGCTTAGCGTGCACAAGCCCAGTTCCCAGCACCATCTAAAACCAGGTGTGGAAGTGCATGCCTGCTACCCCAACATTCAAAAAGTGGACCCTCAGCAACAAAGCAAGTTCAAGGCTGGCCTGGGCCACATGAGATGTATTTAACAATAAACAGGCTGTACATGGCTAATGATTGTTATGTCGGATCACAAAATTCTAGGTGTCCCTAAATTCTATACTTATTTTCTTTTAAAAAAAATTGTTTATTTAATGTATATGACAGGTCTCTGTTTTCATGCACATCAGAAGAGGGAATCAAATTCTATTATAGATGGTTGTGAGCCACCATACGGTTGCTGGGAATTGAACCTGGGTCCTCTGGAAGAACAGTCAGTGTTCTTAACCCCTGAGCCATCTGTCCAGCCCCTGTATCTTTTTAGATCCGTGTATCTTGTGTGTTTGAGTGTTTGTATGTTTGTGTACCACATGTATGCTTGGTGCCCGAAGACACAGAGGTTTTGAACTCCCTGCATCTGTGGTTATGGGCATCGGTGGGCTTCCTGGGAACTGAACCCAGGTCTTCTGCAAGAACAAATGCTCTCAGCTGTTGAGCCATGAATCCAGACCCCAGTTCATTTCTTTTTAAAAATTTAAGGCCGGGCTGGAGAGATGGCTCAGAGTTTAAGAGCACTGGCTAGTCTTCCAGAGGTCCTGAGTTCAATTCCCAGCAACCACATGGTGGCTCATAACCATCTATAGTGAGATCTGGTGCCGTCTTCTGGCGTTCAGGCACACATGCAGACAGAACATTGCTTACATAAAATATAAATAAATCTTAAAAAAAAAATTTAAGGCCAGACACAGTGGCACACACCTTTAATCCCAGCACTCAGGAGGCAGAGGCAGGCAGATCTCTGAGTTCAAGGCCAGCGTGGTCTAAAGAGTGAGTCCAGGACAGCCAAGGCTACACAGAGAAACCCTGTCTCAAAAAAATTATTATTGTGTGTGAGTGATGAGTGTATGATTAGGCAACTTTTTGGAGTTCTCTTCTTCCACTTTTACATAGGTTCTGGGCTCTAACCCAGATTGCCAGGGCTGTACGGCAAATGCCTTTACCCAAAGAGCCATCTGTGCAGCCCTCAGTTTGATTTCAGACTTCACTTATCATGGAAACAGGTTTTTTTTAATTTTATTTATTTTTATTACAGTTTACTCACTTTATATCCCAGTTGTAGGCCCCTCCCAACCCCACCCTCCCTTCCTCTTCTTCTCTCAGGCCTCTCCCCCAGTCCACTGATAGGGGAGGTCCTCCTCCCCTTCCATCTGATCCTAGTCTCATCAGGAGTGGCTGCATTGTCTTCTTCTGTGGCCTGCTGAGGCTGCTCCCCACTCAGGGGGAGGTGATCAAAGAGCCAGCCCCTGAGTTCATGTCAGAGCCAGTCCCTGTTCCCATTACTAGGGAACACACTTGGACACTGAGCTTCTATGGGCTACCTTTGTGTGCAGGGGTTCTGGGTTATCTCCATGCATGGTCTTTGGTTGGAGTATCAGTCTCAGAAAAGACTCCTGTACCCAGATTTTTTGGTTCTGTTGCTCTCCTTGTGGAGCTCCTGTCTCCTCCAGGTCTTTCTGTCTGGGAACAGGTTTTGAACATGTGTTTGTGCATGTGTTAAGCATGACTATGTCCATATATATGTATGTGCCTATAGAGGCCAGAGGTTGACATCAGGTGTCTTGTTCAGCTGTGTGTGTGTATGTGTGTGTTACTGGGTGTGTGTGTGATATGTTTATGTGGATGTGTGAATGTATACATGCAAGTGCATGTGTGTGCATCATGCTTGTGTAGACTAGAGGTCAATGTCAAGTGTCTTCATCTACTGCCGTCCTTATTTTTGAGACAGGGTCTCTCAGTGAAAAGAGCTTGACTTCCAGCTGCACTGACAGGCCCTGGCATCCCATCCCACTCTGGGACAGCAGTGAGGCCTGCTCCCCTGCGCTGAGGAAACCTCCTCTGACTTAACTGGTAGAAACCATGGAACTAGGTCTGGATAGCCAGACAAGCACCCAGACCAGACTCCAAGCATGGAGGGAGAGGGAGCTCTCCTGAGCACACTATCTTATTTGAAGTTAACCTTGGTAAGGAATAAAATGACTTTGTTGCTATGAACTGAATTCATATGCTAAAGCCCTAATATTTGGAGATAGATCCTTTAAATAAATGAAGACACATTAAAGAAAGGTTAAATGAAATCCTGAGGGCAAAGCAATAATCCAATGATTGGTTCCCTTCTAGGAAAGAAGTGGAGACACCATAGAGCCACACAAGGAAAAAAAGGTCCGTAAGGATACAGATGCCAACTGCTGCAATGAAGAACGGCCTCCGCAGGGCCCGAGCTGCTGACACTGTCATCTTGTACCTTCAGTGGCCAGAATTATGAGAAAATAAACTGCATTGTCTGAGCCACCCAGCATGGGTATTTTTGTTATGGTCCCTAGCAGGCTCAAGACCCTAACCCATCTCTGACAAGTCACCCAGGAAGAGTGGAAGGTGAGAGCCCCACTACAGTCAGAACATGAAGTGACCCTCCCTCAGGCAGGCTTTTGAGGCACCATATTGGTCTCTCCAGACCTGTGTATTCCCATTACATATCAATCCCTCACTGCCTGTTCCTTCCCCCTGCAGCCTTATCTTCACTACAGCCTTCACTTCATTTGCTTAACTTTGGGTCTTCAGCATTCCCCAGAAACCACACTTTTAGGCTGGCCACAAGCTTCTTGTCCTCCAGGGAGGTGTAGTAGATCCTAGTAGGGGAAGTGAAGTGACCTGCTGTGTCCTCAGAGGGGATACTGGGACTCCAGCCCCTACCTCTGCCATAAGGCAAGCAGGATTCCTCTGCCACACACAGAACATGGATGGACTATGCAACTGAGGCAGAAGCAACTAGCCAAGTGGAAATGCTCAAATTGTGAGCCAAAATGAAAATTTTCCAGACTAGGGACATAGCTCTGTGCTGTTTGCCTGGTTGGGCTCCTTCACCTGTAGATGTTTTTCGGGTGTTTCTTTATGTGTAGTTCATGCATCTGACTACTTACTCGGTTCTACATTCTCAAAGATTAGCCTAGTGGTCAAGAACCTGCACAAGCTGCCTAACTTATTCCATACCTTTCCTTCCACCTGGCCAACTCTTCAGTAATCTTCTTTTCCCCCTTGAACATGATGCTGCCCTCTTCTGAGCTCTGACTGTGCCAGCCTTCAAGGGCACCCCCGCCAGAGCTTCTCACCACCTCAGCTAAACATGCAAGAGAGCAGCAGCTTCACCTCCGCATCTTTCACAATGCTGCCACAGTGATCCATCCTTAGCAGAAGCTGCAGAGAGGCCGGAAGACCACAGCATGTGCTGGCGTGCTGTTGTGAGGTGGTTCTGACAATGACTCCCTAGGGTCTGCACAGACTCCATCAGAGGGTCCCCAGCATGGCTACCATCACTTCAGACAAGCAGGCCAGTGCCACTTCTGCTTCAGTAATTTGCAAAACAAAACTCAGGGAGAAAACAGTGTTTATTTATAACAATTTATCACAAATACAAATCAAGGGATGCAGCTCAGTGATAGAGCAGTACACACTTCACATCCACAAAATCCTGGTCTCGATCCCTGGAACTCCAAAATGACACACAGAGCACATGAATGAAACAATGAATGAATATACAAACCAGCACCATTTACCTAAAAAGAGAATATATGTATATATTCACCAACTGGCATGCTTGGCAGAAACTCTGGTCAGGGTCACTGTATAGGTATAATTCGTGGAGTTCATGGGCCACACGGCTGAACTCAGTCTCTATTCTTATCCCATCCTGGCCTCAAAGCATATGGCTGGCCTTTCTGAAGGGTTTACCTCCATTCTGGTATGCTCTGAATAATAATGACACTTCGATCACAAGGAAACATGAAAGATTTAGTCTCCCACTTGGGAGCAGAAGATGGCTGATGAAAATCTTACTACTGCTTAGAGTGCTGGAGATGACCTGTGTCCCAGGAGACCACATGCTCTCACTAAGGGGTCCCCCGCTCCCACTGTGGTTCACATCACCCAACCAGCCATTTAAGAGCCTATGCCACAGCAGCCTCCCCACCAGCCCCAGCGGTGCCCAAGTACTTGATGACCCTCAGGACAGGCTCCTCCAGAAGCCCTGCAGCTTGGCGAGGGCAAGGAGAGGCCTCACATACCCCTTCCCAAGCTACTGAGAGAAGTTTTTGCAAACAGAATAGGGAAGAGAAGGGAGGAAATATCTTAAAAGCAGCATTACCCCACTGATGAAGGGCAGAGGAGAGAGCCAACACAAGAAGGATTGGGAGTGTTTAATGCTTTGTCTAAAAAGTCACAAGCTGAGATTTTCATAATTAGTCCTCCCCATCACAATTATAAGCAAAGATCTTCAAAGCAGGTGAAGAATTCCCATGTAGTGCACTGATGGCCCAGCTCAGGGAGAGGTAGAGTGTGAGTGAGCACCACACGCCAGCCATTTGCAAAGCGCTCTGCAGCACTGCCTCAGGCAACCCCCACCCCTCACACAGAGCCTGGAGGCAGCACCCCCCTGTGCAGAGGGTCTTGAGGCTTAGAGAGGTTGTTCAGAAGCAGGCCAGCCCCATTGGCACTTCTGATCCCAGCACTCAGCAGGCAAAGGTCAAAGCAGTTCCTGTCTACACAAAAAGTTCCAGGCCAACACAATAAGACCTTTTTTCAAAATTTAAAAACAAAAATAAAATAGAGGGAGGCGTTATACACAAAAGTTCTGAGTTTGAGGCCAACCTGGTCTACAGAGTGAGTTCCAGATCAATGAGGGCTACACAGAGAAACCCTATTAGAAAAAATAATAAACTAAAATAAAAAATTTAAAAACTCATAGGCCTTATAGGATTTAAAAAAAAAAAAAAAGGATGACAAATCTAGATCTTTCCTAGTCTACCACAGAGCATAATGTATTCCAGGCTGGCCTCAATATGTAGCTAAAGATGGCCTTGAGCTCCTCATCCTCCTGCCTCTTAGTTCTGAGATTACAAGGGCAAGACACCTGGCTAAGGAGTTCATTCTCAGCATGATGTCTGTTCTGGTCCCTGAGAGGACAGGAGTCTGCCAGAGGAGGTGTTCTGTCAGGGTGAGGAGAGATCCTGGAAAGAGTGCCCTCTGGTTGGGGGAGGGGAAGTGTGGCTCAGTGTACACTGACTACTTGTGTGGAAACGTCATGCTGAACCCACTATTAAGTACAATTAGTGTCAAAAAGGCTGAGGTAGATCAGCGTTAGAGAGTAGTGCCAAAAGCAATGTCCAAAAAATGGAAAAATCAAAATATAAATGATCTTTCCTCCAAAACTGCCCATATGACCTCAGACAGCCCTACCTAGGACCCTCTGCATAAGAAAATGATGTGGCAGGTGGAGCACACAGGCCCACCTCTGCTGATGCTGTGCACAACCAGCCGCTTTGGAAGGGGGAAGACAGCAGGAGAGCTGCCCACCTGGGATCAGAGTCTGCCTGGCCATTAGAGGACGCCCAGAGGCTGAGAGCCTGCATCGGGGCCCAGCAAACCCTGTGTGCAGTCGTCTGCTGTGCCAGACTGACTGGGGTCTACACTATGGCTAGGCTTGGCCCTGGCATTCATCTGTTAGCAGAGGCAGCAGCCCCAACTCTTGGAGTTTTTCCCTGGCCGCTGCCTCCCAACCCTTGTTGGCCTGTGGGCTTCGAGGGGAGGGGTGCAGGAGCCCCTCCACCTGCACCTCTGGGGTCAGCCCTGCCAGAGCTCTCCGTGCCCGCTGCTCAGCCAGCCGACCTATTCCCACCACCAGCCGCACCCCTAGCAACTGCACCTGCCGGGAGAGGGTATCCTCGCAGATTGCCAGGAGCCGCTCCCGCTGCTTGGCCGGTAGATCGGCTGGGGTAAGGTTTCGTCCGCTGGGAGCCAAGAAGAGCAGAGGACACAGATTGTGGACAAAGCAGTGCCGGAAGAAGACCTGGGGCTGTCCACAGAGGGTCCGGAAGAAGCCCCAGAAACGGGCTCCGCTCACCTCTGATTGTGGGCACTCCAGTCCCAACACTGGCCGCTTAGGGTGCTCCTGGGGAGGAGTCAGCACGGGACCCCCAACACCCAACCAGTCCCGGACCACATTCACTTCCCCAAAAGGTACCTGTGAGCGAAGCAGAGAGACACAAAGGGCTTCAGACTGAAGACCTGACCCTTTTTCACCGACCATGGTGATCTCACCCACCCCTACCTTTGCCCACAGGTCTGTGCTAAGGACTCTCAGCCCTGTGGTGACTTCTGTCCATTTTCCTTCAGTTTTTCCCACTGTGGACAGTGACCAGCAGAAACTGTGTGCCTCTACTTTCTCCAGGCACTGGGACCAAATACTGGCAGAGCACGGGCATTTGGCCCTACAGAAGGCATTACTCTAATACTGGGGAGAGACAGGTTATCGCGGTGAAAGGAGAAAGGGCAGGCTGATGGCTGATTCTGGGTACCCTCCCAGCCCCAGGCCTCAGGCTGTCATTTCCATCGATCATCACTGATCGCCTTTCAGCACTCAGCTGGGGTCAATAAAAGCGATTGAGCCTCATGCCCTGAGGCCTTTTCACCTCCCCCACCCTCAATGCACCCCTACTAAACAACACTCATCCTGATCCCTAAGGGAAAGCAGGCAGCCGTGAGCTTGGCTCTGTTCTGAACCTTTTGGAGACCGAGGGACTTGCCACCAGAATGCCCTGCAGCCCCTACACCTTCCTCCCACCCCAGCCAGTCTTCCTGCAGGCTCCAGCAGTCCCAGCGCCTCTCTGGGCTCCAACCACACTCTAGGGACCAGGGAGATCCAGCAGGGTAAGGTGCAGGGCAGGATGGCAGAAGGAAGGCCTCTCGGAGGCAATTAGTGGAGAGCTCATGGGGAAATGGAACTAGCATTAATGTGCTTGGTTAACTACAAACAGAGAAGCAGAGAGAGTGCTGTAGACCACAGGAGCCAGCATGTGTCCTGCAGGGGACGGGGTGGGCGTCCCACCCATGTGCCAGCCAATTACAGGTCCCTCCTCCACCTTAGAACCACCCGCCAGAGGAAGCCAGGTCTTTACCCCAGTCTGGGCCATGCCAAAGGGTCCTGGGTTCATGCCCAGGAAAAGCACTTCCTTGGGGCCTTGGCAGTAGCGAGTGACGTAGTTCCGGTGTGGCTCCCAAGCATAGTCCACTGGGTTGTAGATGATACCCACAGGCTCTGGAAACTGCAGCTGGCTCAGCTCCGAATTGAGCCGGAGCTCCTCTTCCAGGAAGCCCTCAGCCAAGCTTCGAGTGCAAGGCAGAGGCTCTATCAGGCCACCTGCAGACTCATGGGTTGGCTGTGGTGGTAATGTCCAGGACATAGTCATGATGCTGTCACCTGGAAAAGAAGCGGACCGTGTTTCCTTTAACCTCAACCTAGTGTTAGGATCTGCACTAGCTGGGGGGGCCTCCTATCATTTCCTGGGCTCAGAAGAAAGACTAGGAAACCCTGTCAATTACAAGCTCACTCAAGTTTCTGCTAATGAAGTGGCCTTTGCTCCCCACTTCCAGACCCTCCCTCATTCCGATACATCAAGCATCCTACATAAGTTGCTTGTCTCGTTGCAACAAAGCATCTACAAAGGCAACTGAAGGAAGAATTTATTTCATCTCTCAAGGAGTACAGTTCATCATGATGGGTCATGGCTGCAGGGGCCATAGTCAAAGCTCAGAAAGCAATGGATGCCTATGTTCAACTAGATCTATCTATCTGAACACCACTACCACCCTTGGTTATACGAGATAGATTCTCACTATGTAACCTGGGATGGCCTGGGGCACGATGACATAGTGACCAGGCTGGCCTTGAACTCATGGAGATCCTCCTGTCTCTACCTGAGCTAAAGGTGTGTGTTACCACACCTAGCTAAAGGTCTCCTTTTCATGCTGTGCTGGATAGTTTTCACGTGGACTTGATACAAGCTAAAGTCATGTTGGAAGATGGATCCTCAATTGAGAAAATGCCCGCCAGACTGCCCTGTTTTCCTGATTGGTGATTAACGTGGAAGGACTCAGGCCACTGTGGGCAGGGCCACACCTGAGCTGGGGGTCCTGGGTGCTATGAGAAAGCAGAGCATGGGGAGCAAGCCAGTGAGCAGCAGTAGTCCATGGCTTCTGCTTCAGCTCCTGCTCCAGGTTCCTGCTTTCACTTCTGACTTCCTTGATGATGGACTGTGGTACAAAACAGCTAAAACAAGCCCTTTCCTCCCTCACTTGCTTTTGATCATGGTGTTTTATCCTAGCAATAGAAACCCTAAGACAGCCTAGCCCCCAGGCTGTGGGGACGACACCACATAGATTTAGTTTAGCTTTTCTCACCTCAATTAACCTAATTTAGAAACCCTTTCGAAGGCACACCCAGAGATTCGTCTTCAAAGTGATCCAGACCCTGTCAAGTTGGCCTAGATAGTACTGCATCCTAAACCTTCCCTCAGGTGAAGCCCAGCCATGGGTTCCTAGGCCTCACTGAACACACAGCACATTTCTTTCTTCATTCCTTCTCTGCCTCGCCAGTGTTCTACACTCCTAACCCTCTTCACATGTTGATGGAGGTGGTGGTCTCACTAAGTTCCTCAAGTTGGCCTTGAATTTACGCTGCAGCCTAGGCTGGCCCTGAACTTGTGATCCTGCTGTCTCTAGCCTCTGAAATTAGTGGGATTACAACCTACAAAAGCAAGCACGTTTACTTAATATATTTCCTCTCTCTCTTTTTTTTTTGGGGGGGGGAGGGAGTAGGGTACATTTCTTTTCTTTAAAAAAAAATGTGCCAGGCATTTTAATAATGCCTTTAATCCCAGCACTTCAGAGGCAGGTGAGTGTCTGTGAGTTTGAGGCCAGCCTGGTCTATATAGTCAAGTCCAGAACAGCCAGGGCTACCTAGGAAACGATCTCAAAAAACACCTCACACCACCAGATGGTAGTGGCACATGCCTTTAATATACTAGCACTCGGGAAGCAGAGGTAGGCAGTGAATTGAGGCCAGCCTTGTCTACAGACTGAGTTCTAAGACAGCCGTGGCTGTACAGAGAGACCCTGTCTCAAAAAAAAAAAAAAACAAGAAAAAAATATTTGCTTTATGTGTGTGTGTGTGTGACATATGTGTGGTCAAGGAGGCCAAAAGGCGGCACTGGGTGCCCTGGAGCTCGAGTTACAGGAAGTTGTGAGTTTAGGTGGGTGCTGGGAACTGAACTCAGGTTCTCTGCAAAAGCAGTGTGTATTCCTAACCACTGAGTCATATCTCTTCCCCTTCCTTATGTATTTATTGCTACAGGGTCACAGGTGACTCAGACGGGTCTCAGGCTTGCTATGTAGCCCATGATGGTCATA
This sequence comes from Pachyuromys duprasi, assembly GCA_028658305.1. Lineage (NCBI taxonomy): Eukaryota > Metazoa > Chordata > Mammalia > Rodentia > Muridae > Pachyuromys > Pachyuromys duprasi. The sequence continues at coordinate 485,601 of CM053752.1, read as the reverse complement.
AACTCCCAATTCTCCTGCCTCCACTTCTAGCACTGGGATTACAGCCTGCACCGGACCACACTGTCAGGACACCTCTGCTGCCATCCTTTCTCCCCAATGTCATCCTTAACAAAACCAGTCCAGCCAGGATGAGCATGTCCTGAAACCCCTGAGCTGACAAATGAGATGCAGGTGCACAGCCCAGAGGCTTGGGAGGGCTAATTACAGCAGCTTCCAGGTGGCAGGCAATTGCTCCACGCCAGGTACACCTCATTGATCTTCATAACAACCCCATGAGCTGGGTATTATTGCTCCCATGTTACAAGCCAGGAGACTGAGGCTTAACGAGATCAAGCAGGTTGCCTAGGGTCGTGCAGTTCTCAAGTAATGAAGCTGGGATTTGAACTCACGCTATCTGACTCACACTATGCTCTTAACCACCCACACCATCTTGCCTTAGATGGTTTTATGAGCCACCCTCCTAATTCTACAAGCCCCTAACCACAGCCCAGCCCAGCTTATTTCCCACACTCAAGACTCCTCAGAGATAAGCAGGATGATTACTAGGCTCTGAATAGACATGCAACCATGGCCAAGAGCAGCGGGTTTTCACATCTGAATACTAAGGATAATAATACCCACTTCATAAGCTGGCTACGAATGGGAAGAGAAGGAACTCAGCAGCCTTCTGAACTACAACAGCTGTTCTTTTTCACACTCCTATGCACACCCAGTGCTGGTCCCTGGCCATTCCACTCACTTTCAAAATGTCTCTCCTACTCCAACTCCCAAAACTTTGCAGAGGTCATTTCTACAAACTCAACCTAATATGACCCTTGAGTTAATCACCGTATCAACCAGCAGCCAACTAAGCAGGTGGCCCAACACATCCAGTTCATACTCTCTCTTCAAGTGCAGCTCCAACCATCCCCTTGGTGCTTTGCCTCTTCAGTATACCAGAACATCCTCAGAGCCCAGCCCCAACCCCACACACTAAGATTATAAAGTGCTGAGGGCTTGGCCTCCAGCTGGTGGCGCTATTGAGAGATGGCCGAATAACCAAGGGCACTAACTTCATAGGCTATTGGAAATTGTGTGTGTGTGGGGGGGGGGGGGTGTCTCTGAAGGGTGTATCTCAGCCCTGGTCCCTTCCCTCTACCGCCTTCTCTGCTTCCTGGCTAACATATGATATGAGCAGCTTTGCCTCAGCACAAGCCACCTGGGACTGGGACCTCTGAAATTGTGAGCTCAAATCTACCTTTCCTCTCTCACACCGTCCTTCTCAGGTATCTATCACTGCAACAAACTGCCTGGCTTATCACACACAAGGTTGGCTGTGAAGCCAAGACATCGTATCTCAGGTCTAAGATGGGTTTGCTGAAGATAGCAAAGATGGGCAGACACAAAATGATAAGGCCTTATTTTCACATCAGGGTCTGATAGCATGTACCACCGGCTAAGTCAGCTAACCTGAATTCTAGCCCTGGTTTATCTCTTAAAAGGTTTTCTCTCTTAACATTCATTCACTTATTGGGGAGAGTGGCATGCCATTGTACACATGTGAAAGCTGGTGGTTATTCTTCCCTTCCTCCTCCTCCCCTTCTCCTTCCTCTTCTTCCTTCTCCTCTTCTTCTTCTGTCAAGGCTCTGAGGAGCGATCTCAGGTCAGTCATCAGGTCTGGCAGCAGCACCCTACCAGCCAAGACATCTAAGAAGATTCTCTTGCAAAAGTCATTTTAAGGTTCTTCTCCATAGGAAGAACCACATTGTCCATTAACTTACCACCAGCTGTTGTTTATTCTTAAAATAGTCCTTTCCATATCAGTCTCTTGCTGGGGGAATAACTCCAAAATGAATAAAATGTAAGACAGGCTTTGAGTAAGCTATGAACTAAAAGGACAGATAAACATGCTGAAATACAGTATAATCTGAGCTTCACTATCCACGAGAAAACATTAAAGGGACAGTAAGGGGAAGCCTGGCACATCTGCCTACAGTCAAAAACAGCCATAAGCTCAATGGGTGATGCTGCAGCTCAGTGGAGTAAGAATGTGTGTACATTCATGTACACGGATGTACGACGCCTTGGGATCAATGCATCATAAACCAGGTGCGGATGTGCATGCCTACAGGCCCAGCACTCGGGAGGTGGAGGCAGAAACATGAAAACATCGACAGCATTCTCCCAGAGCAGCGCTTAAACCAACTTGGACTAGGTGCTTTTTTTTTTTTCTTAAGAAGCAAAAAACAATGTGTCACACACTCCAAATTACATTTAAAAGCGAAGGGCGACCCTGAGATACATGTGGTCAAGGCTAGACTTCATACTGTGTCCGACCTTTGTGAAATTAATCCAGGCTATACTGGGATAGATGGCGCAGCAGGTAGGAGCACTGGCTGGCCTTCCAAAGGTCCTGAGTTCAATCCCCAGCTCATAATTCCGGTTCACAACAATCTAACTGTAGTCCTATAGGATCCAATGCCCTCTTCTGGTGTGTAGACAAAACACCCACATGTATAAAATACATAAACAAATAAACCTAAAATAAAAGGATCCAAGCCACTGGCCAGCGCCCGCCCGTTGTAGGCACTTCAGGAATGCGCGAAATCTAAATCAAAACAGCGCTTCAGGGCTCACCGTGGCCCCTGCAGGCCTGGAAATCGCAGCGACTACACCCCTCCAGACTCCCGCGAGGCCCTCTGTCCGGCGCAGATATCCAGCCCCCTACTCCCTCACCTGCACCAGCTCCCCAAGCAGCTTCCGCTTTCTTTCTTCCTTCCGGTGCGAAGGACACTGGGAGTCGTAGTCAACGGCATTTAAATAAGACGAGTGGCAAACAGGGTCCGCTTCCGCCGGAAATGCCTGATCCGCGATAAGCTCCCTGAAAGAGCTCCAAGGGTCGCTGGGAATTGTAGTTTAATAAGATGATTTAACTCAAGCCCTCACAACAATCTGCACTCTCCAGCCATCTCCAACCCCGCACCCATCAGATACCCTTTCTAGCCCCGATGCTTCCCCAAGTTGTGAGCCATCCCCTTTGCAGCCCTCCATGGGTCATTACTGTGTGCATAACATCCAAGGAGGCAGCCAGGTGGTGGTGCCGTGATCCGGTGCTCTCTAGAGACGCAGAGCCCAAACATGTGAGGAGATGTACTGTGGAAATATGATCACAATCCTATGGGACCTGCTGTCTGTAAGCTGGAGTGCCAGGGTGCCAGGAAAGCCCTCTGTGCAGCTGTCTGAGCACAGAGTGGGTCTACGGAGAAACTTCTGATCGCCTCAGAAAGCGAAAGACCTAAGAACAAGCCTCCCCTGTCTGAAGGCAGAGGGTGAATGGCCCAGTGTGCACAAGCAGAACCGGAAGCTAAGATGGTTGGTGGGCTTGCACGTACCTACAGTCTAATGACTTGAGTGGCTGAAGCAGGACCTTCAGTTGAAGGCTACACTGGAGAGAGAGTCCTTCCTCAGTCATTTGTTCCACTGGGCTCTGAAGAGGTTGGTAAGGAGAATCTTCCTGACTTGGAGTACCAATTCAAACCTCAGATTTTTATTTATTTGTTTGCTTGCTTGCTTGTTTACAACTCTCTGGGTTTCCTCTCACCCACATAAGTGGACATATAAAAATAACCCTTACATATCCCATCTTTCCAAATTCTTCTAGAACAGCCTACCCAGGAAGCCTTCCCCAACAAATCCTAATCTTCAGATGCACCTGTCTGTCCCCTCTGCACCGACTTCCAAAGCCGTTCAATTCCTGTTTTATCCCCATCTATCTGGAAGTTTCTGTGTGCTCACTATGAGTGTTTTATCCAAACAGAATCTTCTGTGGATAATTACCCTCTGGGCCCTCCACTTCCCCAACACATATGCCTGAGAAAGCCAGGGTTCTCAGCATCAGAGCAAAGTCCCCCAGTGGGCTAGGGAAGAAAACCAGTAAACCCAGCCTGTTTTAGTGCCCCATGACAAATAAGCAGTGGGTGCAGCTGCTCTGACCTCCAGCATAGAGGTGAGAAAGCATCTGTAGCCCATGAGACCACAGGCTGCCCATCCACCCACCACTTCCGAGCAGCAGCATCTTGCTGCTTTCTTTCTGTGCCAGTCTAGGTTTGTTGCTTGCCTCTCCCATGGCTTGGCTTCTGTCTCCTCCGGGTGTATCTCAATGTCTCTACTTCCTCTGGAATGAATGAAAGCGAGCTTCTCGAACAAGACCCTCTATCTCCACTATCCTTTCTCCAAACAAAAGTATCGGAGAAGGGACTTCACCATAGTGGTGTCTTATTATTTAAGAATCCTAAGAGCCTAGTGAGATAGAGCAAGTGTAATCCCACAGCTCTGGGAGAGAGGGAAGAGTACCATAAGTTCAAGAAGTTCCTCAGCTACATGTCACACCTGAAGTCAGCCTGAGCTAAGTGAATCTTGTCCAGAAAGGAAGAGAGAGAAAAGAAGTTGATGGGATGGAAGAAGTTAGTCATAGGATCCACCATCCTCTTAGATAACCCTGTCCCCCACAACTTTTTGGTTTGCCCAGCTCTTCCTGTTGGGTTTTTGTTCCTATTTCAGGGGTGGGAGTAGTTGTTTTGTAACAGGGTCTCATCTTGGCTGTCCTAGAACTGACTATGCAGACCAGGCTGGCCTCAAACACAAAGATCTGCCTGACTCTGTCTCCCCAGTGCTAGGATTAAAGGCCCATGTGGGCCACAACCCCCAGTCCAATTATTGGTCTTTACAACCGCCCCCCCCCAGCACCCGAGTTGGCCTCCTGCAGAACAACAGTGAGTAAAGTGAGTAATTAGAAAACAGAGAACCCACAATGCTCCCCACCTGCCTGGCATGATGGCTCTTGCCTTTAATGCCAGCACTCAGGAAGCTGGGGAAGACAGATCTCTGGAATATAGACTGAGACCCTATCTCAAAAACAAAAAATTTAAAAATAGATATGCCCACCACCTGAGTGGCTTTTTTGTCCTAGGGGTCCACTAGAAGCTCAGAGCAAGTCCCTGAGAGAAACAGAGCCACAGGCAGCTTGAACTGCTAAGGCTGACCTCTCTAAGCCATTATGCATCCCATCTTTCTGGATTCTCCTACGACAGTCTGCTCAGGAAGCCTTTCAGAATCTGTGGGCTTAGATCTCTGCTGCAGGAAATATGCTGAGAAATGAGCCCTTCCCTAGTCTCCTGGCCCTCGGAAGCTTTCAAGCGACAGGCTGACAGTTCTTGATGGCCTTGAGAGGCAGGGGCGACAGTAGATCCTGCCCATGGTCAAGGTGCGCCCTGGGCTGCGGAGCAGCCCCTGAGGCCCAGCAGCCGCTGCTGGGCCTGCCAGGGTGCGGAAGGGTTAACTTGCTTTCTTGTTTCCCTCAGGTTTTCCAAGGCTGCAGGAGCTGTGTTGGGCCACGAGCGCCATCTATCGGCCTTTGAGGGGGCTAGCTTTGCCTCGCTAAGATTTCTAGACCAAGCAGCCCTTTCTCTGCAAAGGGCCTTGGCTGCACAAAGCTCAAATTGCCTATTGGATGAATGCAAGCCATGTTTTCCCCTCTCCGGGAACCAGGTGTCACCTGGCCACTTCCCTGGGGAACGCCAAAAGACTTTTTGGAGCTCCGAGCCCCAGTTTCTCAGCCAGGTCAGCAAACATGAGCAAACATTAGAATGAAAACTGAACCAGGTCTAGATCTGAAGTCATGCTCTTAGCTTACTAATGGGGACCTCAGACAGGTTACACTGCACTTCTCTGTGCCTCGGTTATCCCAGCTGTAAAATGGGACAATCCTTGAAATCTCTGTCTTTCATGATAAATTAACTGGCAAGGTATTTTAAGGCCTGGCACAGAAGAGGCTGTGTGAAAGTTAGTCCCTGTTGCTATGACTACAGGCAGGTAGGCAGGTGGATACTGGGCTGAGCCCTCAACCTCCTGGCCAGACACGAAGGCACAGTACTAGCCAACTCATCCCTGCAGAGTCCATCAGAGACCACAGCCTGCCCAAGCTAGGTTTGGGACTGGGAGTTCAGAGCTTCAAAGCACCTTTCAGTCTCCAAAGGTCGAGAGGAGATTGGATGAAAGGAAAAGATCAGAAAAAAGAAGGTTTTGAGGTAAAGCTGAAGGAAGGAGGGCAGGGTATAGCTCAGTGGTGAAGTACAGGTTAGCATGCACAAAGCCCTGGATCCCATGCCCGTGTGCACACACAGGCATGCACTGAAAGGCACTAAGGGAGAATTTGCTGGGTGTAGTTAATGTCAGCACTGCAGACTGAGGCCAGAAGATTACAAACTTGGCACTAGTCTGAGATACACGCCAGACCCTGTCTAAAAAAGAAAATAAAAGCAGAGCTGGCAGCAGGATGGCTCAGCAAATAAAGATGCCTGCCACCAAGCCTAACGGCCTAAATTCAGAGAGAAGCGATTCCTGCAAGCTCTTGTTTGGCCTTTTTGTGTGTGGTGGTACATGATCACACACTCATAAATAAATGAATGTCAAACAGACACCAAACCCACATAGTGTCCTGCTTTGGGGAAGAGGGCACCAGTGCGGGGAGAACCCAGGGCCACTGGACTCTGGCTCAGAAACCTCAAAGGCTGATCACCCTGCAAGGGCATCTCTCACAGAACAGTCCAGTTCTTCTGGGATTTACCCTTTTCCTGGCTTGCCTGGGTGGAGGAGACTATAGAAGATGCTGACTGCAGGTCCCCAAAGCCCCAACTCCCACCTCCCTCCCAGAACTGGGGGCTGGGGGGCAGGGAAGATGAGTTCATATCAAGCCATTTCCTTGCTCTGCTCTCTAGGTTTGCCTTCCTCTATCATGTAGAGAAATGGGTACATGGATTTCCCCAGTGGGGTGAGAATATAGAAAGGTGGGTGTCCTTGGCTTTATTTGACCCTCAGTCCCAAGACCTCAGAAGCCAACTGCTTGGGTTCCCCTGTCTCCTGGTTCTGGATGCCTGGGTACCCAGGAGAGGGGTGGGTAGCTCCAGAGCTGATGTGCTTTGCTTACTAGGGACGTAATTATCGGAGGAAGCCTCAGCTCAGGGAGGCTCGCTTCTCACTAATCGGATTTCATCAGAGCCCCGGGCTGGGGGGGGGGTGCTGAGTAATTTGGCTTGGTGCAACGGTGAGAGCTGTGGAGTGAGAAGGCTGTGTCACCTGACTGAGTGGTGTGAGGTCTGTCCAGCCCAGCTATCCTGACCACACACATCAGACAGACAGCGTCTGGGTTGGGGGGACTGGTTCCCAGGTCCTGGAGTGAGAAAAACGGATGTTAGGTTTAGATTTCGCAGACGGAGAACATCTCCTACAGCTCAGCTGAGCCTCTAGGAGAGGAAGGGAGGTCAGCCTGGGAGCAAGGCCACAGAGCTGAATGGGAAGATGTTCTGAGACCCAACAAGCCACCTAGCTATCACATGCCCCCGCCAGCCAGACACAAAGGAAGACTTGTACGGGAGGGCCACACTGAACCCTGTTCTGTCACCAGCCTTCTCCCACAGCCTAGTCCCATGTGGTGTCCTCCAACCCCTCCTACCCCCCCCCCCCACAAACACACATGGATGACCCTCTCCTCACCTCTCTATTCCATTCCACAGAACGGTGTTAAGGAAGCCAGCAATACCGACGATCTTTGCTGCGTCTCCTCCCACACCCAACAGCTTCAAGCAGGATTCACCTCCCTCCAAGCCCTCCCCATCCAGAATTTCGCCTTTCTCATCCTCAGTGCCACACCATGCTTGCCCCTGGCCTGGAATCCTTCCCTTTCTCCAAGCCTCCCTATGGGAAGGATTCTCCTTTGCCTGTACCAGGCTGGCAACCCTTGGAACCAATAGTTCAGTGTTGCCTGTTGGTGCTTTCAGGCTCACGGCTCTGCAGGCCCTGTGCTCCTGGAGGCTGGCTCCTGCTTCTCTCCACGTATAGCCAGGCCTTTCGTCTAGTGAACCCCTGTGCCAGGCTGGGGTGCTCAGAGGGGAGCCCCCTGACTTAGCAGGTCTGCCCCCACAATGAAGGAAGAAAATAGCAGTGTGGGCATGTTGGCACCACCTGTAGTCAAGCTAGAGAGGTGAAGACAGGAGCAGCAGGGGCTCAAGGTCATGGTCATCTGACTACACAGTGAGTCGGAATCCAGCTTGTTACATAAAGAGAAATGTGAAGAAACAAAGTATCAGAGCAGGCCTGGAATAGCTGTCTGCGGTCTATCCTGGCCCGAGGGACGGGCGTCGGAATCCTGGGCCAACACCCGCCTGTCAGAGAGGACACCAGGCCGGGCACAGGACACAGGAACCTTCTGCTCCTTGTCTAGGGTGTCAGTGGCCTCCCCCAACGCTCAAAACCTCCCTGTCGCCCTGGCCCTTCCTCTCGGGGTCCCATCTCTTGGGCAGAGGGGCCTTGGGAACTGCTCCACCCTCACCCCCTCACGGTCAGGGTGGCCCTCAGGGCATAACTCGCCCTAGCCCTCGCCCAGGAGGGAGGATGCTGAGCGCGGGGCACGCGGCGCGAGCCGGTTTGCATATATTTGCATGTGATTTGCATGCTATCAACCTCGAGCCCGAAGCCCGCCCCTCACCCAGTGCGGGAGGTCTACCGCGCAAGTCCTCCCGAGCGGCCTAGGTGCCCCCGCGCCGGCCGGGCCGCGCAGCCGCGCCTCGCGGAGGATCCCAGCCCATTGAGGCCGCTGATTGATGGCGCTGCCCTCCGCGTGAACCCGCCTTTAATACCGAGGAAGTTATGAAACCGCCATACATCAGCGCCCGCCGCCCCGCCCGGCCGCCGCCCCGCCTGCCGGCTCCTCTTCAAAACCTCATTTGGGCTTCGGCCGCGGGGCGCGCGGGGGGGGGGGTAGGACCCTGCGCTCCCCCCGCGGCTGCATCCCCGGACCCATTTAGAACTGCTGACATTTTATCTGTGTTCCATACATCACTCCGTCCCCAGCAGCCATCTCTCAGCGAGCGGCGGGGCGGGGGGCGGGGGTGCAGCGAAGCAGAGTGGAGGTGGGGAGCCGCCCTCTCACGCCCCTTCCCCACCTGAGCAACGGAGCAGGGGTGTGCCCTGGGCTAGTCCCCGCTGCCTTGGGGCTGCTAGCTGCCCCTCCTCCCGATGGAGAGCAGGATGGTGGTCTTCAGCCTCTTTCTGGGGACCTCTCTGTGGGGAAGTCCTTCTGAACAGCTAACCATTGTGCCTCGTGCTGCACTTTCTTCTGTTTTTGTCCTGGGGAGAGCCATGTCGCCTCTCACACGCTTTAAAGCTTTTGTTGCAATGCCCGGACAGTCCAAGTATATCCACCTGCCCACACTCCTGAGCTTTACACACATGACAGAAAGCAAACGACTGGGGCACCCTGGAAAGAAGAAAATGGAGACCCGAACTCATCAGGAAACGAGGCTAGGATCCGGGGCCCCGAGGCAGAGAGCAGGGACAGACAGACAGCGGCCCAACAGACAGCGGGCAGAGGAGAAAAAAGGGGGGTGGGAGAGAAGCGGGCAGACAAAGAGAGAAACGCACAAGCTCTGGACAGACAAAGGGACTGTGGCCGGGACAGGTGGACGGCCACCAGGCAGAGACAGCTGCCGTCCGCTGGCGCTCGAGCGAACCCTCCCGCCTGCCACGTCACTCAAGGCTCTGCAGGAATGCGGCTGGGGTCTGGGGGTGCTTCGGCGCTTGTCTGCGTCCCTCTCACTTTCCTGCGGGCCTTGTCCTCTGCGCTCTCCGCGCCCGCCCTTCCGCACCGGTGACCCGGGCCTAGTCACCGCACCTCGTGGCCTGCCCAGGAAAGCAGACATCTCTGCGAGCGCGGGCACCTCCCCGGGCTCCGCCAGTGCAGGGGGGCGCGAAGCACATCCCAGGCTGATGCAGGCAGCGGCTCTGGTCTGCGGGTGTGGCTGGAGGCCCAGAGGGTGGGTGTGGCCGGCGCGTCGTTTGCATCTCATTTGCATGCCTGCGGTCCCTTTCCTCCCCTCGGACTCTGCGGTCCACCCCCACCTTGGACTTCAGCTGGGCCACAGCGGCCCTGAAGAGGTGAGGAAGGACGAGCGAGAGAAAGACACCCAGTGGAGCCTAGGGGAGTCATCCCTGCGCAGATGAATGCCACCCAGACCCGGCCAACCCCAGGATTCCGGGTGGCCTATGACCATCCCCCGCCCCACAAACTGTTTAGCCCAACTGCAGCCAGCCTCTTCCATAAAGCTTTCTCTAGCTACACAAGCCTCAGCATGACCTCTCCATGCTGAAAGGCCCCTAAAACTGTATGACCTGTTACCAGAGGATGGCACAGGCCTTTCACGCTTACAGACCAACCCATGGTCTCTCAAGTAGGACTGCCTTCTCCCTCACTCCCCCTATGAATCTGGTAAACTCAAGCGCATCCCTCAAAACCCATTTAACAGTCACTGCTCCCAAGCCCTCTCTAATGTTCCTCCTCAACACCACTACCCCAGTACCAGGCAGGGACCACTCATTCTGTTCAACCTCCCTGGAAACATATCACTAAGATCTCAGATCTCCTTAGATTCCAAGCACCGAGCAGGGGAGCATCCTAGAGGAGGTCAGGAAGGAGCCAGGACCAGACTGGGGTCCTGGGTACGTGAAGGGCACCTCCTGAATTCCTAAATGGCCCCTTTGCACGAGGAAACATGGAAGGACAGGGCCAGGTGGAGGGAAGGAATGAGAAACAGAGGGGAAGCTGAGTGGAGCCCAAAGGGGGGGGGGGAAGGCTGCCGAGCAGAGCCCTGGGGCTGGAGAGCGGGAGTCTGGGAGGCGCCAGCCTTGACCCCGACTGGTGCAGACGTAGCTGGACCTGGGCACTCCTGCCCTGGATTTTAGGTTTGGTTTGGTTTGGTTTGGGCTTTGTTTGTTTGATCTCCCAGTACTGTCTCAGCTGTCCTGGAACTTGCAGTGATCCCCCAACCTCAGCTCTTGAGGATGGAATTAGAGGTGTGAGCCACCACACACCTAGCCAGTTCTTCTGTCCGAGAAATGAATGCATCTCCATCCTGCCCTCTCCCCAACCGTGGAAGGAAGAAAGGGCGGCAGAGGGTCACCTGCCCGCTGAGACTCGGGTGCTGTGTAGCTCCCGGGAGCCGGCAGGCCTGCTCACCCCTGTGTGGGAGGCTGCCGGCCTCTATCTGGCCATCTAAGCCTCCCGAGCACACAGAGTGACTGCACAAGCTGCTTCCTTCTGCTGACCCTGGCAGAAGGCTCAGGCACTGTAGCGCCGGCGTGCCCATGGTTGTCTGAGGCGCAAGGATACGCAATGCAGGCAACTGGAATGCCACTGCCCCTCTGCTTCTCCAGAGAATGCAGGCGGGACCAGTGGGTCACCCCATGGGGCCAGAGCCTAGCTCCAGAGGAGCGCTTTCCTGCATTCAGCCTCCTTTAGGCAGCCAAACCCTGTAGCTCATGGCCCGTCTTTCCCGGTCCATAGCTTGCATCTTTCCTAACTCTCCATTTTCGAAAACCAGCAACGACAGAGCAGAGCCAAAGCTCTAGTGCTCTGGGGGATGGTGGGCAAGAGAAGAATAGCTGTCAGTCTTGGATGAGGGAGTGGGAAGCAGAGGACGAGGGAGGAGCGCCGGGAGAGCTGTGAGGAGGCGGCGTTCCCCCTCCTCGCTCTCTCTGCCAATTGTCTTTGAAATGGAGGGCAGACAACTGGAAGGACTAGCTGACTGAGACAAGGGAGGGATTCAGGGATAGGAAGATGAAGTCAAAGTCTGCATAGGTCTGGCAGCGACCGGGTTGGTGCAGGACCCGGGTGGCAGCTGCAGGGGCTGGAGCTGAGGTAAACGGAGGTGCAAGGAAGCTCTGCACACTGGCATCACAGGGATCCTCACCAACCACCGGGAGGAAAAAGCCTAGCCGCAGAGCCCCCTTGTGGCCTCTCCGTACAGGACTAGCGGGGAGCTCACACCCAGCTAGGCTGTGAGGCCTGGGCAGGGGGAGAAAACTCTCCGTTGGGAGGCTGGACAGCAGAACCTTAAAGCCCTGGCTTCTCGTAGTCACCGGTCCTTGGCACTTCCCCGCTGGGGACGTTTTCTCATCCATCCAAAAAATCAAATTGGTTTTGGATGATTCCTGCACTTGTGTGGCCTCAGTCCCATCCCTGTCCCAGTCTCCCACCCCCATAGCAGGCCGGCCTCGGACTTACTGCAATCTTCCTGTCTTACAAGTGCTGAGATTACAAACGGAAACCACATATCCGGGCTGCTGTGAACCTTTCTAAAGGCACCAGCATGGGACAGTCTAGAGCAGCACATCCCTTTAGCCCCAGCAACCAATAATCAGGAGGCAGAGGCAGGATGACCTCTGAGTTCAAGGCCAGCCTGGTCTACAGAGTGAGTTCCAGGACAGCCAGGGCTACACAGAGAAACCCTGCCTTGAAAAAAAAAAAAAACAAACAAAACAAAAAACAAAACAACCCAAAAACTAAAACCAGCAAACACAAAAAAGGCTTCAGCATGTGGTGAGGGTAAGGACACAGGTACTGGCCAGAGTGGTGGTGCAGAGGGCTCTAGCCCCCTACACCCCCTGCTGAGATCTTTAGGGTCCCAGGATCCCTTAGAGGGAGTCACAGAGGGACCGAGGACTCAGCCCTTCTGCAATGCCCTCAAGGCAGGTGGTCCCCAAGTCTTGGCTTAGCACTGTGTGGGTACCTTAATGATCAGTCAGGCTGTCCTGAGACCACAAGAGCCCAGCAGGAGGCCAGGGAACCCTGGAGAGCTAGCATCCCCCTTGCCATGTCATTACATGCATGGGCCATGTGATCCTTTCCCCACACCCAGAGCCTGGCATAAGGTCAAGGTGGAACTGAGCCTAAAGGCTGAAGTGGGTGAGAAGCACTCAGGCATGTTCAGCCTCCTGCACTACTGAGTCCACAGGCACACCCCACACATGTGACTCCCAGAGACTCCACAGGCTGGCCCTGAGGAGGTGGCTGAATGTAAGTCCTAGACAAAGGACAAAGGGTAAGGGCAGGGTGCCTGCAGCATTAGTGGGGCCCTGAGGAGACCAGGAGCGTTGTGCCCTTGTTAGCCCTTATGATGGAGGCTAAGGGTGGGAAATGTGTGGGAATGGAACTGGGGTGAGGAGAGCCCTGACACAGAGACAAGTCTCCTCCTGGACCTACAGTCCTCAGGGCTACTCTCCTGGGTGTTTGGAAGTTCCTCCAGCTATCTCACCTAGAGGGTTTGACTGGGGGGATTAGGTTAGCTTTTTACCTGTGTTAAGCCACAGAAACTATTTCGGAACTCTGAGTAGGAGAGGGAGGTTAACACAAGGAGAGGGAGGGGGACAGGATGGTACCAGACAGAGCTGTGACAGTCAGGGGGACATCCATGGGAGGACCTATCGTCTCCTTTGAGGGATGAATTGGGATGTGGGCTGCTTCAGAGGAGAGACTTGAGAGAGACCACAGGGAGGACTTCCCAGAAAGGGGCTCATGATGGCATTCTCTGAAAATACATTAGCCAATTAAAAACTGAGCATGACAGTGAGAAAGAGGACAGGAGATAGGAAAGGAAGAGGAGAAACAAACACACATCAGAGAGAGGGCATAGACAAGTCATGACTAGACCTCAGATGGAAATGGCTAGGGAGGGCCCCTGCCTGAGATCACGAACACTGACTCCCCATGTGCCCTGGCCTGTGCTGGGGGAGGGCGTGCTTTCTCAGGCTTGTGGAGATCAGAGGCATCTGATCTCTGTGTGCTCAAAACCCAGGAATTGGGGTCTTAATGCCCTGACTCTGGAAGGGAAACCAGGCCAGGCCACCAAGCCAGCCTCCACCTGCTGGGAAGGGGACACACACTGTCCCGCAGCTCACTGCCCTCAGTGTCCAGCTCCAGAGACCCTGCTTTCACCCCTGGTTCTGATTGTGGTGGTCCCTGTCCTGATCCCCTTTCAGTCCCTAGAACCGGAGGCTCAGCCAGTCTGAGCCCAGCTCGGCGCCCACCACAGGAAGGGTTCCCAGACACTGTGGAGTAGAATGTCACCTGGATAAGGCCTGGGTCCTGGTTCTTCTTCAGCTGGGCTGGCCAGCTACACTCCTGGCCAGGGCACCAGAGGTCCTGAAGCTACACTGGGGACAGGACAGGGAGAGCTGGCACCCCTGGGAACTCATTCCTTTCCCAGCCTGGTGTGATGCCCCGCAAGAGCTGCCTGCTCAGCCTAGCATCCTGAAAGCTCTCTTGCAGGAAGCTGGTGCATCTTGACCAGGGTGAGCAGGAAAGCCTACTCATGTTGCCCTGCAGACTGGCCACTGCCATTCAAAGACACACCTACAAGCTAGTCCAGACTGGAACACACAGCCTAGAACCCAGCTGGGTGATGAGAGGAGACGCCCTGGCTGAGAGGACAGACAAACAGCAGAGAAGGGGGGGGGGTGAGCAGAGGGGGAGAGCAGGACCCAAGAGGATGGAAGGAGGCCAGCCTGCTTCTAATGACCTGGGCACCCAGCCTCACCCAGGAGCCTGCCTTCCTGGAGCACCAAAGAGTTCAGGAGTTCAGTGTGTGTGTCTGTGTGCCTGTCTGTGTGCCTGCCTGCCTGCCTTACTGTGGGTTGCCTGCATGTCGCTCTGCACCCCTGCACACCTATGGGGCAGAAAAGAGTGTCAGATCCCCTAGAACTGGAGCTACAGGTGCATGTCAGCAGCTGCAGCCGTGTGGTGCTGAGATTTGAACCTGGGTCCCCTGGAAGAAAGGCCCTAAGAGTCGAGGTTTTGTTTCTACTTGGTGACTTTGGCTGTGGAGCAGCTTGGAGCCAGACAGCTGGCCAGAGGCTTGGCACTCTTCCGGCCCCTTCCCCATACACTACTTACTGACTGAACTTTCTATTCACTCCTTTGCAAAGGGCTTCACAGAGTTTGGCTGGCAAATCAGGGGAATAATGATGAGAAGTGACTGGCATTTGGTGGGTATCCTAGAGGCCACCTAGTCAGGTTGTCAAGTGGCTGGCATCATTGCATGGTTGGAACTTGGCGCTCAGTGACGGCAGCCTGGTTACTGGCTGTGTGATTTCAGGCCAGACCCTTGACCCTTTGGAACCTCGATGTCTGCTGTATAAAGGACGAGTGGTCAGAATGCCTCCCTTGTGGGGCTGTTGAGGGATAGAGTAATTAAATGACCTGATGTGTGTGGCAATAATCTTTGTACAAATGTCAGCTATAATAGTGATAGGGAGAATAGTGGCTTTCAGGCTGAGGACAGAGCTCAGCTGGCACAGTGCTTGAATTCCTCGATTCTAGCCTAGGCATACAGAGACACACAGCACTCAGATTGTGGAGGTAAGAGACAGGGAAGCAGAAGGACCAGAAATTCAAGGTCATCTTCACCTATAGAGTGGATTTGATCCTGTGTGGATCATTAGCTTTTGATTCAAGACAGGCAGACAGAGAAAAAAAAAATTTGTCTCACTATGTCACCCTGGCTGTCCTGGAACTCACAGAGATCCACCTGCCTCTGCCTCCTGAGCGCTGGGATTAGAAGTGTGGGCCACTAGGCCTGGCAAGGGTTAAGTTTTTATTGCCAGCCCTGCTGGAAACACTAGAGTCCAGGGGAGGAAGAGCTCTGGCTTCAGGCAGCAGCAGCTCACCTGGGCCCCACGGGAGAAGCCAGAGCAGCTGCAGGAGAGCGAGAGATCAGAGTGCAGCAGGAGCACCCTGGAGTGGGCCCCAGGGCTGAGCGCACCAACCACACCAGCAACAGCAGCGGAGATGTACACACAAACTGCTGCAAGCTTGAGTGAGCAGCTTGACCTCCCCCAGCCTCAGCTACCTCATCTCAAGATTAAGAGATTGGACCGTCAGACAAGCCGAGCCCCCTCTGACCATAATAAGATAACGACTTGGTGGCTGGGTACATTCTAAGACACACATGACCTCTGTACATGTCACCGGGATCATAGTGGAACGAGGAGACTCTTTCCTACCTCACTCTAGCTCACACAGAGGTTCAGACATTGACCTGACCTTGCGGTTTGCACGCCCTGGTCTCCCCTTTGCTCTCCTCAGCCTTGCCACCCAGTGCCTGGTCAGCTGGCACACCACTTCCGGGTGCCGCAGGCCGGGCGTCTGCTGTCCCCTGCTGGCCAAGTGTGGCGTGGCAGCCTCCCCTGCCGGAGCTTTGGCGGCCTGGCCTGGTGCAGGTAGGCGGACCAACCCCACCCTGTCCTTAGGCTCCCCCTATTCTTCCGCCCTGGAACAAGAAAGACGCTCCGCCAACCCTGATCCCTCTACAGAAAGGAATCAGGAACACAGGTGGTACTTAAAAATGAATAAACAGTTGAAATGTGAGCTAGGCCCTGTGCTGGGTGATTTGCAGATCTGGGGGATGGGGTCTCAGTGGTTACCGTTTCACAAAGTAGGGGAGCAAAGCTACACAGCCAGTGACCTCAAATGGGGGCCTTACCCCTAGGAAAGAGCAGGGAGAGTCTGGGAGACAGACACGTGACCAACATCTCCAGACAGTACCCGGGCTGCCCGATCGCTGGATGGGGGAGGGAAGAGAGGCGGGTTCCCCTTTGACCCTAGGGCCCCAAAGATGTTATCAGCCAGACCCTGAGGAAAATCCTTCCCGGATCCCTGCGCATTCCAGCCTCGGCGATAGTTTTACAACCTCCCCAGCCCGGACGCTGTTTATGGCTGCCCCATTCTCCAGCCCTTGTCTCAAAGCCCCAAAGGCATCTGGCTGGGCCAGGAGGCTGGGGGGAGGGGGACGGCTCCCCGCCCAGCCCTCCTTTGAACCCTGCTGTGAGACGGAAGGAAGAGGCTGGGACTTGGGGCCTGCAGGGGACATACTGAGCGGGAGGGGCAGGACCCCCCAGGCAGGGCCACCTAGATGGTGCTAGGTGGCCCTGCTTGCTCCCGTCGTGTGACCTTGGGCTCACGGAAAATCATAGCTCCGCATGGTTCTTTTTGAGAATGTGACATGTCAGGTGCAAACTTCCTGCCTCAAATTATAGCTGATATGGTTAGCTTTATGGAGTCTGTAAATAAGGCAAAGAACTGGAGAATGCCCCAGTATCCAGCAGACCTACAAACGTTCCGCTGACTCTGCCCCAGCTGGGTAGTCCTCTAAGGTGGACCTCCAGCGCCCCTCTGCACCCTTCTCCAGCACTTGCGTGCATGTTGCTCTCTGCTGGCAGTGCGGAGAACTGCACTCTGCCGCGGACTGTTTGGGAACCTGAGACTGGAAGAGGCTCCTCTCCACCTTCCCATGTCCCCTGGAACCTGCAAAAGAGTCACAGGCATGCAGACTACCGAGGTTTGGGTGTAGGAATCAGGCTGTAGGGAAAATCTTGAGCACGTGGCGCGGAACCCTTGTGGAGGAATTGCAGGGGCACGAAGTTGCTCGTTAGCTCCACAGAGAGGGCAAGAGAAAAACTACATGGCCTTTTCCTGAGATGCCCCCAGCCTGAGGAATAACCTGCGAGGGTGGACCTAGGGAAAGGTCTGTGACAACACTGGAGGTAGGGGACCAGGGGCAGGATCACCAGAGATGTGAAGCAAGTCCTACATGCACCCCACTCGACACCCTGAGCACACACAGTAGGTTAGGGATGGGAAGAAAGAGCCAATCTGCCTACTGACAAGGACAGGTCTCCTGGGAGCAGTGACCACCCAGAGTCCTTGAGGTACCGCTCAGCATCTGTGGAAGACAGTATAACAGCCAGAAGTGAGTGCCAGAGCAGGCAACCTGGCCTTCTACACTGGCTGCTCTGTACCCTCCTGCCCACCTGCAGTCGAGGAGGCATGAGTAGGAAGCATTTCAAATATGTTGGACAGTGGGCTGTGGTCCCAGGCCCGAAGTCTTGCAGCCTGCTTCTTGTCCCCCATGTGCAAGAAAGGGGTGTCAAGTGAACTCAAGACACTGAGGGTGGCAGGCCCATCTTAAAAGCCACAGTCTATGGAGCTGTGCTGCTCAAGCCCATCTTGCCCTCCCTTCATCTCCCCTGCCCTTTCCACCCCCTTTCCTACCAACTGCCCAACCATCCCTCCCACAGCACCATTCCAGTTCCCAAGAATTCCAAACAAGAGGCTGGGATCCAGGCCTTGTTTATGTCATGGCAAGCTCTGTCTGGCCAGAAACTGCCCACCTCTGACCCCCAGCCCTACACCCAGAGCTCTGCTAGGAGATACATTGAGCAGGGATTGGTGGACTAGCCCTCCCTGGAGGCTGGAGGAAAACTGTTTTTCCATCTTGAGCCTGGGCCCCAAACCTGTTGGCCTGGCATGAGGGACAAGTGGGTTAGGGCTGTCCTTTTTCCCAAGGTGCCTGTGTTCTACCACCCCCTCTTTAACCCATACACCCCCCTGCACTTCGGAGTCTGGCCTGTCAAGACTGTCTCCTCCACTCACAAGTAAACACAGTGCAAGCAAGGAACAGAGCCTGAAACTCCCAAGTACAGCTGCCCCGAGTCGGTTGTAAACCAAACAGGCCTACTGTAAACACAAAGCAGGGCCCTTCATAAACAGAAGGGCAAGGGTCTCCAGCACAGGGACGGTGCTCTTGGGCACCTGGTCCCAGGAAGGAGGCTCCATGGGGACCTGAAGGGAGGAGAGGTGAGAGTACAGCAGCCGTGTCCAGGCCATCAGGTCAGCAGCTCTCATCTGACCACTCCTACCCAAAGGCGCAGTGCCAGAGTGCCAGAGAGTGCCAAGGGACTGAGAATCAAGGGCTGGGACATAGGTTCTGGGAGCAGAGAGTGGAAAGCTGCTCTAGCAGGAGCCCCAGGCCATCAGTTCTGGAGGGGCAGGTTCTCAACTCCAAGGTCAAAAGCCTGTCTCTAGCACATCCTTCCCCTCCATGACCCCACCCCCCTCTGCATCCCACCTGATCTATTCTCCTTTGTTTTCTACCGGTCCCATCTCCACGTTTCCAACACACTGGACCTTTAGAATTATTTTATTACTTTATGTATATGAGTGTTTTGCCTGCATGCATGTCTGTGTGCCATGTGCACACCTGGTGCTCTCAGAAGCCAGAAGAGGGCATTGGATTCCCTGGAATCGGAGTTATGGAAGACAGTTGTAAGTGGTTATGTGCTAGGAATTGAACCTGGATCCTCTAGAAACAGCAAGTGTTATTAATCACTGAGCCATCTCTCCATCCCCTGGATACACTGTATCAAGGGCAAAACTTGGAGCCAGCGCAATCATTCCTTTCTTCTGTTGGTGCCCACAGACTGCTGCTGTGAAGACATCTGCCACATGTCACAGAGTCCCCCAGTCTTCCTTTCTCCAGTGGATGTGGCCCTACCCTATATGACCTCAGACAGCCAAGAGAGAGGGCAAAGTCCTCCATGTGTGTGAGGGTGAAGGGAGAGCCCGGCGAATATCCCCAAGTCTCCTGGGACTGGAGAAGGTATAAAGGCTGGCAGATCTTACAGCCATGACCCGATTCTCCACTGCCCCCACCCCCAACTAATTGCTATTCATAGGACACAGCTGGGTGATTAATGGCCTGATTAATAATTACTCAGGCTAATAAAATAATTAATTTGGTAAGCTATTATTTATCTGGCTGTCCTCAACTTGAAATTTGGAAACTAGGAATTTGGGAATCTCCCCTCCAGGCTCTTTTAAAAAAAAATCTTTAACAGGGTGAATGGGGGTGTCTCTCTCCATCCCCAAGACCCTTCCTTCCCAGAAGGGAGAGGTAAGGACAGAGAGGAAACAGATGAACCCACAGCAGCCTCAAGCCCAGGAAGGGACTGACTAGCAGTTAAGACCTTCAAAATAGACTGGAGCCCTGCCTCTGAACACCTAGGTTTGGGGAATTCTTGTATGAATTCTTTTCAGCACATGATTGATGACACCATTTTCAACAAATGATCTTTATCTCTCTTCTTGTCTTCCAAATTTATGACTTTGCCCCCAAGCCCCAGTTTAGATGAGCAAGAACTAGATGGGACCCAAGAAGTGTTAGGGAGTCCTCAGAACTCTGCAGGGAGCAAAGATCCCTCCATCTCTATCTAGGCTTTGCAGTCACCTTAGATTTGAGTTCCCAGTAAAACCAGAGAAATAGGGCAGCTTATCTCTTGAGAGGTGAGGTTGGAGGCTTCAGCAGTGGCTTGTCTGGTAGACAAGTAGAGGTCAGTCTAGGCCACACAAGAGCCATGCGGTCCTCTTAGATGCGTCACTGAGGGCTTAGGTGAGCTTCCAGCATCGCTAAGCGTGGCTAAGAACTCCACCTTGTTCTAGATGGAAGCATGAAGAACAGAATAATAAACAGATCATGCCTAGGGTAAAAGCCTCCAAAAGAGAGCTGCTTCGTGTAGCTTAGGGTGGTGGCATACGCCTGTCATCCCAGGACCAGGGAGCTGGAGACAGGACAAGCCAGACAAGCCTGAGGCCAAGCTGGACTCCGTGGGAAGAAGACACTCCGGAGGGGACACTTAAAGTGGGCTTTAAGGAATGAGCAGGAATCCACTAGTGAAGACTCTAAGGCATGGTCAAGGCTGTTGATGAGCAGGTCGAGTGTTAAAGTGTGTGTGGGAGGCAACCGGGTAGATGCAGGCAAAGCCAAGGTGGCCAGAGGGGTGTCCTTCCCTGTCTGCAGTGTGGAGGTAGGAGAGGGGCCCTCGCTGACTCTCCTGTTAGAAAGGCATCGAGGGGCTTGGCTGCATTGGGGCAGCTGGGAACAGGCTGGATTCCAGGCCTCCACAGTGGACGTGAAGATCCCTCGACGTCGGGCTGCAGGGGTTTGCCACTCTCCTGGACTTGAGTGGCTGCAAAACTGGGTGGGAGCGCTTTTCTTAAATCTTCCCACACCTCTAAAGGATGGAGAGGAGCCAAATCTGCCGCAGTGTCGGGTCGCCTGAAGGTGCGTTCGCGGCCAGCAGAGGGCGCTGGAGACGCGCCGCCAAGAGCACGCCCTCACAGCGAGTCCGCGGGGCACCTGCGCCCCCGCCCCACCCACCCAGCGCGGAGCCTGCACTCCATACACTGGGCTTCCAGAGTGGAGTCCACCTGGGGCGACTGGGGCGCTGGCGAGAGTCCCGCACAGTCGATAGCCCACCAGGCCAGCCCGGAGCGGGGGCGGGGCCCGCGAGGGGCCATCAGGCGTTCCAGCGGGCGGCCACGGAGCACCTGGTCTGCCCCGCAGCTGCTTCCGTGGGGGAAGGGCGACCCACCCCACAAGAGCGTCCCCCACCGCCTCACCCTTGGCGGTGTTTCCCGCCCCTCCTCCCTCCAACCAGTCCAGTATGAAGGGGTTTCAGGTTTCAACTCTCGGAACCCTTCTACCGGGGCGTCCAGAATTTGACTCCTTTGGAGAAGTCCTTCCAGGTGTCTGACCACCGTTTCTCCTACAGCAGCTGCAACCAAATCTTACTTTTTATGGCCTCACTGGAGAAAGAGAGTGCCCTAGTTTTCTTCACGCTCTCCCTTTTCCTAGTTCCCAACTCCATTCTCCAGGAGGAGCTACCGCACCGCACCCCCGAGCTCCCCACCTGGTATTCCCTTCGCCTTTTGTCATCCGGGCCACCCCGTGCTGCTTCTGACTGCTCCCTTCCGCCTAACCCCCTATCTCTTCCACCACGTCAACACCCAAGCCCCAGGAAGCTGGGCCCGTGGTTAAACTCAGTTTCCCGGGGAGGGAACTGGACTGCGTCTGCGGTTCTATCCCGCCCTCCCGGCTCAGGGAGGCCTGCGACGCAGGCCGGGTTGCTCGGAGCCCCGCGCCCGCATGGGGCGCAGTTCCCATTCTTAGCACAAGGAAGACCCCGTGTGGCTGTAGTGGGAGGCACAGGCGAGGGAGAGCGGCCAGGCGCGGGACCGATCCCTGACGACCTCAGAGGTGTCCCAGAATCCTGTGGCCTGTTGAGGCACACTCAAAACAGAGCAACCTGGACTTGCGGAACGGCTTCGCCAAACCACACACATGGAAAAGAAAAGTACAAACAGCAGCAAGTGTGATTGTGGTTAGACTTCTGGAAGGCCTTCAGATGGCAGGCAGGAAGGGGTTGATGCAGGAGGGTAAACTTGCAGATCCGGGAAGGACGGATTCTGAGGCCTGTGTGAGCTTGGGGTTGTCGTGGCTGGCGTTGTTATGGCCTGGCCTGCTGTGCCTCACCTACCTGTCCACTAAGGAACCCCGCTCAGCTGACAGGCGGGTGGGGACGTTTCTCCACTCCAGGGGCCTACTTTTTGCCTGCACCTTAGGTGGGGTGAGGGCTGAGCTCAAGTTACTCGAGAGGGTCACCCAACAAACAGGACCAGGACCATGCACACCCTGCTCTAACTCTCCAAAGCAGGAGCTGCGACAGCCCGTGCTGCCTCCTCCATCCCTTGGCTCTGCCCTGCAGCTTCGTCTTCTGCACAATTTGTGTATCTGGCTACGAATAGCTGCCTTCAGC
Source organism: Pachyuromys duprasi (assembly GCA_028658305.1). Lineage (NCBI taxonomy): Eukaryota > Metazoa > Chordata > Mammalia > Rodentia > Muridae > Pachyuromys > Pachyuromys duprasi. The sequence goes on along the minus strand of CM053752.1, from coordinate 463,302 downwards.
TGCAGCTGCGCCACCAGTTTGTGGTGGGCGGCGGGAAGAGTGTGAGCCGTACTGGAGCCTTAGGCTCGAGCCACCTTCCGGGCGGGCGTTCCTCTGCCGAGACTGCGGAGGCCCCACACCAGAGAACAGACGCAGGCCAGGACAGCCTGGGCGCCCTCCTAGTCCGACCTGCCTGAAGGACAGGTGCAGTCTCTTGGACGGCTACCCTGCTGAAATAGGGTGTGTGTGATTGGGGTACCCCCAAACTCCAGGGACTCCCTAGAATTTCGAACAAAGATGATGTCTGCTCCGGCTGGGGACATCCTTCGCCTTCTGTGTATGTAGCTTGGTCTCTTGCATCTGGGCCAGCCTTGCGCCCACTGGCCTCCTGTCAGAGGACCGCAGGTTCCCTACACCCCTTGGATTGCTCTCACTTTGCCTGCCTTCCTCAGCTCACAAGCTGTCTGCCCACACTGCCCTTCTGCCCTCTTGTCTCTGGGCAGAGTTGGTGGTATAGACCTATAATCCCAGCTGCTCATGGGTTGAAACAAATTCCAGGCAACCCTAGGCAACACAGAAAGACACTATTAAAAATGAATTAATTAACTTAAAAAACCTATCTCAGATGTTAGTTGACACTTGTAATCCTAGCAGCCTGGATGATGAGGCAGGAGGATTGTCTTGAGTTCAGACTGGGCTGCATGGTGAATTCCAGGTCAGCCAGAGCTACATAATAACAGGACTCTGGCACAATAATATTGTTATTGATAAACCTTATCTTTAACGGCTGGAGACATAGTTCAAAAGTAGAGCACTTGCCTACAGTATGAAAGGCCCTGGGTTCTTTCCACTCACACCCCAACAGAAAATGAGCTTCCTCATCCTCCACAGGACTATTGCCACCAAGGCCTTTGCCCAGGGATATTTGGTCACTTGCACTCACATTATGAGCACTCTCAGGACAGGAACCATGTCAGTTCTTTGCTGTGTCCTATTTTAGGCCACAGAGCCTGGAGCCCCGGGGCCATTCAGAAACCCTGGATGGTGAAGTAGCCAGTGGAACCTGATGCTTTCAGCCAGCACACTTGACACTGCAAGGTCACCCATGAAAGGCACGTAGGAAAGACCCTCCCTCCTATGAGCCCGGTGCTGCTCTTCAAGCCACCCCACCCCACCCCGCTCAAGAATCTGAGGTGAGAAATCTGGGGCTTGGTAGTGCAGGCTGCACGGAATGCTCAGACGGAACCAGGAGGTCGGTGGTCCCGACTCCGGTAAGTGTGGAAGCAGAGTCCTCCTTGGAAGCTGACCCCGATAGACCCCACCAGGTGAGGGAAGAAAAGGCTTACTACATGTGCAAAAGTTCAGGTTCAGGGGCTGGAGAGATGGCTCAGCGGCACCAGCTGTTCTTCCAAAGGTCCCAAATCCAATTCCCAGCAATCACGTGGTGGCCCAAAACCATCTATAAGATCTAATGCCTTCTTCTGGTGTATAGGCACTGAGAATACTGCATAAAAAAAAAAAATCAATCTTTTCAAAAGTGTAGGTTCCCGAGCTTCGGGTGGGTGAAAGGGGGCATCACTTGCCCCATTCCCGTGGGGGGAACCCTGGCATTGGTTCTTCCAACACCCAGTAGGGTGGGACTCCGCTGGCCTAGGTGGTCCGCTCCAGCAGAGGACCCAAATGCAGTTCCCACCGTGGCTGCCAGGGGGCAGCACGAGCCCCCAAATCACCTCCAGCAGCCTGACCCCGACGTTCTCAGGACGCTTAGTTGCTCAGCCCGCCCCTCATAGTGGTCACAGGCCCTTAAACTGGTGGCAGAAGACTCGGGTAACTCTGGAAAAGGAGCTCCTGGGGAGTCCTGCGGGGATAGGGGGCGGGTGCTGGCTCTTTTACAGGGGACCCAGGCACCTAGAGCAGTTGAGTTTCTTCCGTGCAGATTAAGTGCTTGGAAGCACCTATAGGTGATGGTGAAAACAGTCACCAAGCGCCCTCTTTCTCCCACACTCTTTACTTCTCCCAGGTCTACTCGAGGGCCCGCTAAAAGAGCTGGGGTGGGTATAGCTTAGGAACTAAGGTGCAAGCTTGGAGGAGGTAGGAGAGAAAGCAACTGTCCTTTCTCCATAACGACTTCTTCCTCTAAGCTCCTTTTCATAAAGGACCTGAAGATTATGTGCCTGGACTTTTCCAGGCAGCTGTTTCCTGCCCATGTGCACTAAGTGACTGAACTTTTAGACACATTCAAATGAATCCTTCCCTCCAGTTCATTTGCATCCAGATGCCCTATTTCCATGTGAGGAACCCAGAGATGTTGGGAAGAACTCAAAACGTCACTTGGCCCTCAAGCTCTCTAATAGGGACTAGGTATCCTTACCTTGGCCACTTGAACTGCCAAGTCCTTGCCCCTCCCATCATCCCCTTTCTGGGTGCCTGAAGGTTGAGGAGATACAGGCACCCATCACTCCACACCTAGGTACAAACTAAAACCATTAAAGATGCACAGGGGTGCCAGATGGTAGAGACACACACCTTTCTTTAATCCCAGCACTTGGGAGACAGAGGCAGGCGGGTCTCTGTGTGTTGGAGGCCAGCCTGGTCAACAGAGCAAGTTCCAGGACAGCCAAGGCTACACAGAGGAAACCCTGTCTCAAAACACCTTACCCCTGCCCTCTCCCCCCCCACACACACCCTCCCCCAAGAAGAAGAAGAAGAAGAAGAAGAAGAAGAAGAAGAAGAAGAAGAAGAAGAAGAAGAAGAAGAAGAAGAAGAAGAAGAAGAAGAAGGTGCACAGGGCCCCTAAAATGATCCACATATTTTTCAGGGAAGTCATGGAGTTCAGATGCTGAGTTGATTCATTGCCCAGAACTCTTTGGAACTATTTGTAGGGAGTAAGGGTGCTGCCTGGAGCCACAGAACCCAGGCATGCACCTTTCACTAAAGCTTCCTTAGTCCTTGAATCTGCTTGACACACATGACACACCTGATTTCGCTAAGTTTCTCACCTCTGCTTTTCCCAAATTTCATTCATCTGCTAATTTTCAGTGACAAGTCTCTCTCACCTCCTCCCCAAGCTTATACTTTGATTCCCAAACTACACTGACCCATCTCTTTAACCCATGCCCCAGACTCCTCCAGATTTAGAAGTGAAGGGTGAGGATAGGGTGGGGAATGGGGCATAACTCGATTGCCTTTGCCTAGCTCGCACGAGGCTCTAGCATAAAACCAGGTATGGTGGTGCTTACCTAGAATCTCAACATTTGGGAGGTAGAAGCAGAAAGACAACACATTCAAGCCCACTCTTGAATGTACACAGTGAGTTTGAGGCCACCCCATGTATCAGGTTTCCAGCTGCCTACATGCTCCCCAAGACTGATAAATGGGGCATTTTAACAAATATGATAAAAGGAACATACATTTCAGACAGAAACTAGGCATGGTGATACATGCCTGTAATCTCAGCATTCAGGAAGTTAAGGCCAAAGAATAAAGCGTTCAAGGATACCCATGGCTGTATAGTAAGATTCTGTCTCAAAAATGTTCTGTTTTTCAAAGAGTCCAATGGTTTGAATCAGCAACTTCCAGTCTAATGGAGAAATGCTTCTGCTTAAAAGCTTAAAAGCACCTGCTTCTCTTGTAGAGCTCCCAGGTTTGGTTCCCATCATCACCCACACGATGGCTCCACAACCATCCACAGGTACAATGTGTGGTCTACACACAGGCAAAAGACCTGCCTGAACAAGGCCATGAGGCAGAAGCCAGACCATCCGGCAGTAGACAGGACAGGGACAGCCAGGGCCCTAGGAGCTGAGCACCCCTGGCTCCCACCATGAACAGAAACACACAAGAAAGCTGACAATTATGGGGAAGGGAGGTTGCCTTGGGAGGTGCTGCAGGTGTGAAAATATCTGGAGGAAGTCCATTCCGCTCCTACACCACACAGGCAAGAGCTCCTGTTCACCTGCTCCCCTGCCTCCTTGCAGATTCCACAGAATTTCACAAGCTGCAGCAGCTGTGACCAATGCTGTGGCTCCCTAGGCCCTTCCTTCTCCAAAGGCAGCAACAGTAGGAGGGAGGGGAAAGGGTGCAGTCGCGGCCCCGTTTAAAATCACCAGCATCTCTCCCTCCTTGGCTCAAAACCAAATTGTCAGACAAGGCTTTGCTGAGAATGCTGGAGGCTTGTGGCCCAGCATCTTCTCCCAGCATCTGGAGGGGGTCCATATTTCACAGAGAAAGACATGCACCTGCTTCCAGAGGCAGCATGGGGTAGAATGAGTTCATAAAGAGTCCCAGATTGTTGCAAGAAAGATGGCAATTTGATGGGTTGAGATGAAATATCCAAATTAAGGTCACTTATGGAACTGGGAGGGGTAAGAGAAACCAGAAATGGGGGGAAAAAGACAACAGACAAGTATACACAATTCAGTAGGCAAAGGGTAAATACCACAAAAAGGGGTGGCACAGGCTAAGCGGAGAGAGCCAGCACCTGGAAAACAGGATGTTGCAGCTGTAGAGGGGAGAAGGCTGGCACCTCAGATCTAGGCCATACTGATACTGAACAGGTGGGCTCAGAGCCTGTGCAGAGCCACACAGTGTCTATGCCAGCTGCCCATACTCCAACTGACCCCAGCCTTCACCTTGCTCCTTTCCCCCCTTCACTGTGCAGGCTGGCTGGAACTCAGAGATCTGCCTCTGCCTGCCAAGTGCTAGAGTTAAAGGCATGGCACCATGCCCAAAGCCAGCATAGGTGAGGAAGCCAGCTTTGTGGTTTTCTCCAGATCTCTTCCAGGGACTGGACGCAGGTTGGCAGCTTTGCACTGTAGGAGGCTTTGCCTGCTGAGCTCTTGGGCCCCTCATCTTCCTTGCTCCAAGCACACACAGGTCCACTCCAGGCTTGGGCAGCAGCTGCTGTTATGGCCTCCCATATTCAATCAGGGTCAGTTCTCACTTCACAAGTGATTCCAGCTTACAACTCCTTCCAAAAAGCAGAAAGCCTGGGGCTGCTGACTCCAACAGGGAACGAAGTTCAGATCTACGTGCTCAGTGAGCCAGCAGGTCACAGACCTCCACGGTGACACCTCTCCCCCGCCCCCAGTGACCCTCCACTTGCCCCCAGCTGCCAGCACTGCATCATTTCACTAGCTTGGTAACCGTTAGCGCAGAGAGGGAACAAGCAAAATTGCCTGGTTTTGGACTTCTCCAGAAAACTGAAAGATTCTGAATGGAAGTTATAGCAATAAAGAGCTCGTGTGAATCAGTGCCCTGTTCTCAATGAGGAGACACAAACCAAGAGAGTTGTCTAGGGGTGGGTGTGTGGGATCAAACCCTACTCAAACCTGGAGTTAGTCAGACAGACTGCCACTGGGGTGAGTACCAGAAAGGGAAGAGAAAGCAGCCCCAGACCTCAGAGGTAGGATATAAATAATGTCCAGAAAGGCCTATCTCTGAAGTGGACCAAATGGCTCTCCTGTCCCATGTTTATGGGGTCATGGACCATTAAGTCAGCCAACCTACAGATGTCTTCATAAGACTTTTACGAGATTAGACAGCAGAGACTCTATAACTCAGCAGCCAGAAAGGAAAACAGGGGAAATTACAGAGACGAGCTGGTAGGAACCAGAACTCGGCTCCAGGGTCTGTCCATCTTTACTTCTCACCCGCTGCACCAGGTTCAGGGCCACATCAGACTTATGCCTGATAAATCCTACATCACCTCGCTTTTGCCTCCTGACCCAATTTCCTACTGCCACCCAGACTCTGGCCCACAGGTGTCAGTCCTTAAAACAAAAGGTTTCTTTGGTGTTTGTGAATGAATCAAATCGAAAAGAAAACAGTTACAAGGTAACCACACAAGGCTAGAGTGTTTTCACCTGCTGAGCAGGGAAACCAAGGCAGATAAACTGACTCAGCTGGGGTCACAGCAGGCAAGGAGCACGTACTTATTCCCCAGTGTTGGCGCCACCCTGTGGCTACTTGTAGAAAGTCAGAACCAACAGACACTCAAGGAAGCCTCCCTGCAGTAGGATAGGTTGGGGCTAAGCTCAGTTGGTGAGTGCCTGTTTAGTATGCACAAGGCTTGATGCTCAAGAACAAACAAACAAACAAACAAAACAAACAAAACAAAACCAAAAAACACAAAACAAAGTGGGGGGCGGGGCAGAAATGTATGACAATTGGCTAACACTCCAGGACCCAAATTTAAAAGATTTAAAAGCCCAGATCTTCAAACCACCACTCAAGATCCATATTTGAAAAGCAACCGTTTATTAGAACCAATACAAGAGTATGAAAAGGAGAAAAAGGGTGGAAGGGGGAGAGAATGATGCCTGAATTGGATGTCAGTTGTAGAAAGACATGTCTATTTTTAAAAACATGTACACTTAAAATGCAAACATATATATATCACTTATCCTTTAAAGAAATCAAAAGCAGACAAGTTTAGCTGAAACAAAACCAAGAAACGTAACCAAAACTCCCCCACAAACCAAAAAAGCCCACAGAGAATTCAATGTCTCCCTCCACTCAGACACCTGGCTACACATGACCTGCTTCCTACTCAGAATGGCCACGCCTCGGAGGAAACCTCCTCTCTGGGGTCTCTGCAAACCCAGTCTGTGACAAGGTGGAACACAGCAGGCAGAGGGAAGGCAGCTGCTGGCTGCTACTTGGCAGAACATGAGACTGCTCCTTCCCACCCTCCAGGGAAGGCCCAGGACCCCTGTTAGGAGCAGAGCCCACCAACAGCAGGAGCCTGTGCTTCAGGGAGCCAGGCCCTTGTGCTTTTCATGGGTTACCAATCCAGGGTCAACAGGGGAAAAGGAGAAGAGTCCTGTCTGAAAGAGCTGGGGGCTGCCTTGGCCCCTAAAGTGAGACAGAAAGGGTAGGCCTCTTGGGCAAACAAGTGCCCAAGATGTCCTTAGTCAGGGTCAGACTGTGGACACTAAGAAAGAGGTGACAGAATCCGCACAGGATGAAGCCTTGAGAACCTAATGCTCAATTCTGAATGTTACACCTATTTCTGGAAAAAAATAATAAATTTCCAATGTAGCTCTTCTTGGTGGGAGAAGGTACAGTTATGTTGCTTGAACCATGTGGCTCCTATGAAAAGGCAGAGGCTTAGGAGCATGAAGGGATCAACAAACTAACTGTCTTAGGATCAGCCTAGAAAATAAAAACAATATAAATCCAAACTGCCAGGAGTCCATTTGCAACCAAGACAGTCAGAAGTGGTTGTAAGTCCACGGGAATAGGACCTCAACTCCCAACCTGCAGAGAGCATTCCATCATCCTCCCTCACCTAAGACTCATGGGTTTCAAATGGACTCTTTGTGATGCAAGACAGAAAACCCACCAGTGCCTGCCTACCCCTATAGCACCCCAAGTTAGTCTGGACGATCAAGACTCCAACATTCACAAACAGTGTCAACATCTGAACTAGCAGCTTTGATGAGGGCTGGGGGTGGAGCGTAAATTCACCAATGTCACTAAGTACTTCTACACTCAGAAACAACTCAGTGAGGGCTAAAAAACTTGGACTCAAGGCACCCTCCACAGGTAACCCCAAAGGAGCCATCAGCTCTGATCTGTAACCCTCTCAACACCCCATGAGGTAGGTCAGTATTATCACCCCATTTGGCAGATGGGGAACTGAGGCATTGAAAGGGAAGACTTGCCCAAGGCCAGCCATTAAGACCAAATGGGGAGGCTGGCACACTGCCCATTACAACATTTCACTTTTCAGACATGTTGGTGCAGCCAGATGAGCACTGTTCGAGGAGCCTGTCGCTCACCTAGAGTAACTTGAAGAGCCTGCACAAACCACCTGCTTCTAAAGACTGCCTTAGTGCCATTTTGAAAATTAAGTTGCATTTTAAAGAGTAAAATTCACTTAAGAAGGGTTGCTGGGCATGGTGGTGCACGCCTGTGATCTAAGCGTTCTCGGAGGCAGAGGCAGGTGGAGCTCTGCGAGTTCGAGGGTCAGCCTGATCTATTTAGTTCAGGACAGCCAAGGCTACACAGAAAAACAAAATAACAAAACAAAACAAAGAAGTAGGATTAGCCAGGTGGTGGTGGCCACCACACCTTTAGTCCCAGGAGGCTGAGACAGGCAGATCTCTCAGTTCGAGGCCAGCCTGGTCTACTGAGCAAGTTCCAGGACAGCCACTGCTACACCAAGAAACACTGTCTTAGAGAGACAGAGGAGCAGCAGGGTCTCCCCAGGTCAGTAGGCAGCTCTGGGCACCTGAGGCGCGGCAGGGCTGCAGGGCACAGTGAACGGCTGCCTGGCATCCATCCCTCCTGACACCTAAAGGCAGCAGCTTTGCCATATCCAGCCTCATCCCACCCAAGAGCTTAAGGACACAGTAATGGCTTCTCCTGCTTCCTGACAGAACTCGTAACACAGAAAAGAAAACAGACAAACCACCAAACAAAGCAGCTGACGTCCTTCCCACCCCTTGGAATTCTAGTGAGAAATCATTATGTTGCTATCTTAAAATTACTGGGGTGGGGAGCACTGCCTGGTTGAGAATCAAACCCTCAGGCTACCGGAACCTGGAACACGGTGACCTGCACTCTGAAAACGCTGTCACATAAAAGAAACTATTTTCATAGTTCTCAAAGAATTTCAGAGCAGGACATGCCTCTCTTCCCACAGCCTTCATGGCAGCCAGTACAGAACTCTCCACCAACCAAGAACTCAAAGGATGACAACAGGAACACACCAGCACAAAGCTCACCAGGAATACCCTAAGACTTTTCTATGCACATGTTCCACTTATCTGATTAGACTAGACAAAAACATGATGATGATAAAATTCAAGGTTGGTGCTTCAGCAATGACAGCTCAGATTCAGTGTGTCTGGAACCCTCCCTTACGAAACACTCTGAGCTAAGACTATGTAGCTCGTAGTAGAGCCTTTGTCTGGTGCACAAGGCCCTGACTTCAATTCTCACCCACCCACACAACCATGAAAGCATGGACCCCTCATGATACCAGTGCTTAAGGCTGAGGCAGGAGGACTGTAGCCAGCCTGGGCTACTAAAACAAAACAAAACAAAACAAAACAAAACAAAAAAGCTCTTTAGAAGTGAAACTAGCTGTTTGGGCTTCGACCAACTGTTAGGGTCATACTTGCCAAAGACCATTACCAAAACAAGAGGATGATTAAAAGTTCATTGCATTCAATTTGGCGTAATTTCTTGATAATAGTTTCCTATTAGATTTTCCGATTAATACTGATGGCTCTTACCTAGGCTGCGATAATTAGGTTTTGATCTATTGTGACATTAACGATCACAATCAGTTGACTTTGAATTTTTCTTTAATTAATAGCTCCTTCCTTGTCAGCTTTTGCCTCCAGTGCAGGGTCTGCCCTTCCTCCATCACTGTGTTTAACTCCTTCTCCCACTGACCTCAAAGACACACAGCACTGGTGGATTACTTCTTCCCATAAAACAAGACTTTAAAACATATTTCTGACAGGAGCAACAGGAAATGATGTTAGGTGAAACGAGGGCCAAGAAGAAAGGCAAGGTAATGAACTGTCACTGTCGGTTAGAGAGCCACCAAAGTCAAGCTTGATGCTCAAGTGGCAATGACAAAAGTAACCACAAAAACAAGACGAGGTAGATTAAAATTCAAAAAACTCAGTACAAGCAAAAAAGAAACAAGAAACTTCACATTTTAACTCTCTAGAGCAGTTAGTTGAATTCCTGGAAATTCTGACTTCCTAAGTCAGTCCATTATCCAGGTAGAACTAAGACCTTTTTCTTGTGCTCTCAAGAGTCAGACTGAGAACCTGAAAATGACTCCTTATCAACTGGGAAGGGATTCATGACACACATTCCTGGACAGATGAAAGTCTGAAGAGCCAGGTAATGTTCTTTCTGGGGAAGATTTTTACTTAAGCAACACAGGTGCTGCTTTGAGCCCTCTGGCACTGCTTGAACAGAACTACATGTAACCCAGAGGCAGATGCTCAGATATTAGCAGACATTCCCTCAGCTTTCTTTTAACAAAGCCTGTTTAGACAGTATGTTTGGGGCTTTAAAGCCAACCTAACATTTCTCCAAACCTTTCTCCAAAAGGGTGAGAAATTGAAGACTGTGAGCAACTTGCTAAAATGCCCACAAAGAAGAAATATACAAAGGACCTACCCCACCACCACATACAATGGCATCTGCAATATAGGCAGCACTTTCCACGAACACAGCTACTACAGTCATCAGTGGTATGCGGAGGCCAAACACAATGGTTCTCAGTGCTTCTTTATCTGTACTCTCTCGGCAATAACATTTCTAATGTTTTCTTTTATTTTCTGCAATGCTTCCTATGGCCAGTTAACTCAGCTTATCCAAGACCATAGATAGGTCTTTCCCGCAGATGAACCAATTATTGGCACCTTCCTACTGCAGGTGCCCTGGTCCCCGTGGGAACCCAGGGCTTTGTGGATACATTCCCAGCATTCTGCCACTAAACTGCCCACTCAAGACCCATCCTTACACACTCATGACTGCTTGTTTCATATATGTATATGTATGTGTAGTGTTTATTATACAAAACTACGATTAGTTCATCCCACACCACTATTAAGGGGGCAAGGGTATTTAAACCTTGTATCCTGAGCCGAAAATGTTTGTTGAATGAAAATAAGAACTGATGTATGCTAACGCTGTGGGAATGTGAGCAGCACAATGTATAAATTTGGTGGTCACCCAGTTCACTTCTGCTTTTGTGTAAAGCTGGCAAAACCTGAGTACTGGAGGGTGAAGCCAGCAAGAAACAGCTAGGACAACACAGGAAAACAACAACAACAAAAAGACAAATTAGTTCAGCATTAGATATTTCAAGGAGAGAAGACTCAGCAGTGGAGACCACTGAAAACTCTTCCAGAGGACCAGGATGTGACTCTTAACACCCACACAGTGGCTCGCTCACTTCTATCCCAGGGGATGTGACACCCTCTTCTGGTCGCCTAGGGATCCAGGCATGCACATGGTGCACACACATACATGCAGGAAGAAATCCCATGTACATAAAATAAATAACTTTCAAAAAGATGTTTTGAGCCTGGCATGGTGGCACATAACTGATACAAAAAGAGCCTGAGTTCAAGGCTAATCTAGATAGCCTTTTCTTATTTTCCTCTTGTCAATAGGGTCTATGTAGCTCTGGCTGGCCTAAAACTCGTTGTATAGACCAGGCTAACCTCCAATTCAGGGATTCACTTACTTCTGCCTCCTAAATATTAGAATTAAAGGTGTGTACCACCGTACTTAGCCAGAAGTAACTCTGAAGGCCAAGTGTCATTATAAAAACTTTTAAAAGGGGCAGAGAGCTAGGTATGGTGGCATGTACCTATAATCCTAAAGACTGGGAGATAGAGGCAGGAGATCAAGAATTCAAAGCCATCCTTAGCTTCTAAGTAAATTAAGACTGTCTATTAAAAAAAAAAAAAAACAAAATGATGTGTGGGAGTGAAGGGGCATATAAAGATATCAGTTCAGTGACAGAACACTTGCCTGGCATGTCAAAGCTAGCCCTAAGTTCAATTCTAAGTAGCACAAAATTAGTTCTAAAAGAGGATTAACACAAAAGAATATACTCCAGTATTTAGGAGTGTTTTACCTTTGGCCGCTAACTTTTTAAAGGGAAGAAAGTTCTAAGAAACACTTCTGTCTGAGGCTGCAGTTCTCCAACAGAAACAAGCTACTTGGCACCTACCCATGTAGGAAGTACAGGGGAGTGTCTGGCTTCTTCACATTGAGGGCTAAAGATAATACTGGAATCCAGTTCCTTATTTCTACATATAACTAGCAAAAGTACTAAGAAGAAAAGAAGGGTGTTTTGGTAATACTTTGCAGAAAACCAATACATGAACTGAGGACAGAAAAGACGGTATTTAAAGAGTATTAAAATCAGCCAGGGAGCGGTGGCATACACCTTTAATCTCAGCACTCAGGAGGCAGAGGCAGGCGGACATGAGTCTGAGCCACACGAAGAGAGAATATTAGAACCACGGTAAAACAGTACAAAACCTTGTTAGACATCACCTGTTATCACAGCAATTATGTGCCTTAGGCCTCTCAGGGCCACTCCTTCTGTTGATTTGTTGCATTACAAAGGATTAAACTCCCAAAGTACATCCTGAGTCCTTTTTACTTCTATCTTGAGATCAGGTATCACTAAGTTCCCCCATACACCTTGAACATACAAAGGCCCTAATCAGTCTGGGACTATATGCTCATGACACCAAGCCTGGCTTTTCAGGACCTATCTTAATACCAACCATCACTGTTTTATTTGCCCACAGGCTAAGATGTTGTTTAAAAAAATGCAGACGCTGCAATTTACAAGCTCACGACCACTGCCTACTCAGACAGGCTGCCTTTTCCTCCAGCTGCCAATCAAGGCGCTCAGATCACCTCAGGAGCTCTGGCTTACAGCTTTGTCCTACTTTCATCTACCCTAATTACTACTATCCTTGGTTGCCTGTACAACAGATCTGCTTTCTAACCATCCTTCATTTCATTGTTACATACAGACAATGGTCACTTATCCAGCATTTGATCTAACTCCTAACTCTAACTTCTCCAGAGACCAATGGACTATGGAGAAAAACACTCACCCACATGAGGTATGGGTTAGGTGCTCTTCCCCTACATTACCATTCACAGTATCTTCCTGGTTGACATAAAGCAAAGCTTCATTGTCTATCTGCCATGTCACTGCAGCAACAGCTGTCTCAACTGTGCAGTATAATTGTTGACATATTTTATACAGAATTCAATCAGCAGCTGGGCAGGAAAGCAACGTTAACAAGTGCTATGAATGGGTACATAATTTGCATATTATTTGGCTCATCTGAGTACTGGAGCACTCCACACATTCCTCTCATTACCATGAATAATCTAGAAATGGCTGGATGCTCCTGCCACACAGCTATGTTTTACAAATCAAAGGCAACAACAAAGACAGCCTCAGTAGCTGATGAGATCTAGAATTAAGGCTACCTCAGCATTTATTCTTTTTCCTCAACTTTGGAGCTAGGACAAGAATGCTCAGCTCCAAACCCTGTTATTTCCTTTAGTCCTGATTCTCCATCCTCAACTATGTAAGAAAAAAGAGAAGAAAAGATGGGCATTTCTCAGGAAACAAAAAAGCAGAATAGGGTCAGAAAACTTTCTCAATATAATAGCAAAACCAAGAGTAAACAAAAAAGTAAGTAGTTTGTTCTGAGAAAAGGTTTTTGTCAAAAAGACCTGTGACTTTCTGAAGTGATACTCTTCCATAAAAATAAGCTACAACTAAAAGTCTGAGGGTGGAGACAGGGCAGAACGTTAATACTTTGAAGACTCGGTGGCAAATCCACAAGTCATGAGACAATAAAGTTAATGAGCTGTCACTGCTGAGAGTACTTAAAGCCTGATGCTGTGGCTAGCGGCTCCTCTCCAAGACCTCAACTGAGAATGACGGCGCAGAAGGGCCCGTGAGTCCTCTGAGATGTGAATCTGCTATGATGCCTCTTTGGTTACAGGAATGCTTTGGGAGGTTGGCAGGGTTATAGGGTGCCCAGCACCTTGGCACACACAAGCTCCAGGCAATCAACCATACCTACATAAATACAGTCTAAATATGATGAAGGAAATAGCTCATACAAACCGTGTGATACCAGAGACAACTGCTATCAGCCCTGTCCTGCTATCTTCCCGAAGTACAGCTCACACACTCAGTTAATTGTGTCCTTTCATAACAAAAGGAAAAACGGAAACCACCTTACAGAAGCAGAATCAGGGACTGACATTAACAAGGCAAAAGAAGCCTGAGGGCTAAACAGAGTGCCTTGTCAGATTTAAATGTAAAGTGCCAAGCCCCCAAAAGGACGAAGTTGTTCTGGGAGGTAAACCAAGGACAGACAGGGGTGACCCAGAAGACTACACCAGGGACCACGTATTCTCCTGGCAGAGCTGAAGGAGACTGGAAAAGACACATCAGGTGGGCCGCTGCTATTGGCTTCCTAAAAGATGGACAACAACCTTTCTATGGCAGTATGTCAAGACGAAGGCCAGCTGGTCATCAATATATTCTAATAACAATCAAGAAACCAAAGTCACCATCATAATAAAAATCCCCCAGTGTAAAAAAAAAAAAAAAAAAGAGGCAACTGACCCTAAAAGATCATGACTCTAAGGTGATTAAAAAGTTACAGGGGAGCAGAAGAAACAGATCAGGGAAAAAGAAGAAACTGTGGGAATAACACAAAGCATGTAAATGCCTGATTTCCACAGTTACACTTATGCATCAGATCATCAGTTATATTACAAGAGAACCAATACCAACATCTCTCCATGGAGCACAGTGATAAGCACATTTTTTTTATGGATGTGTTTAGGATGGAAAGGGGTGGGAGAAGGGAAAGGAAGCAGGAAGGTGAAAGTATTATATACAAAGAGAACTGACAGAGACAACCCGTCTTTTAGCTCTTTGCACTTTCTTTCTCTTTGTTTTCCGCATCCTCTGGGTATGCATGCCACGTTAGTCTCTCTTCATAAAATGCTATCACAATTTGTGGACATTTCACATTAGCTTCTTTTGCAAGAACCAGGTCAGCTTCATCTGTGTCCTTCCTGAAAAGAAAGGATGTAAGACTTAGAAGGAGAAGTGCGAGAGAGAAATCTGAGTGTCAGTATTTGAATTTAGCTGGCTTGATCTTCTCCGTACACTTTGATCTCAAGGTTAAAAGGGTCTTTACAGGGCTGGAGTATAATTCAGTAGTGGAGACCCTGTATCTGATCTTTAGCATGAAAAAACAAACAACAACAACAACAACAAAACAACAACAAAGAAAGAGCAGAGGAGTGGCTGTTCTTACAGAGGACCCCGGCTCAGTCCCCAGCAAATACACATCACTGCATGACTGCCTGGAATGTCAGTCAGTTCCAGGGATCCAGTACCCTCTTCTAGCCTCTGTACGCATATATGCAAGGCAAAACACATACACATAGAATAAAAAATAAATCTTAAAAGAAAAAGGGAAGGAAAGGAAATAGGGTAGAGGAAAAAAGCCAGTCAGGAATGGTGAGTACATGCCTGTAATCCTGTTAACTCCAGTCCTAGGGAGATGGAGACAGGATAGTGAGTTCAGTACCCTGTACAACACATTTTATCCTTGTGTTGGCTTAAATGAGAAATGTCCCCACAGTCTTGGGCATCCAAACAGTCTTGGTCCTCAGTTGGTGGTTCTGTTTAGGGAGGTTTTTGTGGTATGTCATGGGAGTTGGGGGGAGGAAAAAGCCTCACTTGTTTTCAGGTTGTACTCTCTCCTTCAGCTTGAGCCACATGAGACCCTGTCAGGAAAGGAGGGAGGGAGGAAGGGGCAGTGCTTCATTTTCTTCTAGAAGTCACTATCTCTGATAAAGAATTTTGTGCTTTATTTAGCATCAAGCTTGATGCCTTGTTGAAGTTAATTTCCCTTTTAGACATCGTTCAGCAGCCCTGACCCTCAGTAATGAAAGAAGCTTCATTTCAGCTCTTACCCCATAGTCACAGGCTCATGAGCTTACAGTAAATAATTGTTCTATGCACACAGATGTTTAAGTAGTAATTATACATTTTGTACCCCAAATTTGTTTTTCTGATATGCAGGTTACTATAATATAATACCAAAGCTTGAAAAATGTCACAAAGCCATTCTTAACCATAATACCCACTTAATACTGACACTGGAGTTGGCTAAGGATAAAATTTAGGAATTCTCAGTTTTACTCTTTCTTCAGAGCAAAACCACAACTGTGAAGTGAAGCACAACTTTGCTCACCATTTCATTAGAAACATTAAGTCGCCACATGAATCTGTCGCCCCAATGATCTTCTCTGGTTCCAGCCCTCTCTCAAAGCCACGGGCGATGTCATTGCTCTGCTATAAATAGAACAGGAGAGATTAGAGCTTGTAAAAACACCAAAAAAATAAAAATAAAAAACAAAAACAGAAAGCCAACAAAACCACAAAAAACAAAACTTGTTTCTCAAAACAACAAATCATAGCCTTGTTAACATCACTCAATTCCATTTGTCATCAATTTAGAAAAATCCTTAGAACTCAAGAAATATAACTAACTGATCTACATCAATCAGTGAGAACAATCTTGAGCTATTTGTGCAAGAAGATGTAGCCATCTTCCCTGTTATTCCATGCAAATGATAAGGACCCCCTAAAAGTCTGTAGCATCCTGTGAGTCTCTGGAGAATCATTTAGGCATCCTTCTAATTGCACTTTACTTGCCTAGAATCTCTGCAGTACTACAAGCCGACCCTCTCCTACTGCTCCTGAGACACTACAAGCCCATTTCTACTCCCATCTCCAGATACACTTTCCCAACCATACCCTTTAGACTTCTAATTTACCTTCACAATGACCAACAGTTTTAGCATTTCACAGAGTTGTCTATATTTTGAAAAGCAGAGGTAAGAAGGATGCAAGACCAATACTCTAAAAAGGGCAAATCACAAACACTAGTTTGCACCTGACTTGGGTGAGGAGCCTCTAGTCTGCTCAGACACGCTATTAACATTGACTGGGCCTGAGACCTCAAGCCACTGAGCTGATGACTCTTAAGAGGGCTGGGACTTGTTCTCAGGAGAGGCTGATCCAGGTGTGATGGCACTGCTCAGAATAAAAAGTCTAATTTTATACACATCATAATTTTTATAAAATTTTCAGGAGATAAAGCAAGCTCATTCATCAGCAGTTAAGAGCATTGTCTGTTCTTCCAAAGGACCTGAGTTCAATTCCCAGGAACCACATGGTGGCTCACAACCATCTATACTGAAATCTGATGCCCTCTTCTGGCATACAGACACATATGCAGGCAGTATACTGTATAAATAATAAATACATCTAAAATAAAAATATTTAACAAATGAACCAAATCCCAACCCTCTCTGATTATCTTGATTTCCTTTCAAATAGAAAAGTAGGCCAGTGAGATGGCTCACTGGGCAGAGGGGCTTGTAGGCAAGCCTGACGATCCAAGTTTGATCTCTGGGAGTCACAGGGTGGGTAGAGTATCAACTCCCACATATTCCTTGAGTGACCTACACAAGTATATGACCCCCCCAAACAAGGAGCAAACAAACAAACAAACAAACATTTTACAAAAAACAAAACAAAAGCTCGCACAGTCCTGGTGGTTCCCAAAGATACCAGAACTCAAAACAGGAAAGAAATTCTAGCCATGGATCAATGGAAAGATACTGACTTTTTAAGACTGCCTCTTTGGGGCATTTAAGGGGAATAGGTTCCCAGATGCAAACACAGCTGCTCACAGCTGGAATTCTGGCATAGGGACTAAGTCATACATCATTTTTGGCAGCTGGAAACAGTCTGCTACATAGGGAGGGAAATGGGAGGATTGGAAAAAGAATGTTCAAGCTGCTGAAAGGAGCCAAGGCAAGAAAAACACTAAAATCATCACAGGCAGTAATCTTAAATCAGGCATAAAACCGACTAAGAAATTTCTTCTGCAGCAGTCTAAAGAAATGCAATCTCTACCACACCTTGAAAACACATGACCACTACCTATCATGCCAGTTGTCTACCTGACAGTTGCCAGTATTGCTGAGAATGCTATCAAGGGCCCCAGACAAACAGATGATGTCTGGAGGTTGTTTTCAAGGTCAGCAGCTCCAAAACCTAGACATGAATCCCTCTGAAGTGGCCAGGGACTCAAAGCCGGATTACTACCTTTAAAAGAACCAAGACCCTAAATTGAAGAAATGTTTACTATCTCTTACAAATACGTAGTTAAAAGTCTTTGGTTGTATCATTTGCTATTTTATTTAACTAAAAATGAAACAAACGACAAAAGCCAGAATACAAAAAGCTAACAGGGGAAAAAAAAGTGCCTACTGCCAAGCTTCAAAACCGGACTCCAATTCTCCAGGCCAGCCTAGAGAAAGAAGACAACTGGCTGTTCCCTACCCGGCACACATGCGCAAGAACACGCATGCTCCAACACATGCAAAACAATAACATGTATTTACAATTTATAAATAAAAATTTAAAAGGGTGCAGGGAGGTTGGGAGACAGAGACAGTTTGAGCCCAGCATGGTCTAATAATAAGTTCCAGGCTAGCCCAAGCTTCACAGTGAGACCCGATCTCAGAACAAACACGTACACACAAAACCCAAAAGTCGTCAGAAAATGGAAAGTGTTCCTTATATTCTTTATCAATACAGTGTTTATCAATACAATATCATGATATTCAGACCTCTTCAGGAAGGTGGCATAAGGTTGCAGGCAGGCGTGCTGGCCCACGTCTTTAATCCCAGTGCTCAAGAGGCAGAGAAAGGAGGATCTCTGTGAGTTAGAGGTCAGCCTGGTCTACACAGCAAGCTCTAGCAGAGCCATGACTACATAAAAAGACCCTGTCTCATCAAACAACCAAACAAAAAAGGTTGTAAAAATAAAATTAACAAGAGAAAGGAGTCAGACAGGAACAGCCCCATAGAGACCAAGACTTATACACAAGCCTTTATAAATCACAGTGCCTCAGTTTGCTCACAGAAACTCTCACTTAACTGGTATAAGGTTCATCTTGGGTACTGGAGATTTTGTTTTTTAATACCTGCTGAATAGTTCTGAGGTATAGTCATAGCTGAGAGTAACAGTGTAGAAAAATGGACATCTATGCATAACGCAGATAAACAGGGAACTGATGCAGGAATACTACACACTTATACTTTCTTCTTTATTACATTTTAAGTACATGATATATCCAACATAGCCTTCATAAGTTTGAAATAAATGGAAAGAGAAAAAGCTGGAAGTGTTTGTGTAACATATACACACAGCAAAGATGCAGAAGAAAAAGGTAATATGGTATTTATGTTACAACTGTCATTCTAAAAATCAGATAAAAGCAAACTGAATCAAACCAAAGTTCATAATTGGTTTCCAAACCAGATGAAAATTATTTTCCTCCTTAGGGTACATAGCTGGAAGAAAAATGAGTGAAAACAGCCAGATATGCTGACACATGCCTAAAATCCCACCACTCAGGAGCCTGAGGCAGAAGTGAAAGCCCCAGGCTAGGCAGAGATACAATGTTTGCTCAAGGTTGGTATAGTTATGAAGCATGACCTTTGCCTCCAAAGGACAGAAAGAGCTGAGGATATAGTTCAGTTAGCTAAGTTGTTGTCTAATATACAGAAAGTCCTGAGTTCAATCTCTAGCACAGCACAAAACATGAAAGTCTGCAGGCACAGGACTACCATCTTAGCACACACAGAAAACCTGAGAGCAGACTTAGACATGTGTGACTCTGTCTCAAGACGACAACAACAAATAAGAGAAAGACAGACAGATCCCTGAAGCTCGGAAGTCAGCAAACCTAGGTGAATCAAGGAACAACTGAAGACAGAAACCACACACATGTGAATGTGTGCACATACATTAGCATACACATACTGGCAAGTATATAAACTACACACATAAAACATAACAAACAAAAATAGTATACAGAAAAGACAATAAAGAGCAAAGTAGTAAACATCTCAGGTTTTCGGAATGTTATTTATTGCTCTGATTATTATTAGGGAGTTCACATGGGCAGGTGCATGTAGAGGTCTAAAGTCAACTTAAGAGTGAGTTTTCTCCTTCTGCAATGAGGTAGGATTTAAACTCCGGTCTTCAGGCTTAGCAACAGGTACCTTTACTAACTCCTTAGCCTCTTTTCTTTCTTTTAAAAGAAAAAAACTTGTGTCTTCCTCTTGGTGCTAGAGTGTTGGATCAATGGCTAAAAGAGCTTGCCATTCTTCTGGAAGACCTAAGTTTGGTTCCCAGCGCTCACCTTAGGAAACTCTGGTTGCAGGGAACCCAACATCTTCAGGCTTCCCTCAGGCAATAACACACAAGACATATCCACACACATTTCTTTTCATGGAGAAGGCAGAGTGGATTGCATTTCATGTTAGTTTTGACACTTTACAATATAATTAGTGCTTTGCCAGTTCTCACTCAGGCAGAAAGGGTTGCTGTAGCAAATCAATACACTTCCCTGGAAGCTTTTGCTCAAGAGTATACCTTGAGGTCCGCCCTTAAAAGAAAAATAACTAAATTCCTTTTCACACAGCAATATCAAGAGAACAGTGAGAGAAAGGAGAAGCTTACCTCCCTCTTTTTTTTAGATTTTATATCATCAGCATTGTTGGAGAAACTGGATTTCCTCTTGTTTCCTTCTGACTTCTCCCTGGGCTTGTTGTTTTCACCCTCCTTCATCTTCTTATACTTTTTCATAAACTCAGAAATTAGTTCAGGACAATCCAAGTTCTTCTCAGGTTCCCAAGTATTATGCTCCCTGGACAATAACAACAAAAACAAAAGGAAAAGACTGAGGAAGGGTGATGAGTCCATATTTTTATACCATTCCTGCAGAACTTAAGACTGACAAGTGCTAGGAAGCTACATCCTCGCCCCTTTCAATGCTAAAGTGTATTTTAAAGAGGACATGTAAACAAAGGCTAGGCGCTCTATACTTAAGGACCCAGCGAGAGGCCTGAGGTATACTTCAGTGATGAGGAACTAGCACATGTAATGCCACAGGCTTGATCTCCAGCTCTGCAGAGAGAGAGAAAAAAAAGATCCAACAAATCTGATCTTCGATTTTCACTGAAGAGACGTGGGAAAAAGCATATCCACAAAAGTCACGTAAGGAATTACTACTGCAGCAGTATTACTTTGCAGGGCTGGGGGTCAAACCCCAAACCAGGATTTTATGTCTAGCCCTCTACAGAGCTACACCCTTAGCCCCTTATCAACATTTAGTATCCAAAACCCCAAAACAAACCTGAATGTTCAACTGATGAATAAATAAAAATGTGCAACTATATAACTGAATAGTATTAAGCAACAAAAGGAAACAAAATAGAACTTCAGAAAAATCTCAAATGGTACACTTAGTTAAAAAAAAATAAATATACTGAGTACTGAGTTTTAAAAAAAGTCACAATAAAAGATATGCTTTCTTTGTCTTTTATTTTGTTTTTGTTTTTCGAGACAGGGTTTCTCTGTGTAGCCTTTGCTGTCCTGGACTCCCTTTGTAGACCAGGCTGGCCTCAAACTCACAGAGATCCACCTGCCTCTGCCTCCCTGAGTGCTGGGATTACAGGCGTGCCCCACTGCGCCCAGCTATGCTTTCTTTCTTTTTCCATTTCTCTGGCATGCCCTGTCAAGATATATTTTAGATTAGGCTGGGAAAATATTCTGAAACAGGAATGTGGTTAACAGTTTCACAACTCTATAAATACTGACCAAAACGAAATTGAGCCACGTGTGGTATGGCGGTGCACACTTTTAATCCCAGCACTGGGGAAGCAGAGGCAGAACTCAAGCTAATTTGGTCTACAAAGTGATTTCCTTAACAGTCCGAGCTCAACAGAGAAACCCTGTCTCAAACAAAACAAAAAGACCTCCTAAAGAAAAAAAAAAACAAAAAAAACACCAAATTGTACAATTCCAGTGGGTGAATTTTGTGTGTGTTGTGGGGGCAGGGGAGAGGGCTGTCCTAAAACTCACTCTGTGAACCAGGATGGCCTTGAACTCAGAGATCTGCCTGCCTCTGCCGCCCTGGTACTGGGACTAAAGTCATGCACCACTACCACTTGGAGTGGGTGACTCTTAAGGTACATAAAATCATACCTTAATAAACCTGTTTAAACCACCAATTTTGGGGCTGGTTACTCTTGCAGAAGATCTGTAATTCCAGTTCCAGGGACTCCAATGCCCTCTGGCCTCCACAAGCACCTGCACAGCATTCATATACTCCCACAAAGACAGATATACACACATAATTTTTTTTTTTTTAATTAGCAGGCAGTGATGACATATGCCTTTAATCCCAGCATTTGGGAAGCAGAGGCCAGCCTGGGCTAAAGAGCCAGTTCCAGGGCAGCCAGGACCTGGCTGAAACAAACAATAAACTAAAATAATAAATAAAAATTTTAAAAAATCTTTGTAAACAAACCCCATCTAGAAGCTGGGTATAGAGCTCAGTGTAAGAGTGCTTGTCCATATATTAGCAAGGCTCCATGGGTTTAATCCCTAGCACAGCTTTTCTCTACCAAAAAGCCCAAATTTAAATGCTTAATTAAGTGCCAAGAGTGTGATTTTATACAATCAGTTGCCTGTACAAAAAGGATAACTTAGTAAGTCACATGCCCCTATAATCTTTCTTTTCTTTTTTTGAGACAGGATTTCTCTGTGTAGCCCTAGATATCCTGAAACTCACTATACAGAAAAGTCTGGCTTTGAACTCCCAGAGATCTGCCTGCCTCTGCCTCTGTAGTGCTGAGATTAAAGTGCACCACCAAGCCTGGCTGTCATCTACCTTATAAAGTTCAGGTCCACCAGCCTCAGGGGTGGGACTGCCCAGAGTGGGTGGGGCCTTCCTCTAAACTCAGAGACCCTCCTGCCCTTGCCTCCTAAGCACTGGGATCAAAGGCGTGCGCCACCATGCCCAGCAACACCTCCCATTTCTATCATCCTGGATGCTATCTATATACTCTAGCAAGCAGAAGCTGGAGTGCATTAACTCAAATGTGACAGGCTCAAGTCTACTGTTACCAAGTTCTACGTGAAATCTGAAATAACTGGACCCAACAAAACTCAAAACAGGAATCCCTACAATGCAGAAAGTAAGTTTTGTTCTCTCTTTTTTGGGGGGGGAAGAGGGTCTCATGTAGCCCAGGCTGGCCTCAAACTCTATGTGGTCAAAAATAGCTTTGAACTTCTAAATCTTCCAGAATACTGGATCACAGGCTTGTGCCACCACACCTCCTTTCAGCGGCACTGGAAACTCAACCCCAACCCCATATGTACCCCATATAAGCACTCTACCAATGAAAACATTCCCAGGCTTCTCTCTGGGTTTAAAGACAGTCTTACCATGTAGCCAGGCTGGTTTTGAACTCTGAAATTCTCTTGCCTCAGCCTTGCAAGTACCTGGACTACAGGAATGAACTAACATGTCTGTCTGAATTTTGATGTTGTATTTTTGTACCATGGGTTTTAGAAAATTAAAACTACACAATCTTGTGGAATTAAAGCAATAAAATGTACCTATAAAGAAAAAACTATACTATCATCCCTTTCCCTATCCAGAGGTAGAGCTCTGATAGAGTAAGCTCTAGGTTTTGGGTTGTTTTTATGTACATAGCACACCTGTGACCTGTAACGATTCACAGTAGCAAAAAAAAAAAAAAAAAAAGAGTCAATAAGCCACACAAGCATCATCCATAACCTGCAATTAGCTTGAGGGGGCACTGTTGAAATTAAATCTAGGGTCTTACAGACAAGTGAGCCTGCTCGTGAAGTTTCAGAGGGGACAGAGACTCCACTGGGCTGTGTGTGACATTTTGGGTTAAGAATCCATGGAAGCAAACTTCCTATTTGTCATCCTTCTGGGAAGTACTTACTCAGGGTCAGCACACAGAAGCTCAGTCAGTAGGGGTCCAAGGCTGCACATCAATGGCAGAAATGGGCAATATCTGATCTCCCATATGGTACAGGTTTTGAAGGGACAGGAGATCTCTCAGGAAGAGCAGCTAGGCCTGGTACCAAGAGGTGGGGCTAAAGTACCTGCGGAGAGGCCATCTGTGAAGGGGCCCCTCAGGTGCAGCGGCTGCCCCAGGATACTGGAGATGGAAGGACAATGGCAGGTGTTTAGTAGAGCTGGCCTGAACCTAGGAGACAAGCTGAGTATGTGGCTAATGGAAGCTCCAGAAAAACAGGACTGCCTAAGTCCCATGTAGCTCAGAAGACCGTGAACAAGTCCAAAATGTCAGACTTGGAATTACATGGCTAGACTTTGCCTCTGCTTAAGTAGGACCAGTTTTTATACCCTGGTTCTGTTCTTGAGGAACAGAAGTATTTAGCTCGTTTTTGATTTTACAGAAGCCCTCAGTTAAGACATTACACTTATTATTATTATTATTATTATTATTTTTGTTTGTTTGTTTTTTGAGATAGTCTCTGGTTGTCCTGGAACTCACATGAGACCAGGCTGGCCTGAAAGTCAGACATTTGCTTGCTTCTGCCTCCAAAGTGCTGGGACTAGAGGTGTGTGCCACCACACCTGGCATAGATATTTTTAAAGGAAATTATGAACAGACCTGGAGACTTGAATAAGAGCACTGGCTGGTCTTCCAGAGGACCTGGGTTGAATTACCAGCACACACATAGCAACCCACAACTGTCTGTAATTCTAGTAACACAAAAATCTTACGCCTCTGTGGTTACTGGGTCACCAGGCATGTATATAGTACCCAGACATACATGAAAGGAAAATACTCTTTTATACACAATTGAAAAAAGAGAGAAAGAGACCTTGAAATTTCAAAGTGTTGAAATTCTTAATTTTCAAAGAATATGAGACTTTAAAAGTCAGGCTGTGTTCGTGCGTGCATGTATTTTGAGACAGAGTTTCTCTATGTAGCCTTGACTATCCTGGAACAATTCTGTAGACAAGGGTGGCCTAGAACTCAGAGATCCACCTGCCTCTGCCTCCTGAGTGCTGGAATTAAAAACCAGTACCACCACCACCTGGCCTTTTTTTTATACTGTGATATTGAAATGAGATCTTGGGGACAACAAAAGGTTATGTTTTAACAATTATATACTTATCAAATTGACAAGGAGCAGACCTGTGAGAGCTATCTTGGTTGTCAACTTAACACACCTGGAAAGAGTTAACTCCAACTAAAGAAGAGCTCTATCAGACTGACCTGTGAGCAGGACTGTGGGACATTTTTTTGATTGTTAATTGACAGACATATAGGGGCCCTGCCCATTATGCTCAGCACCCTCCAGAGACTGGTGCCTGTGAGCTGTATGGAGTAGATGCCAGGCCTGGTGGTAGACACCTTCAACCTCAGCACTCCAGGGGCAGGGAGATCTGAGTTCAAGGCTAGCCTGGTCTACACAGAAAGTTACAGGACAGCCAGAGCTACATAGAAAAACCCTGTCTCAAAACAAAAAGAAAAGGTTAATCAAAAGTTAGCTGACAGTGAGCCTGGGAGCAAGCCAGTCAACAGCACTCCTCCATTCCCTACTTAAGCTCCACTGTGACTTCCTTCAACCATGGAATGAATGTAACATTTAAGAGGAAATTAACCCTTTCCCCTTCACAATGCTTTTGGTTACAGCAATAGAAAACAAACTATAACCCAACTTGTATCATCACAGCAAGACAGGTAGATACAAGCCAGGCAGTGGTGGTGAACCCCTTTAATCCCAACACTCTGAAGGCAAAGGCAAGAAAATCTATGGAGCCAGCCTGATATACAGAACTAGTTCCAGGACAGCCAGAGCTATACTGAGAAACCCTGTCTTGAAGACAAAAAAAAATAGTTGGTACATTATAAGTATGATGAGACCATTCATCTTTATAATAGTATTTGTTATAATTATTCTCTAGTTGTTTTTAATTTTTTTA
The DNA here is from genome assembly GCA_028658305.1 of Pachyuromys duprasi. NCBI lineage: Eukaryota > Metazoa > Chordata > Mammalia > Rodentia > Muridae > Pachyuromys > Pachyuromys duprasi. The sequence continues at coordinate 437,838 of CM053752.1, read as the reverse complement.
GTGTCTGATTATTTTTTTCAGGACAGGGTTTCTTTGTGGAACAGCCCTGGCTGTCCTGTACTCTCTTTGTAGACCAGGCTGGCCTCCCAACTCAGAGATCCGCCTGCCTCTGCCTCCCAAGTGCTGGGATCAAAGGCATGCATGTGCCACTCAGCCCAGTCCATCAATTGTTTTTTAAACAAAAATAAAATTATTTTGTGTAAGAGTATTTTACCTGCATGCATTCCTTGACCTCCTAATCCTCCTCAACTCTACCTGCTGACAGCTAGGTTTACCCAGTGTATGCTGTGCTAGGGATTAAATCCAAATTTTTACAGATGCTCTGAAAGCACTCTACTGAGCCAAACTCCTAGTCCCTGTTGTTAACCTTATACTTTAACTACAAGCTATCTATGATATAGGAATAAGCGGCTAGGTACTTACTGTCTTGCACACAATGTTCAGGGAAGAGAAAAAAATTTGCTCTAGCCTTTAATGAAATCCCAGGCATTTTTTTCCTTAAAAAGATTTTATTTGCTGGTGACGTGGTGAACACTTTTAATCCCACCACTACGGAGGTAGAGGCAGATATATCGCTGCGAGTTCCAGACTAGCTTGGTCTACACAGTGAGTTCCAGGACAGCCAGAGCCCCATAGTCAGGCCCTGTCTTGGAAAAAAAATTATTTTACTATATTGTAAAAACGTATATGTGTGATGGAGGAGGCTACAAATAGGACATCAGATTCTCTGGAACTAGAGACACAGGCCATTGCGAACTGTGGCACAAGGGTACTGGGAACCTAACTAGAGTCTTATGAAAGAGCAGGAAGTACTCATAATTAATGAGCCATATCTCCAGTCCCACTACCAGACATTTATTTCTGACAATGCTTAATCTATCTACCGCAACTTTGCCTTTCACCTCTGTATCTAGATTAAGTACCAAAAGTTCAAACAGCTTTAAGCACCTTTCAAATGGTGATTCAAGAAGTCTAAGGTGAACCTGGAATTCTTCAAGTATTATTTACATTACTATTTCAGAGGACTTTCCTGTCTCTCACTCACTTCAACGGTTTTCATAATTCCTCTTTAGAAATACGGTGATGATGAGTCTGGAGAGATGGCTCAGAGGTTAAGAGCACTGGCTGCTCTTCCAGAGGTCCTGAGTTCAATTCCCAGCAACCACATGGTGGCTCACAGCCATCTATAGTGAGATCTGGTGCCTTCTTGTGGCATGCAGGTGTACATGCAAACACAACATTATATACATAATAATAAATCTTAAAAAATAAAATAAAATAGAAATACAGTGATGAGGCAGAGCTCCGGGTATGGCTCAGCTGGGAAGAGTTCTTGCCTAGATACACAAAGTGCTATAAAAACCAGTACGGTAGCCCAGAATCACAGTACTGGCTAGAGGCTAGAGGCCAACTAGCCTCAAGACGATCAATACAACCAAACCAAGAGACCTTGACTCATACAAGGTCAAAGGACCTGCCCCTTACAATTAAAAATAACAAGCCGGACAGGGGAAGGCAGATATCTGTGAGTTAGAGGCCAGCCTGGTCTACAGAGTGAGTCTAGGATAGCCAGGGCTACACAGATAAACCGTGTCTCAATAAACAAAACAAAAAAGAAAAAGAGACAGAGACAAAAGAAAAACACGATATCCAGCATAGCCAGGGTGAAGGGGCTTACACGGTCCCTTTAATCCTAGAACTCCGGGGGCAGACAGATCTTGGTGAATTCCAGGATAGCCAGGGCTACATACCCACGCTCAAAAAACAAACAAACAGAAGAGTCAGGGTCGAGGTGGGGCTGGACCAATGGCAATGGCTCGGTGGTTAAGAGCACTTGCTGCCCTTATAGAAGACCCGCGTTTGTTCCCAACACTCACATGGTGGCTCAGTCATATCTGTCTGTAACTCCTGTTCTAGGGGATCCAGTGCCCTCTCCTGAACTCAGTACCAGGCATGCACATGTGCTGCACATAAACACATACAAGCAAAGCACTTATACACATAAAAAAATCTTTTTAAAAGAATTCCATAATTTTTTCATAAAATATTTATAGTTGCTTCTGTCATATGTACTTTCAGATGCATTCAGTTTCTGTTTTTCATAGGGACTCTATAAATGCCCTGGGAAATTAAGACTGTGCAGTCCATACTGCAAGGGCAAGACTTGAGAAGAATGAGACTGTTGACAGTTTAGATGAGCAGAGGACCCTTGTGCAGGATTTCAGTGGATGACTGTGCATTCCAGACCCTGGAATCACAGGAGCAAGACTAACAATAAATTGAGACAACACTGAGTCCTCTATCTACATGATGAGCTGAAAAGTAACCGTCTAATTAGACAGCAGGAAAAAGGGGACAGGTGGGGGCCCATGTCAATTTACCTGTTTAAAGCTGTGGTAACAGTGGTCATACCCTCCCATCTTTTGAG
>CM053752.1:416306-434910 GCA_028658305.1 Pachyuromys duprasi | reverse complement strand
CCCTATTCAGGGAAACAGGGACTGTTTCAGTCATGATCTTGATGGCTGACTCTTTGACCCTCCCCCATATAAGCCGGGGAGTGACAGACTGGCTAGATCCCAGGGGAGGACTTTGCAGCCAGCCCTGAAGAGACAGGATAAGCTGGGGTTGGATGGAAGGGAAGGAGGTCCTCCCCTGTTGGTGGACTTGGAGGGGGCGAGGAAAAGGAGATGAGGGAGGGAGTGGGAGGGTAGGAGGGAATGGGGGAGGGGGCTATGCCTGGGATTCAAAGTACCTAACCTGTGATTGAGATAAAAATAAAAAAAAAATAATAATAATAGTAGAAAAAAAGGAAACATCCTTTAGTCATTAGCAATAAGATTTATCAGTTTCTTCTAGTAATTGGCCACTTTTAGTATGTTTTAACTTTTTTCCCCCCTCTGAGACATAATTTCTCTGTATAGCCCTGGCTGTCCTGAAATTTGCTCTGTAGACCAGGCTAGCCTCAAACTCAAAGTTCTACCTGCCTCTGCTTCCTGAGTACTGGGCTTGAAGGTTTGTGCCACCATATTCATCTTGGTAGGTTCTGACTTTAAGTTATTAACTATATCTGGAAACAAGAAAATGAAATTTGGCCCCAAAGAAAGATACACTGAGGTGTATCAGAAAGAATACATTGACTATACCTGGATAAATGGTGAACTTTGAATTATTATCTTAATATGTTGCATAAGATGTTTGATGATCATACAGTATATCTAGTATATGCAAATATATCTAGTAAATAAGAAAAGCAGCTCTATAATGAAAACCTAGAAGAAGCTTCTCATAAGATAAAGACAGGGTTTGTCCTCCCACTCAGACAAGGTCTGTTGTTCATGTAACCAAAGCTGTCCTGGAACTATACCATGCTGACCTCCAACTCATGGAGTTCCCCCTTCCTCTGTCTCCTGAGTGCTAGGGTTAAAGGCATGTGGTACCACACCTGGCTGGTACTTGGCTTTTTAACTTCACTGTTAACACAGTGATGAAATTTTTTTTTAAAAATATTTATTTATTTTTATGCATATAAATGCTAGCTCTATTTGCATGTACACCCAAATGCCAGAAGAGAGAATCAGATCACATTGTAGATATAATCACTACATAGTTGTTAGGAATTGAACTCAGGACCTCTGGAAGACCAGACAGTGCTCTTAACCACTAAGCCATTTCTCCATCCCAAAATTCTTTTTCTGTATAACTGCCTTTCTTATGTAAGACAGCATCTAGATTATTTAGGCCAAGGCTGACCTCAAACTCAAGGTTCTCCTGCCTCATTCAGCCTCCATGGCAACTGGGATTATAGTTAAGCACAACAATACACAGTAGTTCTTTCTTGGTCCTCTTAATAAAAAGCAGCATTGTTTTTATGAAACCTGTTGCAAATTTTTCAAGATTTTGTTTTTATTTTTGTTTTTTGTTGTTGTTTTGTTTTTTGTTATTTTTGTTGTTGTGGGTTTTTCAAGACAAGGTTTCTCTGTGTAGCCATGGCTTTCCTGGAACTCCTGCTATCCCCTGAGTGCCGGGATTAAAGGCATGGGCCACCACCACCCAGCTCAAGCTTTTAATAAAAGGATATAAAAGAAATAGAAGACATGACTTCCCTTAAGGAACAAGTATGAAAAGCTGGGTGTGATAGCACAAAGCAGTAATCCCAGCACTTGGGAAGAGAAGAAAGGAGGACCTAGGACTTCAAGATCAGCCTGAGCTATGTAGTTTAAGAACAACCTAGTTTTTATGAAACTCTCTCAAAAAAAGGGAAAGTGGTAAAAGGGTAAAGGTACTTGCTTCCAAACCTGAGGACCTGAGCTTGGAAGCCACATGATAGAAGAAAGAACCACTTCCCAAAAGTTGTCCTCTAACCTTTGTGTAAGCATACACACACACACACAAATAAAATCCTTATGTTTTTATTAGATTTATTACTTTGTGAATGTTTTGCCTGCATGTATATATGTCTACCATATGCTGTTTGGTGCCCAGGAAGGTCAGAAGAGGGCATCAGATTCCCCAGAAGTAGAGTTATGGATGGTTGCGAACCACCTTGTAAGTGTAGGGAATCGAACCTGCGTTCTCTACAAAAGCAACAAATGCTCTTTAACTACTGAGCCATCTCTGCAGCCTTGGATTAATGTAATTATTAAAAGTCTTTGTGCATACACACACACATATCAATATTGTTGAATTAATGAGTAATAGAGTATTTAAGAGGAAAAATAACAGTAAGTTTATTAGAATTCATTCAAGAATTGTTCAAAGTAGTCGATTGGCAGAGAGTCAGTTCTCATTTATGAAACTGCTGATGTAAGAAATGTACATTGATGGCTATAAGGACTGTCTTCAACTCACTTAGCCAGTCTCCATGTACATGGTGGTACTGAAGAGGAGAGGGCCAGCAGGCACTCTGTGTCCTGCCATTAACAACAGTGAATCTCTAGAACAGCCTTGTAAGATCTTGAGGGTTACAGTTGTGTTGATGTTAGATGTAGTTGGTACTTCTGTCACTGGAAGGAAGTAAAACTTTTTCTCATTTCCTTGCAGATGCCAGACTGTGGAAGACTCTTGCTTATTCCTGCTACCCAAGGGTTCTTCTTTTTTCTCTTTATCTAATTATAGAACAGTAAACTGTCTGTGACTTTCAAACTGGCAAGTACTTTTTTTTTAACTGCTGAGACTGACTCCTCAATTATTTGATGCCAGAACCTTCTATATATATTGCTGAAGTAGACTGCTTGATACTTTGGTAAATACCTGCTGCCCCAAATAAATCACTTCACATTCTAGTTAATGAAGCATAATGATGTGAAGCTACCATACAGGATTCAGCTAACACAGACAGAAAACTTGGGTTAGAAAAAGTATGCATTTGTGTTCTCTGGCATATGTGGACCAAATTCTTTTAGGCGTTTAAAAAACATTTGGGAAGCAGAGGCAGGAGGATCTCTGAATTAAGGCCAGCCTGATCTTCAGAGCAAGTTCCAAGACAGCCAGGCATACACAGAAAACCCCTGTATGGGAGTGGGGACAAAAACTGGGCTTTTTCTGAACAATGCATCTGTTCATCCAATTCTTTGAGATGGCAATAGGTTATGTACAGCAAAACTCCTCAATTAACTATCTTGCTGCTTGAATGTTTCCAGCAGAGGAAGGGTTTTTGGTTTTGTTTTGTTTTTTTAATCTCCCTGTGTTCTAGCTAGAAAATGTACTATGAAGGTAGCTGTGGATTCTATAGGAACAAAGGGAGGCTCAAATGGATAATGGAGAAGGCAGAGGGTTTCCACCTGTCAAATTTGATTTGGTTTGGGAATGGAAATATGTGAGTGGCTACAGTCACTGCCTTACAATTTAGATTTCTAAAATGCCCAAAACTGTGGCTATCGGAGCACCTTGTAGGCTCTTAAAAGGAAACGTTAATCTCATTTTTCTTCTGAGTGTTTTGGGTTTGTTGTTGTTGTTTTGTCTGGTGGTGGTTGTGTTTTGTGTTTAACTTTTTTTTTAAGACAAGGTTTCTCTGGGTAGCCCTGCTGTTCTGGAACTCATTTTGTAGACCAGGCTGGCCTCAAACTCCCAGAGGTCTGCCTGCCTCTGCCTCCCAAGTGCTGGGATTGAAGATCTAGGCTACCACCTCCTGTAAATTGAACTTTTATTTGCTTCGGTTGTTGTCTGGGAGACACACTGTTAACCCAGGCCTAGTCCTGGCAACTTCTAGCCTCCATTCAATTTAACCTAAGCCTAGAATATTTTCAGCCTCTGAGACTTAGTGCTTAATAAGCTCACTCTTGTTCTTTCTGAGCTCTGGGCTGGCTGGTTCAACTCAGCTGTTCTGGCTCAAAGGCCTCTCTAAGCTGACTTACTCAATCTGACTTTTATCTTTAGTGTATTACAGGTATTACAGATTGTTAGTCACCATGTGGTTGCTAGGAATTGAACTCAGAACCTCTGGAAGAGCAACCAGTGCTCTTAATCTCTGAGCCATCTCTCCAGCCCCCCTAACAAATAATTCTAAGTGCTTTTGTAGAGTTGTTTGCTGGTAACAGATGAGGAGGGTGAATGGCTCCTGAGGACTTGCTGCTTCTAAAACTTTTACATAAAGCACTTTTCTCTCCTAATGAGCAGAACTCCGTTCTATTTCCAACCTCTGAAAATAATTTTTAAGGTCAGCACCAGCATAGTAGTATTTCTTCTTGTGAAGTGAATAACTATAAATTTATTATATAAATATATAATAAATGTTTATTTATTTACTTATTCACTTCCTGTGAAGTGAATAACGATAATATTTCTTCTGTAGAGGATGGTAATGCATTGAGAAGTAATGAGAACCACCCATGTGCCCTCAGAGTCTAGAGATTGTTTGTTCACTAGTGCAATCCTTATTTAAAAGTAGTCACATTAGTAGAAAATGTAACTCCTTTGATTTTATTGTTTTGGTAATTGTAAAACAAAACTGCACACTACACTCCAGTTAGGAACTCTGAACTAGTTTCGGAAAATAACAGATACAAGTTTAGTTAAAATATAGTTGAACAAAGAAATTCAAAAGAAAATCATTCCAGGTGTAGTGGCTTCTGTAAAACAGCCTTAGCAGACTGAGGCAGCAAGATTGCCCCCGTATTTGAGCCCAACCTGAGCTACATAATGAGTTCTGAAACAAAAACAAAGAGAGGGGAAGAAAGGGAAGGAAAGGACAGCTAAACGGTAATTTTTCTGTATAAGAAAGTTTTATGTATAATTCTTCAAAATAAAATTTTGAAAAACACTCGCTTGTGGGCTGAATGTATGGCTTATTTGGTAGAGTGCTTGCTTAGCATGCCAAAACTCTAGTTTGATGCCTAGCACTGCACACTTGTGTTTTTGTGATTTGGGGCCTTGCTTTGTAAGCTTCAAACTCTCCATTTCTGTGCCAGCCCTCCCAGGTATAAGATTACAGCAGAAATACATACCACCATCAGCACCTGGATACTGTTCTGACTTGATTTGGCTTTTTGAGGCAGTATCTCATTACTCAGTTATGTGTATTACATGATAAATGTGACCCTATCTCAAAAGGGGGGGGGATCTAGTTTGCATTTTGAAATTTTTTTTGTTTAGAGTTTTATTGATCTGTGTATGTACGTGTGTATGCCACATGTGTGCAGACACCCAGCAAGGCCAGAAAAGGGCATTGGATCCCATGAAGCTGGAGTCACAGGTGGTTATAAGCCACCCAGTATAGCTGCTGTGGTCCGTTGCTCTCAGCAGGTGCTGTCTCCAGCCCTGGAGTTTGCTGTCTTGGAAGTCTCTTCACTCCTTAGAACTTGTTCCTGAAGCACTTGGCCTTCTGAAATGTGCACAGCACTCGATGTAGAAGAGTGCTTGCATATGTTAATTTGGGTAGTTCACAAAATAGTCATGCTCATTGTTTTGTTTTTTGGTATCAGTAGTCTACATTTCATCTTTTTTTTTTCCTTTGAGATTGTATTTTACATTTCTCCCTTCCCTGTGCTCCCTTCAAACCCTCCCAAATACTCCTCCCCACTGTCCTTCAAAGTCATGGCATTTTTTTCATCAGCAGTTACTGCATGCATATATGTGTTTGTATATACCTAACCTGTTGAGTCCATATGATGTTACTTTTTTGTATGGTTTCAGGACTGACAGTCTGGCATTAGACAACCAATTGGTGTGTTCTTCACTGAGGAAAAAAACACCTCTCCTACTCCCAGTAAGAGTCTCCTGTTAGCTCCTATATGGCATTTAGTTGCTGTAGTTCTTTATGAAGGGTTGAGATCTCCTGGGCTTTTCCCCTGTACAGTTTGGTACATTTAATGGTGTCCTCCTTGTTCAGCATATGTTTTCAAAGTCATGTTGGTGAGACTTTACAGGTATAGTTTCTGATGTCATTTTCCTTAGTAAACTAATAATTAAAACTACCTTCCTATCTGGTTCACATGCTATAACAGACTATTTATAGTTTTTATTGAGCTAGAATTCACACATCTAGTTTTGTTTTTTGGAAATGTTTGGAGGTCCCAAAAACTGGTCCAAAGAAGTGGATCTTATCTTTACTGCTAATCAGTGTGCATCTCTGGGACCTTCTTGCCTCAGAACATCCTTGTCAGAGGATAATGTGAAGAATGGGAAGGAGGCAAATAGTTAAATATTTTGCTTCATTTTTCATTAAAAACAAATGTTATGATTACAATTTAGAGTGGGGCTGGAAAAGATGGCTCAGTGGTTAAGAGTACCAACAGCTCTTGGAGAGGACCTGGACTCAAGTTCCAACACTCACATGGCAATTGCTATCAACAAGTCCAGTCTCAGGATCTGAGGCCCTCTTCTGCCTGCCTTAGGCACTGAATACACACAGTACACAGACAAGTATGCAATCAAGATACCCATACACATAAGACTTTTAAACAAAATGTTCTTAAAATTCATAGCTGTTTAAAATTGTTTATAAAAGTTAGAAGTATTTTAACAGCTTACCTAAAGGGCTAGACTGGAGGTTCTGCACTTTGATCTTATGTAGAGCTTTGTGCTCTGCTGCTGTCAGAGCATTTGCTTTCTCAAAGACTTTCTCTGAAGCGTTCTAAAAGTGCCATTGTAATTTGCAAATGTTCTCTGCAGGAATAAACAAGTGTAGATGAAAAGTGATACTTAGCTCTCCTGGTAGCTGTACCTGAGTTGAAGAGGGAATATATTTAAATTTAACTTGAAATAATTCCCTGAAGTAGTACCCTCTCACTGGAGAGGCAGAGAGTAGCCGCAGTATCTACTACACAGGCAGAAGCTGAAAGGAGACATTTTATTATTTTAGAGACAGGGCCTCATATATCTAAGGCTTGCCTTAAATTCAGTGGTGGCCAGTGATGACCTTCAGCTTTTGATCTTCCTCTTGCCTCTACTTTTCAAGTGCTAAGATTACAAATGTTTGTCACCATACCCAGCTACTTTTACCATTCTGTTCTGTTTTATTTTGTTTTGTTGGGTTTTTTCGAGACTGAATTTCTCTCTATGTAGCCCTGGCTGTCCTGGAACTCACTCTAGACCAGGCTGGCCTTAAACTCACAGAGATCCACCTGCCTCTGACTCCTGAGTACTGGAATTAAAGAAGTGTGCTACTACTGCCCAGCTACTTCTACCAATCTTAAGAAGGTAAATTATGATTGTGGCAATGCATAAACTGTATGAGGGGATGCTAAGGATCAAACCCCAGGCTCTGAGCATGCTAGGCAAACATTCTGCCACTGAGTACACCCACAGCTTGTATATTTCCTTGCTTACTAGTTCTTGAGGAATTAATTAGATGACTTGGTTTTTTTGTTTGTTTCTTTAATTAGAGCCCTCTGTATAAGCCTCAACTTCTCTAACTTCTGCGTCACCATCTCCCTATTGTGGGATCATAGCAGAAATGTCCACCATCAGCTCCTATATGGTATTTGTTTTGGTTCTGATTTTAAATCATACACTAGTATGTACGCCAGACTGGCCTAAAAATCCCTATATCCCAAGCTGGCCTCTAACTTTCTTGACAGTTTGTGTCTGGTTCTGGAGTCCTGACCTTACTGGTGTGTACAACTAACCCAGTCGCATACCGAGATCTGGCAAACCTGTATATAAGCACAGTGTTGTGTATAACTAACCCAGTTGTATACCGAGATCTGGCAAACCTGTGTATAAGCACAGTGTTGTTCGTTTACGTGGCAGTTCTGCCTGCTTCAGAACTGCTCTTACATTGCAGGAACAGCCCACCCTCAGCTACAACCCTAGAGAACAGAGATTGGTCAGATTTGTCTTTTGTTTACCTTATTTAAAGGCTGTTTTAAGCTGGGTGTAATCCGCATACATACATGCTCAGCATTTTGGAGGTGATATAATAATTTTTAATTTCAGGGGAGAGACAGTGAGACAGGTTTTCTATGTGTAGCTGTGGCTGGCCTGGAACTTGCTATGTAGTAAGTTCTTTTAAAGGAAAAATAGGAACCAGGACTATAGCTCAGTTGGTAAAGCGCTTGCTTAGCATGTGTTAAACCCTGGCTTCAGTCTCCAGCATCTCATGGTGATGCCCATAGTGACAGTGCTTCTCTACTCTTAGTTTTTGACATGTTTTAGCACAGTTTAAAAAAAAAAGTCCTGAAGGATATACATTTAACAGAGGTGGCAGGAGAGTCAGAAGCTATTGGTCATTCTTGGCTATATAGTAAATAGTTCTGCCTGTCCTGGAACTTGCTGTGTAGACCAGACTAGCCTGGAACTCAAAAAGATCTACCTATCTCTGCTAACCTCCCCCAACAGCCTCCATCCCCAACTCCGAAAATTAAAGGTGTTTGCCCACATCCAGCTGAGACTCTGTATCTGAATCACCACTCAGAGTATGCTTTTCTAGTTCACCTGCGTTCTGTTTGCTCAGACTTGGCTTGGAGCAGTTCTTCAACAGTTCCTTGCGTCAGTTGTCTCCAGATCTTCATAACAGAGGTATACATTGAAAAGAACAGGAAATCTTGATCAAGATAAGAAGCTCCTTTGAGATAGATGTCCTTTTATTGATTGGAGGTTTTTGTAACAGGAGTTGCTTTAGCTTTCCAAAGCATCTGAAAAATAAGCATTGCTATGGTTCTACCTGATATATAACTGTGATGGAGACAAAGTCTGTATGCATGTGAAGCATGATGTTTTTAAAAGCGAAGAGAATGATAAACAGGTCTGAGTAGTGGTTCTCTTTTAAGGAGCCAGCATGATAGGATTAAGACAAATGCAGATGGTTATTATCCTGTCTGTTTGATAAATTCCAGTGGGAGGGGGGGCTTCTTAGGGTTTTATTGTTTTCTCAGGACCAGGGCTTGAATCTACTATGTCCCTTTTCAGTGTTTATTATGCTTCATGGATATGTACTAAGTGCTCCAGGAGTGTTTTTTAAATGTTAAAATAGAATATTTGCTGGAGACAGACATCACCTAGGTGAAAAGCTTCTTAAATTTGATCTTTGCTAAGAATATAGTTTAATAGTGAGTTACATCAGAACTTCAGATTTCTAGTAGCTAACTGCTTTGGGCTTCTGTACTATCCTGCTTCCTTAATTTTTGATTCTGCACTCAATTTCTCTCTCAAGTTTGTTTTCTCTGAGCTCATTTCCATATCTGTCTACTTAGATTCCAGTATCAATTACTCCTTAATTCCCTTGACCCCTTTATACCTCTATTGTCTGCTTCACTAATTCCAAAAGCAAGCCAAGGCCTGGCTCTTCTATCTATTCCTTGTAGGATTGGCATAGAAAATACCTGTATCCCACCTGACACACCACAGCTGAGACATGATTTTTAATCTCAGACTTATTCCTGTTTGGCTTTTCACAATTGCAACCTTATGTTTTGTTTTGTTTTGTTTGAGATAGAGTCTCACTATGTAACCTTGAAATTTAAGGGCAATCTTCCTGCCTCGGCCTGGTGCTAGTATTGTTATATGTGAACTAACACGTCAGTGCTTTCTTCAGGCCAGAGAAATAGTTTCATGTGTGACATTTCCTACCACAAGCATCATAGAAAACAACTGAGGGAGTAGACCGCTGGACACAAACATAAATGATACATTAAAGAAGGGCCAGGGACTAGAGAGATGGCAGCTATTAAAAGCACTCTTTGGGCCCCTGTAGGGTAGCACATGCCTTTAAATCCAACACTTGGGAGGCAAAGGCAGGGAGATCTGAGTTTAAAGCCACCCAGGCTATAGAGGGTATTCCAGGACATCCAAAGATACATAAAGAAATCTGTCTTGAAAAACCAAAACTCAAAAACCATCTGTTAACCCCAGTTCCAGGGGATACTGATGCCATCTTGGGGCCTCCCCACTCCAGGCACACATATAGTGTGCACACATGCATGCAGCAACCACTCATGCACATAATAAACATAAATAAATTTTTTAAAAAATAAGATGGCTCAGCAGGTAACCAAATTTAGGTCTCCAGTACCCATATGGTAGCAAAAAAAAAAAAAAAAAAAAAAAAAGACATAAATTCCAGTCTATTCTTGGTAGCACGTGCTTTTGATCCCAGCTGCACGCAAATCTAAATGACACTTTAAAGAAGGGCCAGGGGCTGGAGAGATGACAGCTATTAAAATTCACTCTTTGAGCCCCTGTAGGGTGGTACACGCCTTTGATCCCAGCACTTGGGAAGCAGAGGCAGGTGGATCTCTGGGTTTGAGGCCAGCCAGGTCTACATAGTACATTTCAGGACAGCCAGGGCTACAGAGGGAAATACTGTCCAAAAAAAAAAAAAAAAAAACAGGTGTAGAGGTGCATTCCTGTAAACCTAGCACTTGAGAGATAAAGGCAAAAAGAGGTTCAAGGCCTGTATGAACCCTGTCTAAAAAAATTTTCATATTTTACTTTACCCATCAGCAAAGGCTTTTTTAGCATTTAGTATGTGGCAAATACTGCACAAAATTCTATATACTTAGTAGATTTAGTACATCACATTTAGTTCCACATAATCTGAAAAAATTGGATACTGTTGGCTTTTGGGGGGGGGAGTTGTTTTGCTTCTTTGGGTTTTTTTTGGTTTTGTTTTTTTTAAAGATTTATTTATTTTATGTAGATTAGTGTTCTGTCTACATGTATACCTGTACACCAGAATAGGGCATCACATCCCTGTGTAGATGGTTGGGAGCCACCATGTGGGTGATAGGAATTGAACTCAAGTCCTCTGGAAGAGTAGACAGTGCTCTTAACCTCTGAACCATCTCTCCAGCCTTTGTATTGGTTTTTCGAGACAGGGTTTCTCTGTGTAGTTGTGGCTATCATGGACTTGCTTTGTAGACCAGGCTGGACTCAAACTCACAGAGATCCTCTTGCCTCCGCCTCCGCTTCTCCCTCTCCCTCACTGAGTGCTGGGATTACAGGCATGCACCACCTTGCCTGGCTAAATTGGGTACTCTTTAGATTCCCCGCTTGGTAGATAAGGAAAATGAGGATCACAGAATTCACAAGATTTAATTAGAGTTGCTTGGTTAGTGTATAGAAAAAAAATTGTAATCATGTCAGCAGTTCCAGAAGCCAGGACACTTCACCCCACTACGTTTCACAGTTGTCCACCCTGGTCACGGCCTAACCATGGAGAACTCCTTGTTCCTAACGTGTTCTTTAATGCCCATGCTGCCAGGAGCTAGAGAGTTGGCTCAGTTGTTAAGAGTTGTTATTACAGAGGACCTGAGTTTCACAGCACCCATATGCAGGCTAACCACCTTCTAGGGAACCAGGCATGTGCACAGACATCAGTACTCATACACATAAAATAAAGATAAATCTAATAACATTACCATCCACAGATCTTGTTTTCTAAAATGTACTTGTTCCTGATGCTTTCTACTGGTCTAATATCTTCAAATTCCAGCTCAAATGTTATCGCCTCATTAACTTCCAAACTCACTCTCAGTCTACATTCTTCTCTGTTCATGCTTTTCTGTTTTTGTCTTTAATGTAGTGTTGGCTGGCCTGGAACTCACAGAGCTCCATCTGCCTCTACTGTCCAAGTGCTAGAATTGGAAGTCTGTACCACCACACTCCAGCTTATATATTCTTTAGCAACATTTATTGAGTTGTGTGTAATTCACTTCTAAATGAGCGTATCAGCCACTGTTTAGAAGCAAACAGAAACCACACTTGACATTTTAAGGACAAAAGGGAAGAAATGGGGTATTTGACAAAGTCATCTATGTAATTAGTCATCTGTATACCTTTTAGGAATAACTCTCAGGACACCACCAGGCTAAGCCCCCAAGGGCCTGCAGCCCCTGGTACCTAAGGAGATGACAGCACAGCTACAACCCCACAGAGTACTTGAGATCATGGTTTTTATAGATTACAGACCTGAGAGCTGCTCATTTGTTAAGGGTGAAAAGAAGGTTGGTATTCAGTGTATTGGGCATTCAGGTTTGTTTTCAGATATGTGGGGTTTTCGGTGTTTTGTAAGATTAAATAGAAGTCTAGGATGTCAAATGTGGTAGTGTATGTCTTTAATCTAGCGCTCCAGAGGCAGAGTCAAGTGGATCTCAGAGTTTGAGGATAGCCTGATCTATATAGCAAGATCAAGGACAGCCAGCGCTATATAGATCCTGTTTCAAATAAAATAATTTAACTATTTAATTTAATCTAATTAATTATTAATTAAAAGCTAATCTGGGGCTGGATCAATGGCTCAGCAGTTAAGAGCAATGACTGCTTTTCCAGAGGACCTAGTTTTGTCTCCTAGCATCCACATAATGGCTAATGACTATAATTCCAGTGCCTTCATTTGGCTTCCAGGGAAGCAGGGCCAGAAGTAACCTGTCACTATGTCAAATCAGATACAGATTTCTAAATCACAGAGAAGCTTCTATGTTCCCTAATTGACCAACTTGGGGTTCTTGTTAATCTGTTCCCAGGAGTTTAGAAAGATGATTCTTTTAAAGAACCATCACAAATTTCTAAGGCTTATCAAAAAAAAAAAAAAAGAAGAAGAAGCGTGGGCGTGCGCGAAAGAGAGAGAGAGAGAAGAAACAAGTCAGGTCTGTTATAACAATGCACCATGCTATCAGCTAGGCCAGAGACTAAATGAGGCTTCTTTCTGCTGGGTCCCCACAGCCCCCTCTAGGCTATTTGAGGTGCTTGTTATGCTTTTGGCCTAGTTTTTTTCTGTCAAGACTTACCCTTCATTCTCTTCTGTGAAATGAACTGCATTTCTAAACATTATTTACACATGAACTTTCCAGATAGTAGCCAAGGGTTCGTTTGGCAATACTGTGCATTTTGTTGTTTCTCTCAAAATAAGAGACATCAGAAAACACTGGTGTTGGAAGTTGTTTGTTGTCTTTTTTCCTCTGCTAAAATGCTTGCTTCTTGTGCTGCAAAGCTTGATATTGACTCCAGTTTAGTCTCTGGATCCTTCCCCCCTCTATTCCCTGCTTTGTACAAGCCTCCACTGAAAACTGCAAAATCACCAGGGCTTGTATGTCAGTTCATGTTGCCTTCAGCTAAACCTTTGCACAGAAATGTTCCAGGTTAGGAAATAAATTGACACATAATACACTCCCCTGAGTGCCTACACACCGCCCAGGACTGCCTGTCCTTGCTACAGGAAAATAACTGAGAGGGTTTAGTTCTTGGGCAAAAATGACACCAACCCCACTGTGAGAACTGTGGCTGCAAAGAACACATGAAGGTGGGTTAGTTACAGCCTCCCCTCCGGCTTTTATAGTCAGGGTCTGTGTTCTGGAAACACATTCAACTATCACCTCCATCATAATTGCTGTGGGTGCTTATTTTAAAATTCATATTCCTGAGCTTATGTCCAGATCCTAAATTAGAGTATGTAGAAGCTGACACAGGAATCCGCTTCTCACAGTATACAGCTCATGGTATAGCCAAAAGACTTTCTAAAGTCACTCAAGAAAGGCTTTTTAGGGGTTCACAAGATAATTACAGCTTTCGTCTTTAAGAACTTAGGAGTCCTCTAAAAGTCCACAGATGTGGTCTGTAGAAATGAAAGACCTGAGTTCAGTACCCACCTATAATTCTAGTTTCAGGAAATTCTATACTTCTTGTATTCCCAGATACCAGAGCTCATGAACACAGGCCCCCACACATGAGTAACTAAAAGTAAACTCCTTTAAAGTTCACATATAGGAAGCTAGAGGATAGCTCAGCAGTTAAAGAGTACTGGCTGATCTACCAGAGGACCCAGGTTTGATTCCCAGCACCCACATGGTGGCTAATGACTAATTTCCAATTCCAGGAGATCTAGCACCCTCTTCTGGCCTCCTTGAGCACCAGACATGAAAGTGGTAAACAGTCAGGCATAGTGGCATACAGCTTTAATTCCAGCACTTGTGAGGCAGAGGCAAGCAGATCTTTGAATTTGAGGCCAGCCTGGTCTACAAAGCAAGTCCCAGGTAGCCAGTGCTACTTAGAGAAACTCCCAAAAGAACAAAAAACAAACAAAAACACTTTTTTGTTTTATTTTCAGACAGGGTTTCTCTGTGTAGCCCTGGCTGTCCTAGAACTCAGTATGTAGACCAAGTCGGCCTTGAACTCAGACATACTACATTTTATGAAAAATCCACAGACTAACCTCATGTAAAAAGTGTGGTAGTAACTAAAGATAAAATCACAGTGCTATTACCTCAGAGCCTTTTTAAGGGGTTTGGAGTTTTTGTTGTTTTCTTTGAGGCATCCCAGGCCCAAGCCTTGAATTTAGCTACCTGCAGACAATGAATTCCTAGTTCCCATGCCTCCACCATTGTGCTGACATTACAAGAGTAAACCACTATACCTGTTTTATGTTGTGCTAGAAATTGAGCCCCTGGTTTCATGCATGCTAGGTACTCTACCAACTCAGCAATGTCCTTTAAAGGCTTGAGGAGGACAGAGCACCAAAGCCGCATGATTCCCCATAACACAGGGCAACAACAGGATATCCAAGAGAAGTCCCAGTGAAGATCCAGTATTGATAGTGTAGCAGAAGTCAGAGGCCTAGAACCAAACCAATAACTAATTGCAATGAGTATTTGCAAGTAAAGACAAAATAGTATATACTGTCCTTAAGAATATGCACTCTAGTGAGAGAGACGGCTCAGTGGATAAGAACATGTACTGCCTGCCTCAAGGCTGCATGGGTGCAGGAGAGATGCTTTTGCCTCACCCTTCACCCCTTGCCACCTGTGGCAGGTGGGAGAGCTGGCTCTGACCCTCACTGGCTACAGCACTCAAGATCAGGCCCTGCACCTTACCTGGCAGCGCAGAAGAGCTAGCCCTGGTGGTGAAGGCATGGGTGAGTCAGCAAGGGGCATGGGTGAGCTGGCCCCGCCCCTTCCTGACTGTGGTATTGGGGGAGTGCTGAGAACTTGCCCTAGTGGCGTGGGTGCAGGAGAGATGGTGGGCTGACCAGCTCAGCTACTACCCAGATCCAGGGCTTTGAGTTGGCTTACCCCAATATCTATCCCATCTATGAACTGCTGGAGTTCTTGAGGGGCTGGTCCTGCAAATCCAAAGCTGCATGATTCCCTGTAACGCAGGGCAACAACAGAATATCCAAGAGAAGTCCCAGTGAAGATCCAGTATTGATAGTGTAGCAGAAGCCAGAGGCCTCGAACCAAACCAATGACTAATTGCAATGAATATTTGCAAGTCAAGATAAAATAGTATATACTGTAGACAAAAATGTTATATACTGTGGGACACACTATGACATACTACAGCTTCCACAGCAAGATGATTTATAAAATTTTTTTTGGTGGGGAGGTTGCTAGGGCAGAGGGTGAATATGAAAGGATGGGAAGATGAGTGGGGGTGCATGATGTGAAATTCACAATCAATAAAAGGTTACATTTTTCAAAAAAGCATACACTGCTCTTCCTGAGGACCCTAGTTCAATTCCCAGCACCTGTATCAGGTCGCTCACAACCACCTGCAACTCTGACACCTCTGGCCTCTGTGGTCAACTATGTTCACACGCCTATCCCCTACACACTCACATACAGTTCAACATTCTTTTTCTTTAAAAAGTGCTTGGCAAACTAAAGACATTACAGAATGACATGATGCCCATACTGCATGAGATTTGTCACGGCGTTGTCTTCAATCCTTCTTGTTTCTTTGCTTTAAAAGCAAAAAATGTGACAGATAATTAAAGGGTGTACATGAAGTCAAAGGAGGCATCCAGAAAGTAAGAAAGGATTGCTTTTCAACACAGCTAGATTGCAGAGTCAACTGGGGATGGAGATATTTCTCTATCTGATGCAAATTGTTTTTTCCAGCCCAGCAAATTGGATTGCTATTTTACAGCCAGATCAGTTGTGAATGTGTATATTAATGCTGTTCTTGTTTCACCAGTGAAAAATTTATCTCCAAATTGACATATGACTTTCCCTTCTGAAAATGCAGCCACGGAGCTCTGTGGAATAGCTAGTCCACAGCTTCCAGTGCACTGAATAACTTAATGCGTTCTAGTGGTGGTGTCGCTGCCAACTAAGCTAGGACCATCAACAGTAGAAACACCCCCAGTTCCATCTATTTGACTTAGGTAGAGGGGACAGAGAGCAAAGTGAAGGCAACACCTACTTCCTATCCATGGATCCTGTGGTCTGTTTCATCTACCCAGCTGCTTTCTGATGGCAGTAGGAGGGTGTAATTGTATGATAGATATTTTTTTGGGTTTTACTTGCAGTTCCTGGGAAGGCTCCCCAAGGGAAGACTATAAAAATTACAATTACTTTTCCTCCAAAGCAGGTTATAAGAACTGTAATCTTTCCCTGCCTTTCTGTCTTGGAGCTGACCATGAAGAAATTCTCTGGCCTGCCCTTTACCTCATTTCAGAAAGGTCTGCCCATACCAGGAAGGTGGAATGTTTTAGAGGCCAAGAAGACTTCAGAAGCAGACAGGCCTTGATGTCTGTCCTCACTTAGTCTTGTTAGGGTTGGAAATACCATCAAGTAATTATAAGGCCACAAAGGATGGAGCTTGGAAAGCTTGGGGATGAGCTGATCAGATTTCTGGATGACAACAAACCTGGAGAACAGTATATAACACCTGGGGCATGGAAACTCTACCCCTTCAATTATGTCTCACTCTCCTGAGTATCTCTTTGTATTCTATAATGCTCCTTATGACAAACTAGTATCTTTCCCAGAGTTTGAGGAGCCTCTCAAGCATATTAACCAACTGAGAAACGGGGATTGTAGGAACCTCACTTTATCAGCAGTTGGTCAAAATCCAGCCAAAGGATTGCAGCTGGCATCTTATGGCAAGGGCCAGCCTTAGAACTGAGCTCATGACCCCTATATCTGATGCTATTTCCAGAGAGCATCCAAATTAAATTGAATTAGGCTAACTAGTCAGTGCCTTTGGAATTTTCTTGCTTACTTGGTGTGCAAAGAACCTACACATACATATGCAGTTAGTATCAAAAGTGCTCTGTCTTGAAGTTTCCTAAAATAGAGTTCAACCACACACTCCCCAGGGGTGCGGGGCACCTGAATCAAGGAACTGTGAAGCTCTTTATCCAACCTCAGGAGGAAAAACAAAAAAATTAAAAATTAAAAAAATAAAAAAAAAACCTTTTAGGTGGAAAAGGGCAACCTGTCAGGGGAAAATATACCTAGTCTTTCTGAAAAGATAGTCCGCTCCCAAGAAGGAAAAAGAACTGATTCTAAAAGGAAGAATTTAACCCTGTAACAAAGGTGAAGTTCTGGGCTGGAGAGAGTGGTTAAAAGCACTGGTTGCTCTTCCAGAGGATTCAAGTGTGAATCCCAGCACCTACATGGTAGTTCACAGCCACCTGTAACTTCTGTTATCCTCTTCTGACTTTCAAGGCACCAGGCACTCCTCTGGTATACACATACATTCAAATGAAACACACACAAAATTTTAAAATCTTGAAAAATAAGTGAAGTTCTGAGACATGGCTGTGAAGTTCCTTGGTGTCCAGCAGGTGGCATTCAACTCTAAGTGGCCAGAGACCACTGGAAATGACCATGGAGAAGTTGCTAGTGAGAGAGATAAGTAGGGTACACCTGCTACTTTACAGTGTGCTTGTACTAACATACCTATACCTTATTTCTCTTTTCTTAGAAATGTTGCCCTGTTGGGCTGGGGCCGTAGCTTAGTTGGTAGAGCTCTTAATTAACATACATAAAACCCTGGGTTCAATCCCCAACACCCCATAAACTATATATGATGACACATGCCTATAACCCTGCCACTTGGGAGGTAGAGACAAGATCAAAGTTCAAGGTCATTCTTGGCTAAGTGAAATCTTCCGTTTAAAGGATGGAAGGAGGGCTGGAGAGATGGCTCAGAGGTTAAGAGCACTGGCTGTTCTTCCAAAGGTCCTGAATTCAATTCCCAGCAACCACATGGTGGTTCACAGCCATCTATAATGATGGTACTGTCTTCTGACCTGCAGAACACTGTATACTTAATAAATAAATAACATCTTTAAAAGGGGGGGAGGGAAGGAAGAGGAGAGGGAGGGAGCAGCCAGGGCTACATACCCGATCTCAAAAAAACAAACAGAAGAGTCAGGGTCGAGGTGGGGCTGGACCAATGGCAATGGCTCGGTGGTTAAGAGCACTTGCTGCCCTTATAGAAGACCCGCGTTTGTTCCCAACACTCACATGGTGGCTCAGTCATATCTGTCTGTAACTCCTGTTCTAGGGGATCCAGTGCCCTCTCCTGGACTCAGTACCAGGCATGCACATGTGCTGCACATAAACACATACAAGCAAAGCACTTATACACATAAAAAATCTTTTTAAAAGAATTCCATAATTTTTTCATAAAATATTTATAGTTGCTTCTGTCATATGTACTTTCAGATGCATTCAGTTTCTGTTTTTCATAGGGACTCTATAAATGCCCTGGGAAATTAAGACTGTGCAGTCCATACTGCAAGGGCAAGACTTGAGAAGAACGAGACTGTTGACAGTTTAGATGAGCAGAGGACCCTTGTGCAGGATTTCAGTGGATGACTGACTGTGCATTCCAGACCCTGGAATCACAGGAGCAAGACTAACAATAAATTGAGACAACACTGAGTCCTCTATCTACATGATGAGCTGAAAAGTAACC
>CM053752.1:254222-416206 GCA_028658305.1 Pachyuromys duprasi | reverse complement strand
TTTGCCGTAAGATCAAAGTGCCACCACTTTGGTAATATAGGTAGGTGGTCGTGGCAAGAGGATGCCAGGCTAGATGAAATCAACTGGAAATGAGCTCTCCCCAATAGTGACCAGTAAGTGGGGTGCTAACCAAAGTAAATGAAGAGGTACTATTGGGGGTAGGGAGATGGCTCACAGGTTAAGAGCACTGGCTGCTCTTCCAGAGGTCCTAAATTCAATTCCCAGCAACTAAATGGTACCTCACAACATGAGATCTGGTGCTCTCTTCTGGTGTGCAAGTATACATGCAGACAGAACATTGTATACATAATAAATCTTTTTTTTTTTAAGGAAAAAAAAAAAAAAAAAACAGAGAGGTGTTATGGGGTCAGTCAGGATCCAGCAGCCTGGAACAGAACAATCAGAAAAAGCCATTGTCTTGAGTTGCCTTCTGGACTTCCTGCTCTCAGACACCTACTCCTCACAACATGCACATCCAATCCCCTGGCTTTTACAAAATACAAAATCAAAACAACCACACCAACAAACAAAAAAAGCATCCCCCCAAATTAATTAACAAAGAAAAAGACACTTTTATTGATCTGTTAGTTATAATCTGGCCATGATACTATATGCCTTTAATCTCAAGCCTCGCCTGGAACCTACAGAGTTCCACCTGCCTCTAAGAGAGATGGGATTAAAACACTGACTTCTTTTACTAAATCTCTTAATGTGTTGCATGTGAGTGTGGGTGTTTATAACTGGAGGTCAGAGACCACCTCAGCTGTTGGTCTCTGCCTTCTGCCTTGTTTGAACAGGGTCCCTTATTCATTGTTACGTTACATGATGCGTGCCTGGCTCCTTGTCCTCCAGGCTCCCGGGATTCTCTCTCTGTCTCCCACCCCACTGAGAGAAATGTGATGTGTTTACATTGGTTCTGGTCTCAATTCACACTTTCAGTGGCAAGTGGTCTACCTACACTCACTGAGACCTCTAAATATTGTCTTATCACTGTTTTCTTTTTCCCAGCACGCCAGAGGATCAAAAAAGGACCTTGAGTATGCTGGGTGAAAGCACTGGACTACTAAGCTACACCCATCTACCCATCACTCCTACCTTATTAAGGATGAGTGGGAAAGGGGAGATTATGCAATTAGACAATGGGTTAGAGGAATGGCTCAAAAGTATTTAAGAGTACTGTCTGTTCTCCCAGAGAATTGTGGTCTGATTTCCAGCACTCAAATGGCAGCTTACAACCATCTATAACTCTGTAACTCCTGTCCTAGCTGATTTGATGCCCTCTTCTGGACTGTGGGCACCAGACAACACACATGTAGTGCACAGACATATATACAGGCAAAACACTCACACATAAAATAAGAAAAAATTTAGCTGGGTGTGGCGGTGCAAGCCTTTAGTCCCAGCCCTCAGCAGGCAGGGCAGGAGGATCTCCCAGGCCAGACTGGTCTACTAAGGGAGCCTAGGCCAGCCAAGGCTACACAGAGAAAGCCTGTCCCGAAAAACAAAAAGAAAAAGTTTTAATAATAATAACAACAACAGAAATTAGATACGGTCATCCACCTGTATCTTAAGGGGCAGAACAAGAATCTGGGCCCAGGGCATCTGGCTCCCCAGTCTGTGCTCCCACCTCCTGACACTACTCTTCCAAAGTAAGATCATTAAAAGTCAGCTCCATGAGGGGGTGACTATGTGGTCTGCTGCCTCTCTTGTTTCTCATGAAAGTGTGTAAATAAGAAAACGTCAAGTAAACCAAGTGTTTCCTCTACAGAGCCCTAAAGCTGAGAAGAAAGCACTCACTCGGAAAAGCCTTTCCACTTCAACAGATATTCCACTTGTCCCTTAACCATGCGCCTGTCCAACACCTTCTCCACCACATACTCCTCCTCATCCTCTGAAGAAGAGCTGTCAGCCGTCCTCTTGGTTTTCTTTCCCATGTCGTACACGTGTTGATCCACCTGAAGGAATAAGGCCACCGGAGTCCTGAAACGAGGAAAGACCAAACGGTTACAATCCACCTGACGGTTAGTCATCACCTTTGGATGGAATAGAAGGTACAATATCAGTCAGCCACACACTCTTCTTTTTGGTCTACAATTATTCTAAGACAGGCTACAAATTTAAAATGGTCAATGACTTTAAAAAATTCAATCCAAATAAATTAATGAAAAAAATAATAAAATGGGTCAATCCACATTTTATTAACAACTTCTCTTCAGCTGAAGATATCAACATTAGATGGAACAATTGTTTAACTCTTTAATTTTATATTCCAAAAAAAGCAAATAGCATAGTATGCTACTTTTTTCCATTTCTGAATTTACTTGTGAGCCAGGAACTCAAAGAGAAATATGGAAAACCTTCAGTTAAAGGAACCAAGACAGAATAAAAATATTTTTCTCCAAGGTGAATAAAGGTCTTTATTAAAAAAAAAAAAAAAAGACCGACTCCTTCCCCACAGCCCACCTAAATGTACTTTTCCATTCTGAGCATTGTGGTCAGTCTCAGCAGCACACACAATGTCTTCATGGGCCATCTCTCACATTTCCAGTGACTTGGTACATTTCCCTTAAACAATTTGAGCCTGTCCCTTCAGAGAATCCATCAGCAAGGCTGACAGCTCAAACAGACTAAGCCTCCTTTTAGCAAGCTCATTTGGGGATAGAAGGGAAGAAAGGCAGAGAGGAAAAAAAAAAAATCAAAATTAGTCACTGGACTAGTCCGTAATTCCCAGGGTTCAACTAACTCAAATAGTTAAGAAGGAACCCTGGTTCTTAACTGAAGTTGACTCTGGGCCAAAGAGGTGGGAAAGAAATCTGGCCCCAAACTGCACCAAGAAACCTTCTCCAACACAGGGGACTATTCAACCTCCCCAGGCCCAAGAAAGCCGGGCAGCACAAATGGAAACTGAGTTATGCTCAGAAATATGCATATCGGGGTGCTCAGGAAAGAACTGAGTATTTAAATTCCCACACAATTGTTACCATAATGGTTTTAAAGAATTCTTCCTAAACAATGTTAAATGGGACCAACAGTCTGGATTACCAAATAGCAGGGATTGATTTTTTTTAGCTGACTCCATTGTTATTTTGCTATAATCTCTAAAGATGTTTTTCAGAACATCCCCATCTTGGCCAGAAAACCAATCTCAGGAACAAAAAGGGCAACTAAACTCAGAATTATGTTCAAGTCAAAGAAGCAGAAGTTGTGTTTGTCAATTTATTCCCAATTAGTGATTTTAAAGAGATCATTACATGAATATAGTATTGAAAATCCTAGCTACAGAACTTATTAGTATGAGTATGGCCGCCTCAAAAACTGCTTACATTAATTTCTGACCTATGATAACTTTATTTGAGAAAGAAGGCACGGAGGAATGTAGGCAAAGGGCTTTAAAATAATCTTTCTATGAATTTAGAAGACTCCTAGACATAAAACATATATAGTAAGGTTTATTTAAAACAAACACAGCCTCCGACCTCACCAGACAGGAAACGTCTTAGTCCAGGGAGAGTACCCCACCCCCACCCCCACTCACCTTGGAATTTCCGGGAGCTGAGCAGTTTAGGTCAGAGCGCTGGGTTAAAACCAGCCCCATGTTGGAAGCATGCAGTTAAGCATTGTGGCTATGGCTTTCCCTGCCTCACCAGGAAAGAAAAAAAAAAAAAAAAGGATTTACATATGTGTTCTTCAGTTTGAGAAAGAGATTTTTCTTTATGCCTATGCTGAAGAGAAGCCCTCAAAGTAGATCAATAGGGGTTCCCTCCCTTACCTACCGGATCGCCCCAGTTCCTTCTTTCCCTCTGGGCTAACAGGAGGGGCCTCCCCTCCCAGGTCTGGGGCTTGGCGGGCTGGCAGCTCCCCCGCCCCCACCCAGCTGCCTGGGCGCCACTGCGCAGCTGTCCCAGTCCGTTGCCATGGCAACTGGCAGCCGTACTAGACTAAGGAAGAGAAGCAAATGAAAAAGTTAAAAGGCTTAACTTTCCTTTTCACTGCAGACTGGGTGGAGAAGTTGGAAGTAGACCTCCCTTGGCCTGAAGGCTAAGACTTTCAGAGCTCAAGGGTGTTAGTTCTTATGTTTAAAAGTCCAAAATTCAGGCTTATTCCTCCAAAAGCACTGACAATTAATAACATTTTAGGACCACCTAACAAGAAGAGGGGGAGGAGCAAAAGTAGGCCCTCTCTACAGCAGACCAGGACAAACTATCCTTAATATAGAAGAATTTTGGACAAAGAGTTTTCCACCCTCTGTCACTGTACACCTAATTAAAACTGCTTCAGGGAAAGAAGTAACAAAAAAGGGAGAGAAGAAAGTATTTTGATGATACTATGTAACTTCTCTTGTTGGAGAGAATTACAAAAGAAGTAGAATCCAAAGACTTGAAACAAAGACAAGCGAAAAAGCTTTGCGATTTGGGGAGCTGGGTATGGAATCTAGGGCCTTACACAGACTACTGAGCACAAAAGAACCATTCAGCTAGTACAGATGGAAAAAAATTAGTTCCTTAGTTAAAAAATAAGGGGAGGGACAAGGTGGCCACAGACATTATGGTTAAATTTAAGTATTTTATTAGTTATTCTTGCATGCTATAAAAACAGACTTTTAGTAATTATTACTCCCTGATAGATTACTGATAAACAACTCTTTATAACCCCTAATGCCCAAGGAAAGGAAGACATAATAATAAAAAGCAGAGACCATGAACAGGAAGCAGACCAGGAATTCAAGGTCATGCACAAACTACGCAGCCAGTTCACGGCCACCCTGTGTTGCCAGAGATCTAATCTCAGAAGGAAAGAAAACCAGGCTATGATATACAATGTCCTTTCACTTAGCTCTAAAAAACATTTTAGAGATCCAAAATCACATTTGCTTCACATATGAGAACTTTTTTGCCATACCAGGCCTTATGCATGCCAAGGCTACTTCAATGGGAGAGTAAAGAAAAGGGACAATCAAAGAGTAAAAAACTCCATGGCCTAGACAGATGATACCTCAATGATTATGAACACTTCTTCCTGCAGAAAGAAGTTCAGGGTTCACTTCCTAGCACCCACAATCATAACTCCAGTCTCATGTGATCTGACACCGTCTTCTGACATCTGGGCAACAGGCATGTATGTAGTACACACTCATATACATAAATTAAAAAAAAAACCTTTTAAAAAAGGAAAAAATAAAGAACTCCAAGTCAGCAAACCACAGAGATACCTCACACCAATGTTTATGGCAATGCTATCTACGACAGCTAAAATATAGAAGCAATCTAAGTATCCAGCAACAGAGGGATGGCAAAAGATAATGCATACATACACTATGAAATCTTTTTCAGACAGGAAAAACCAAAGTTACATCAGTTTGCAGGAAAACGGACATTACTAGAGATAATAGTATCTAAAAGCCATTAAGATAAATTCAGTATGTTCTCTCAATGCTGGCTCCCAGCTACAACGATACATAAAATCACATATGTAGGACTAAAGCTGTGTAGGGAGAGAAAAGAAACTACAAAGAGGGATGAGAAATGGGAGGATAGGAGTGGGTGATGTGGAGGGAATATGCTCAATATACAACATATATGTGTATAAAACTTCACAAAAGAAGGTCTGACTGGCACAATGGTGCATGTACCCAGCAGACAGAGGCAGGTGGATCTCTTAAGTTTAAGGCCAGTGGGCGGTGGGAGGACACCCTCTCAAGGAGAGAATGATAATTATGGCCATCAACCAGAAATATCAGTGTATGAGTTTTGTGGCAAGAGAATTTAACCTAGCACATCTGACACTGCTAGGCATCTGCTCTACCAATGCATAATATCTAGACCATTTATTTTTAGAGGACAGGTCTCATCAAGTTAACCCAAGACATCCTTGAACTTAACAATCTTCCTCAGTCTTCTGGAATACTTAGTTGGCTTGTATTCATCCAGCAGTGACTGCCCCTACAAGCAAACTTTTTTATTGCTAGAGAATTCTCAAAGTTCAGAAACTTTTCGGATTTTGCCCTCCCACCCCCATAAGACAGGATTTGTTTCCCTGGCTATCTTGAAACTCACTATATTTTTGTTTTGTTTTGAAACAGGGTTTCTCTATGTAACTCTGGCTTGAACTCTCTCTGTAGACCAGGCTGGCCTAGAACTCACAGAGACCCACCTGCCTCCGCCTCCCAAGTGCTGGGATTAAAGGTGTGCCCTGCTGCCACCACCCCCCAGAGGAACTCACTACTTAAACCAGGCTTGTCTTGAACTCATAGAGCTCTATCTGTTTGCCTCTGTCTCCTGAGTGATGGGATTAGAGCTATGTACCACTATGCCCAGCATGACCACAAATGTTTTAACTCTCTCTCTCTCTGTGTGTGTGTGTGTGTGTATGTGTGGTACTTGGATGCCTTTATGCCATTGTGTGCATACAAAAATCAAAGGACAAGTTTTGGGAGCTGGCTGATTCCTTCCACTATGTGAGTTCCAGAAATTGAAAGTAGATCATCAGGCTTGGCAGCTGGCAACAAGCATCTTTACCCAAGCCATTTCCCCAGCCAGTGTGGCAGTGTTCTATTGTACTACCAACACTTAGAAGGTAAAAAGAGAATTATCACAAGTTTGAGGCTATTATAGGCTAAAATAAGACTACCATAAAAATAAAATAAGGTCTGGAGAAATGGCTCCGTGAAGAGCTTGCTGCTCTTCCGGAGGACTCTCAGCACCCATGTCAGGTGGCTCATAACTACCTGTTAATTCCAGCTTCAGGGGATCTGATGTCCTCTTCTGGCTTCTATAGGACCCCACATAGGCATGCATGTGCATGGGTACATGCGTGTACACACACCAACAGACAAAACAAAACAAAACAACAACAACAAAAAAAAACTTTCCCCTGACAAGGTCTGTGTAGCTCTGGCTAACCTGGAACTCATTTTGTAGACTAGGCTAGCCTCAAATTCACAAAGATGCATCTGCTTCTGTCACCCCAGTGCTGGGATTAAAGGTGTGCACCACCATGCCTACCAACATCTTTTTCTTAACCTTTTGTAATTAAGGAATATGGAATATGAAAATACCACCAGAGAAATTAAAGTGCAGTCAAGGTAGTAACTTTCCAGGCACAATCGATCTTAAGCAAATAACCTTTCTATCAGACCTCAGCATCACTGAAGAAGAACAAATAGCTGGGAGCAGCAGCAAAGGCCTGTAATCCTAGCACTCAAAGAGGCAGGGCCAAGTGGATTCACTGTCGAAGCCAACCTGGTTTACACAGTGAATTCAGTTGGTGCTACATAGCAAGATCCTGTCTCAAAAGAAAAAAACCAGGGTGACTAGACAGCTCAGCAATGAAGAGTACTGGCTGCTCTTTCAGAGGACCAGGACTGACTCACGGCAACTCTAACTCCAATCCTAAGCAATCTTCTGACCTCTGCTAGCACAAGGCACATGGAGTGCGCAGGCATACACATAAGCAAAGCACTCATAAAATAAAAATAACAAATGTTTAAAAAGATTTAATACAACATTTATATAAATTCTGCCCACATATATGCCTATGCACCAGCAGAGGGCACCATTTCTCAACTAGAGATGGTTGTGAGCCGCTATGTGGTTGCTGAGAATTGAACTCAGGACCTCTGGAAAAGCAGGCAGTGCTCTTAATCTCTGAGCCATCTCCCCAGCCCTTTTGTTTTGGTTTGGTTTTTCAAGACAGGGTTTCTCTGTGTAGCCTTGGATGTCTTAGACTTGATTGCAGGCTGGCCCTCAAACTCATAGAGATCTGCCTGCTTCTGCCTCCCTGAGCGCACACCTGAGATACAGGTGTGCACAGAAAAAAACTAAATCCCCATGGCTACTCACGAGGGAAACAGCGGGGTTTATGCTGAAAGAGCTATATATGGGGAGCCTCAAGATGGCTCAGCTTGCTATGCAAGGCAGATGATGACCCAAGTTTGATCCCTGGATGCCGTACAAAGATGGGAAAGAGATCAATGACACTACAAAGTTGTCTTCTGACCTCTACACACTTGCCATGGTGTGCATACCCTGCTACACAGTATGTTTGTGTGTGTGTGTGTGTGTGTGTGTGTATACACGAAACAACAAAAGACAAAATACTCTTGTTATCTACCTTACCCTTATAAAATACTAGGCTCAGGGCTATCTCCTGTTCATCTGTAATAGCAGCCGGAAGGGCACGGGAACCAAGGCCCCTTTCTCTATGGGAAATGGGTTTTGCAACAGCTGACAAATCAAATCGGGCCTGGTGCCAGGAGTCAGAGTCCAACCATAACATTCTTTAAAGAATAGCATGCAGCTGTCCTGTAAATCCCCTGGACAAGTCACGGATCAGAAACTGGCAAGGATGACGACATAGTTCTGATGGAATGTGTCTTATCTTAACCTTGAAGTTACAGATCTGCTCAGGAGCAGCAGTAAGAAATGAGAAATGCACCCAGACATGGAAGGGGACATAATTCTCTTACAGACAGTGCAACCCAGTATATTAGGGTCAAATGAAACACAAAGCCAGACGGACAATTTAAGGCTAGTGCCTGAACCAGATAAAGCATCAAGACTGGTGGTTCAAGCTGAGCCTGGGAGGGAGGAGCATGTGGTATGAGAAATGAGATACAGCTGGCAGGGTGACGGGACGGTTAAAGCAGAGTCCTGATACTATAGCAGAGAAGAGAGGACAAGCAACCTTATCCTTATGGAAATCTTCATGGGAAGCGGTGAGGAACCTCTCAGGTTTCTAGAGAGTTTTTCAAGCAAAACAGCTTTTAGTCCTCTTTTGAATACCAATCTCTAGGAAAAACAATATACACCACAGAGTGCAGCAACCAGAGCCCACAGGGATAAGAAAAGAGCAGCACCAACAGACCTTCCTATGAACAACATAAGGCAAATTCGCCTTACAGGCTCCTCAGACATGGATGTGGACACAAGTTAGTCCTGGAAAAACATCAAAGAACTTTGTGGACAGGCGGACAGGCAGCGTCAGAAGCACATTCCAATCCACTGACAAGGAAGGAATTTTCAAAAGACAAGGGGTAGGAGGGAGAAGGGAATTGCAGAAAGGAGAGAGGAAATGCTGGGCAGTCGTGGTGCACCGCTTTAATTTTAGCGCTTGGGAGGCAGAGGCAGGTAGATCTCTGAGTTTGAGGCCAGCCTCGTTTACAAAGCTACTTCCAGGACAGCCAGAGCTTGGTCAGCAGAGAAACCTTGTCTTAAAACAAGGGGACACAAGCATGTGATCCCAGCACTCAGAAGGCAAGGAGGGGATCTCTGAGTTTGAGGACAGCTTGGTCTACAAACCAAGTCCAGGACAGCCAGGGTTAAACAGAGAAAGTCTGTCCTGCAAAACCAAAAATAAATAAGTAAATGAGTGAACAAATGAATGAATCAAACAAACAAAAGCAGCAAAATCCTCCAGACAGCAAGCCCCAGCTAAAAAGCAGGGAAGCGAAAACATGTGCAAATCTCCCTCTTTATCACACAACCTAGATATGCTATTGCTCAGTGGCTTCAGACTTCCAGGCTTCCCCCCTCTTTCTCCTTCCCTGACAGGCTCTCAGGTATGTAACACAGACAACATAAAGGTAAAATACCCTCCATAAAGACATTTTCTTTCTGGGTGTGCTGATGTACACCTTTGATCCCACCACTCAGGGAGGCAGAGGAAGGCGGATCTCTGTGAGTTCCAGATCAGTCTGGTCTACAAAGCCAATCTAGGACAGCCAAGGCTACACAGAGAAACCCTGTCTCCAAACAAAACAAAACAAGAAAATGACATTTTCTTGCTCTGGACTTCCCATTTCTAAAGATTTGGTCACTTGGTATTTTAACAAGAACACAGAACAGCTGCGCACTATACCTGTGGGGGTTGTCTCAGGGTTTGTTACATGGGCTGACAACTATCATTCCTACACTGGAAGTATATAAACAACTAATTCAGGAGGTGTCAAAAGATTTTAAAATATCTATGCAATATTAGAGAAGAGTTGAGGAGGATTAACTGCAGCCACTAACAGTCCTATCATTAAGCAGCCACAAAGACAGCACAGACTTTACTACAGTGCTGAGGAGTGTCCTCTCCATGGCTAGCAGTTATAGCCATCATCCTTCTAAAGTCAGCCTAAGTGACTGAGGGACAGCCTGGTACTAAAGGGAGTGCCTAACACATGCAAAGCTCTGAGTTCAACCCTAGAACATCCCCCCAAATAAGAAGTAAATGAGTATATATAGTGCTCATTGAGGCCAACTATTATTGATTAAATAAGCCTCCTGCTGTAATGAACAAAGGAGTAAAGAATCTTTATTTCGTTCTTGTTTTTGAGACAAGGTCTCACTCTGTCTCATCCCTTAGATGGACAACAAGCCTTCTACCTGCTTCCTGAGTGCTGGGGTTACAGGTGTCACCCAGTTCCCTCCTTTCGTTCTTTGTGATTAAGTCACAAGCCTTGTTAAAGGCCATTCTATAATTCCATCTGCATAGATGTGACCCATCCCCAACTCTGACCTTTCTTTAAAATATAGAAGAACACTACTATATAGCTCTGGGTGGCCCAGAAGTAATGACAGATTACTGTATCTGCCTCCCCAGTCAAGGGATAAAAGATGTTTGCTAACATACCCATTTAAACATTCTTTTTTCTTTGTTTCAAACAAAGGAGAGTTGGAGGTTAGTAAAAAAATATTAGGCCAGGCAATGGTAGCACTTGGGAGGCAGGGGCAGGGGAATCTCTGTGAGTTCGAAACTAGCATGGTCTACAGAGTGAGTTGTTCCAAAACAGCCAGAGCTACACAGAGAAACCCTGTCTCAACCTGCCCCCCCCCCAAAAAAAAGGCACAGGAGTAGCTTAAGACATACCGAAGAATGGGTATGGGTTCTTCAGCAAGCAGTGACCCTCACCACTGTCATTTTATAAATGAATGTGGACTACAGAACTTAATTCTCAGAACTCTCTGACATGTCAATCTGATAAACTGGTATTTTTTAGCAACAACAAACAAATTCTTATTATCTAAAAATAACGCTATTTAACATTTTTGGCCCCTCATTAACATCTACTGAATTTCTCATCTCAAGTGTAAGTTGTCATGAAATTTAGTTAAGGTGCTAGTAAATTAGCCACTGGGCACACAGTATATGTTCAACTGTTCTAAGATTTATGAGAGGTAGAACTTGGCACCTTATTGGAAAATGCCTTCCAGAAAATGTGTACTAACAACGCTACCACCGCTGGAATGTCCTGAACTCATCTTAAAGCCCCTCGCTCAAGTGGGTGTTAATCTCATTCCCATTCCTCTCAATTTAATGTGATGAAGCATGAATGTATAAACCCCGCCACTTTACAAAAACACACCCTATGATGTCACCATAGATAAATCTTAAGAAAAATTCCTAATAACAATGTCTGGGGAGATTACCACAAATTTATACATACCACTCTGGCAGATCATCCTCATAAAATATGGAAGTAGGGGCTAGGTATGGTAGTCTAGCACACCTTTAATCCCAGTACTCTGCAGGCAGAGGCAGGTAGATCTTTTTGAGTTTTGGGTCAGCTTAGTCTATATAGTGAGTTCCGAGACAGCCAAGGCTACATAGTAGACCCTGTCTCAAAAAAAAAAAAAAAAAAAAAAAAGATAAATGAAATGTTTCTCTAAATATAACTATGGACATAAAACACTTTTAAAACAACAGCCATAAAACTCATTACCCTGGAGTTGTTTGCATATTTTATACTTCAACAGCTTGGTGCTTCAGGTCATTTCAGCCAACCATTTATCTTCAAGAAAGAGCCTCTCTAGATATGCACATATATATACACACACACATATATAACACACATATATATATATATACACATACACACACACTGAATCAGGCAATTGAAATTTGCCCAATATTCTGTTTAGCAATGGCATTCAAGAGACATAAAAATTAACCTATATAACTATAAGCAAAAATATTCATAACATAACTGTTAAAAAGATTTAGGTCAATATACAATCTGATTAATGCATGCCGGTGAGAAATTTTTTTTTACATGATTAAACTAAGGAACATCTGAGACTGTAAACACCAGGGAATAAAGAGAGCATTCCTCAGCCTATAGTACAATTCTGTGCTTTGCTATCACCTTGGCATATTTGCAACATGAATTATATTGAAGTCATACCCTACAATTTAGATAAATAAAATCAAGCCTGTATTGACTTTTTCCCATCCCATACAAGGGTATCCTTGGCAGCTTCTGGGTCATCTATTAGGATCCTGACCAATTCTGCTTGTGGCAATTTAAAAGCTGTTAAAAAAAAACAAAAAACATAATAGGCGATGACAGGAGAAGCAAACCCACACCAGAAGTTATTGAACTTTGCAGGTCTTTGCAAGTGTCTCTATTGACATTTAAGTGTGAGTTACTATGGCACAATATAATAAAAGTGTGTGCAACACTTCAAATATATTAATAGTTAAATGCACACAAAGGCCACCATCAGATAAATGCCTGAGGGGATGGCTGATCTCAGACCACCCAGCTCTTCAAGTGTTTTGATGTGTTATTTAAGCCAAGTAAGATTTTTCTTTTTGTCCAGTTTCCAACTACATTCCCAATTCAAATCCTGTGCCAAAGAGATGATTAATATAGTCATTCTGTTCCTTTTCTAAAACTGTTTAGCTGGCTGTGGGATATTTATTTAGAGAGCTCCATAAGTATCCAGCACTGCATGGACACTAAATCTTCAACCTGTGGGCTGAAAATTCTGAGTTTCTCTTTGGTTAAGTCAGTGCTCCATAAAGGTTGTTACAAAAACAAACAAGCAAAAAGGACTACATGGGCTTTGGAAGCAGCAAAGTCTTATCTGCAAAAGGGTAATGCATGTAAGGCATGCACAAGGCTGAGGGTTCAACTCCCAAAATACCACTAAGCCAAACCAAAAGATGAGAAAGGCAGCATGTTTGCCAAACTAGTGGCAAAAGGATCACTGAAAGCTCAAGGGCAGCCCGAGTGAGTTCCTTCAAGGCCCTAAGCTACAGTGTTAAGTGTCTCAAAAGGAAAAGTAAAGGCTACTTTAAAGGTAACTTTACAACTTTTTTAAACTTGGGGTAGGAGTATGGCTCAGCTGTCAAGAGCAGTTTCTGCTCTTGCAGAGGTCCTGGTTAGGTTTCAAGCACCTAGCAGGCCACAGGTGAAGACAGATCATAACAACTCAGAATGGGTGTAACTCCAGTTCAGGGAATCTCAAGGCCTCTCTATTATGACCCCCGGAGGCAAGAGGCAAGCATGTGGTACACATACATACACTCTAGCAAAACACTCATATACCTAAAATAAGTAAGTCTCATTTAAAGACACTTATTTATTTGTATATCTGTGCAGCTATGCTTGTGTGGGGGCACATCTGTGCCACCGCATGCTTGTGGAGGTCAAAGGAAAACTTGCAAAGTTGGTTTTCTCTTTCACCATGTGGGTCTTGAGATGAACCTCAGACCACCAGAACTGGCCTTGGGTAAAGTGCCTTTACCCAGTAAGCCATATTGCCAGGTCCAAAGGCAACTTAAACAAGTTATCACTACTAGAGGTAGACCAGGCTGGCCTCTACCTCCAGAGTGCTAGGATTAAAGGCCTTGTCACCATACCAAACCCAAAGGCATCTCTCTAATATGGGAAAGATGAGGACTGCAGTGTAGACAAGGATGTTATCTGCACAAACGATCAAAGAGCAAGCTGAAGGGCTGACTTAACTTTAAACGTTAGTCACTGCCTGGTTTATGTCATAGGTCCGCTGTGGGAGAAAAAGAACAAAACAACTTGGGGATTTGACTAGACATGGAAAACAGTGCATCATTTTTAGTTTCTCTTTTCTTGCTGAGGAGGGAAGGAGAAAATGCTGGGACAGAGCCTCACTTTGTAGCCTATGCTGATCCAACTTGCAGCAATTCTGCTGCCTCTGCCTCCCAGATGCTAGGATTGGAGAAGCACCACTGCAGGCTTCCTAATGTTTATTACTTGGTCTATAGGATCAACTGTGGCATCAATTCTCTTGTTCCAAATAACAGTTATTTATGTGCTCTACTTTTCTTGATTTATTAGTTTTACTGTTCTCAGTTTTACTGTTTCAGTTTGGTTTTTGTTTCTGTCTTTTGAGATAGGCTCTCACTATAGCCCACCCAGGTTGTCCTTGAACTCACGTGATCCTACCTCAGCCTCTCAAATTCTTCGTTGTTGAAGGGTGGTGCTAGAAATAAACCAAGCCAGCACCTTGCATAAGCTAAGCTTTGAACTACACTCCCAGTTATCTGACCCTAGAGCAACTTTGGTGCAGCATTCCAAATAACTGGAGACTCCCCAGGTGTTACTAATTTCTAATCCAACTGCACTCTGCTCAAAAAACACTTCATATGAGAGAAGCCTTTTGAATGAGACTTTCATTCCATACTACTTAACAACATTTTGCTGTTGTATAAACTATTCTAGAGGTATCAATTGTGTCAGACTAGCTGATAATGTTGTCTTTCTACAATTCAAGTTCAATTTCCAAATATAATCACAGATGTCTGCTATTTCCTATTTATCTTTTTTCCTTCATGCATTATAGGCCCCTTCCCCTGTGAGGCTGAGGATCAAAGCCCAAGCCTAACGCCTGCTAGGCCCAGCACACTGTCACTGAGCTACATTCCCAGCCCCTGAAGCTTTTATTATTAGCTGTGTAAACACTTAAGATTGTTATGTCCTCTTGATGAATTGATTCCTTAATTAACTAACCTGCTATTATTTGCCCAACCTATCTCATATGTCTGTAATGGAAAAAGTACAAGAGAGCATTTTGGAAACAGAGGCAAGTTTGACAAAAGGAAGTAAAAAATATAACTTTAATGAATTTTCTGAATTATCTGTAAGTTTATCTATGCTGTCTCCAACTACTCAAATAAATGAGGCTTACTATGTTTCATCAGATCTTTGGACATAATTTACTGTTGTAAGATACTGAGCAAATTAGCAGTATATCACCCTCCACAACTCCCTGCAAAGTGACTCTGAATGATTTAGGGATGAGAACAAGGCACACTGAGTTCAAGGATTTGCTTAAGAAACCAGAATTAAGATTTCCCAGCTTGTTAGCTGACCTCTTTAGTACAGGGCATTTTATTCCAACATAATTATACCTGTTGGCTCAGATGCAAATTTGCTGTATTCTGAGGAATGTAGATTATAATCAGGGAGTATTTGAATTCAACGTGCTTCCTTGGCTCCACAGAAAACATGGAAGTACTATTTGCTCTGACTGACCTTGACAAAATCTTTTCTTTTTTTTTTTTTTTAAGATTTATTTATTTATTTGATGTATATGAGTGTTCTATCTGCATTTACACCAGCTGGCTTTTTTTTTTTAAAGATTTATTTATTTATTTATTTGATGTATATGAGTGTTCTATCTGCATTTACACCAGCCAGAAGAGGGAATCAGTTCACATTATAGATGGTTGTGAGCCACCATGTGGTTGCTGGGAATTGAACTCATGACCTTTGGAAGAGCAGACAGTGCTCTTAACCACTGAGCCATCTCTCCAGCCCCGACAAAATCTTTTCAAGTACACCTTGTAAATCCCATGCACTCTAGTATCCTTCTAGCTATGAAGCATAGTATACTTCAGAAAATGTGTAAATTGAAACTGCACTTGAAGATCTTTAGTCCATCTATGACCTATTTTCAGGTAGAAAAATGTTGTCAGTGCTTAATTCTGATGAAGTACTTATTACTGGAAAGAAAAATGTATGGCCCCCCAAATTCACTAGGAAGAAAGTAAATGGTCCAGCCAGTTTTAAGAAAGTTTATGCAAACATTTATGTACAGGTTTCTCTGTGTTAACAGCCCAAGTGGTTAAGAATCCACCAGCAATGTTTTCTTCCTCTCATGTTATTGGCAAAAATGTCACAGGACCACACTGGTCAAAAGGTCTTACTACATAACTTTGGCTGGCCTGAAACTGGGCCTATAGACCAAGCTAGCCTCAAACTGAGAAATCCCCCTGCCTCTGCCTCTGCCTCCAAAGTGCATGGATTAAAGGCGTTCAGCACTTGGCTTAATTTGTGTTTTTAATTATTGGCATTAAAAAAAAAAAGATCACCTGGGTGTGGTGGTGCATGATTTAATCCCAGCACTCAGGAGGCAGAGACAGATAGAGCTCTTCGAGTTTGAGGCCAGCCTGGTCGAAAAATGCATTCAGGACAGCCAGGGCTACACAAAGAAACCCTGTCTCAGGCGGTGGGGGCGGGGGAGAGCTGGCCGCTGTTGCAGAGGACCTGGGTGACTAACAACCATCTGTAACTTCAGCTACAGGGGATCTGATAACCTGTTCTGACTTCTGTGGGCACCAGGCTCACACATGATACACATACATACATGCAAACAAAATACTCAAGACATGTAAAACAAATCTTAAAAATGTTTACAATTCTTTAAATCAAATTTATTTGAATGTACTGGTATGAATGACAGTCTCCCTGCCCCCCCTCCCAATTCATACCCTGTGAATATTCCTTACATAACATTGTTATTAAAAGATGAGAGAGGAAAAATTTATCCTGATTCACCCCTGCAGGCCCTAAGTACAATCGTATGTATCTTTAGAAGAGCAAACAGAGTTCCTAGACATGCATACAAAGAGCAGAATGTGAAGGCAGCAAAGGGACCCACACCATAAACCAAGGAATGGTGAAGACCGTCAGAAGCTGGAAAAGGGGCATATTCTTGCCAGAGCACGTATAAGAGGTTCATGACTTTTAATGCAGACCTCTAGCCTCTAAAATCCTGTACAGGGTGCTGCTATAGTATAGAAATTACTGAGAGCTAATAAGCATGGGAAATAAACCTTTAAAGATCAATCATTGGGGACTGTGGTATAGCATAATAAGGGAATGTGCTTAGCATGTTCAAAGCTCTGGGTTTGGCCTACAGCACCCAATCAAAACACAAAAGAATTCTGCTTCAAATAACCCAAAGAGTGTCTAGCACTTTTCCCTCTACATTGGCCAGGCTGGCTTTGAAATTGCCTGTTTCCCAAATGCTGGGATTAAAGGTGCAAGGCACCATGCGCGACCTGACTTGTCTTTCCTGTTCTTGTTTTGAGAGAGTGTCTCACCAAGATGGTCCCATGTTTACCATCCTCTGCCTTAGCCTTTTGTTCCTTTATCTTTTGACACAGGGTCTAAGAAGCTCTGGCTGCTCTGAAACACACTATGTGGAGCAGCCTGGCCTCAAACTCAGAGATACGAGTAAAAGGAACTTCTATTTGCCTGTTTCAATTGTCTCGGAGGCTTACTGACTTCTGCTAACCTAGGGCCTAGTTCTGGAAGCTCTTAGCCTTTGCACAATCTAACCTAGGCCTAGAATGTTTTCAGCCTCTGAGACTGCTTAGTAAGCTCACTTTTTTGTTGTTCTTTCTGAGCTCTGGGCTAGCTGGTTCAACTCAACTGTTCCGGCTCAAACTCCTCTCCCAGATGACTTACTCAATTTGGTTTCTCCCTCCGTCCCTGACTTGCCCTGCTTGGCTTCAAACTCCTATTTTCTAATCTTCTGGCTCCTTATTCTGCCTTCACCTGTGTCTAGCTTGTTCTCTCATTCAACCTCTCTGTAAAACTCTCCTCGTAAAACTGCCTCCTCTCCCTCTCTCCCTTCCCTCCTTCTCTCTGCATTGCCCCTTAAGTAGCTTCCCTTTCCTTCTTAGTGTGTCCTATTCTGTCAAATCTTTCAGGGATTTATCAGTTTTTCTGCCACTCAATTAAACATCACTTTGAAACATGGGTGCTTCCTTCTACAAACTAACTTTACATTCATTGTTTGGGACTAAGGGCATGTACCACCACACCTAGACCCAAGCTTTTACCAGATACTTGCTCTATACCACGCTGGCCTTGAACTCAGATCTGCTTGCTGTCTCCTGGACCTGTATTCCAATCAGATCACACAGACCTAGGTCTTTGGACGTGATCTCTTGCCAGAATAGCAATGTTCTGAATTAAAATTCTTCTACAGATATGTCTGCCTTTTCCTCCTGAGTGCTGGGAGTAAAGTCATATACCTCCAAGACCAACCTCACTTTTTTGAAACAGGTTCTCACTATGTTAATCAAGTTGGCTACCCTGGCCTCAAATTCATAGATCTTCCTGTCTCTGCCTCCCTAGTGGCCTGCTGTATAAACCTCATAACAATGGGTAAATAAGTTTTTAAAAGATTACAAGATATTAGCCAGGTGTGGTGGTGCATGCCTTTAATCTCCAGACCAGCCAGAGCTACATAGTGAGACATTGTCTCAAAATACAAACAAATAAACAAAAGCAGGATACAATTTGTTCAAAATAAACCTGCACACCTAAGACAAACTCTAAGAGGTCTAATATTTACATAGCTGTTAACAAAAACAGTGTAGGGTTTTTCCATAAAGGAGATAGTGGGTTGAGCTCCTGGACAGACTAAACACAGGCACAGTTGTCACTGTGGGTGTTCTGTCAGCACAAGTGTAAAGTTGTCAAGAAATGACTATGTGGCTCCAAGTGGCTTACAGAATCCAACAAATTTGTAGCTCTCATTCAACACAAACCAGTGCCTCTCAAAATGACTTAGGTTCTTTTTTTTAAGAATTTTAAAAATCATAGGAATCTTGTGTGCATGTACACATGAGTACCTAATGAGGCCAGTGGTGTTAGAGCCCTGGAGCTGGGGTTATGGGTGATTTTGAGTCATCTGACCTGGGAACTGGAAACTA
This sequence comes from Pachyuromys duprasi, assembly GCA_028658305.1. Lineage (NCBI taxonomy): Eukaryota > Metazoa > Chordata > Mammalia > Rodentia > Muridae > Pachyuromys > Pachyuromys duprasi. The sequence continues at coordinate 397,450 of CM053752.1, read as the reverse complement.
GACTCAGATCCTTTACAAGAACAAGAAACGCTTAACTATCTCTTGAGCCCCTAGACTTCTTTCTATCAATACAATGAGTTAAAGTCATCTTCTATGTTCAAAGAAAGAAAGTAGAAGTTCATGTCAAGGAAAAAGATGATTGTTCAAAGTTCATGAATAACAATGTATAAACAGTCAAACTGTATCAAATGATGGATACATTGTTTTTAAACTCAATACAATGTAGCACTGGCACATTTTTGAGAAAAGTAATGTGCATAAAAATTACCAGACAAAATAAATACTTGGGACAGTGATGGCAGAGGCCATTAATCCCAGCCCTCAGGAGGCAGAAGCAGGTGGATCTCTAAGTCTGAGATCAATCTGGTCTACAGGGCAAGTTCCAGGACAACCAAGGCTACACAGAGAAACCCTGTCTCATCTCCCTTCCCCCAAAAATACCAGTAAAAATATAAAAGGCCACAAATTAGTATGTAAATACACAGTTGGGAGGAATCCATTCAGTGGATTCCTAAGGTGTCATGATCTGATGATCAATGTCAGCATTTTTTCTCCTCAAAACTGACTATAGGTCTGTAAGTACCTATAAATTTGGACAGTGGAAACTGACCTATTTTCTCTGTTTGTGTCTGTTGGGAGACGGGTAGATTTGAGGCAGGGTCTCATAAAGCCTGGAATGGCCTTGAGATTGACATGGAGCTGAAGATGGCATTGACCTGGTCCCCTACCCATTATGTCCCTACTAATGGGATTGTTAGGTCAGCACCACCATGCTGACCACCATGCTAAATTTATTCCCTGATGGGGATAAAATCCAGGACTCCACGCATAGTAGATCAGCATTATAACAATTGAGTCATATCCAGAACCCTGAAACTGACCTACTTTTTAAGAAAATAAAATACATTACAGATGAGAGCACAGTGCTTCATCCACTTGCTTGTTTGGCAAAGCTCATTTTATCAAATGTACACATAGGATCAAAAGTCTAATATGGGGCTGGAGAGATGGCTCAGAGGTTAAGAGCTGTGACTGTTCTTTCAAAGGTCCTGAGTACAATTCCCAGCAACCACATAGTAGCTCATGACCATCTATAATGAGATCTGGTACCCTCTTCTGGCATGCAGGTCGAAAACTGTATAAATAAATAAATCTTAAAAAAAAAAAAATCTAGTATGGTGGGTCATACTGTAATCTTATCACCTGGAAGACTGAGGAGGGATTGCTTCAAGTAAAGGTCAAACTGGGCTAAAGAATGAGTTTAAAACAACATGGACCAGAAACCTTATTAAAAAAAAAAAAATTCACTGTAGAAAAATATATAAAGAGACAATATTAAAAATCTAAATATTCTGGTGGGGGAAGGCTGAGGTAGGTGGATCTGTTAGTTTTTGAGGCCAGGCTGGACTACAGAGTGAGCTCCAGGACAGCCAGGGATACAGAGAAAAAGCCTGTCTGGGGAAAAAAAAAAAAAAAAGTCTGAAATATTCCATGACAGGAAGGACTACACAGAGAAACCATGTCTGGAAAAGTTCTTTTTAAAAACCCTGATTCCCTTTAGTCCACCATCACTTTAGAAGTCAGCTCTGAAGCTGCTATTAGCATAAGTAGGTATCAAACTAGTTATACAATTTACTTTCGTTCTTCTCAAAGTAGCAGTGAATGTGGAAAACTATATTTATTACAAACTTCATTACAGTGTGTCAGGCATGTTGGCACTCTGGAGTGAGGACAGGTGATCTCTTCATTTGAGTTTGGGTTATATAATGTCTCAAAAACAAAACTAAATTGAAAACAGTATTTTATTCAAAGTTGAAAAGTATTTTCTTTTTCTTTTTGGAGACAGGGTCTGACTATGCTCTGGCTGTTATGGACCTCACTCTGAAGACCATGATGGCCTTAAGCTCACTGAGATCCAGCTATATACGTGCCTCCGAAGTGCTGGGATTAAAGGGACCCCACTATGCCAGGCTAGAAAATATTTTCTTACCACAAAAGTCAATCATTTTAGCCAGGCATGGTGGCACATACCTTTAATCCTGGCACTTACTTGGGAGGCAGAGAACAGGCAGATCTCTGTGAGTTCAAGGACAGCTTCGTCTACAGAGAGAGTTCCAGGACAACAAGGGCTACACAGAAAAACCCTGTCTCTGAATACAAACAAAAAAAGTTAGTCATTTTGGTACTTAAATATTTCCCCATGACTCTAAATAAATCAATGGATACAGACAGTAAGCACAAACTATACATTTATCCAGTTCCTCTGGGAAGTGTTGGCATTATCAACCTCAAATAGTTAGCAGATAAAATACAAAAATAAATGGAATTAAAAGGAACGAATAGATGGAGTATTCTATCCCCAACATCCTAAATACCTCCCAAATTAATCAGCCTTTTCATACAAAGTCAGACACCCTCAAATGAACAGCAAAAAAATAGGGGCTTACGATATTTTGAGCGTTAAAAAAAGACTGTTAAGGGAAGTAAGTGTTCCTCGGAGAAGAAACTCAGATTAAAGAATTGAAGACATGAATGGTGGTGAGAAGTACATGATAACTGGACACAAAAAAACAAACGAGTCCATTATTTTATTATTCGTTATTTCATTAGTGACAATTACCTCTCAAACACAAGGGAGCGCCGGCACTGTTTCCATAGAAACACATTTTTGACTCAAGCTTTCTATGGCCATACAAACACAGATGTGTGTGTCTGGAATCTCTGGTGGCAGTAGTAAGTCTATTTTTTTATTAAAGCACTTATGCAGCCATTTTAACGTTCTTCTTTAAAGACTAAAGGCTCCCTCGCTACGTTTTCCAAAGTCTCAAGTGAAAGGTGGAACGTACCGGAAAGAACAAGAAAAAGCCAAACTCAAGGGGCACAAGAAAACATATGCTTTCCTTAAGGTGATGTACGGAATGAAAGCCTTCATTGTAGGAGTCATTGTAGACAAAACATGCACCTGATAACTCCAAGACGAATATCTCCCTTTTGGGGGTAGTCTGTGGCGGCAGAACTGGTCCGTGAATTTAACCCGACGACTCCCGCGCTCCCCTCTGGCATCCAGCCTCTGCCTTAAGCAGAAGGCCGGCCTACCGCGCGCTTGGGGCTCATTGGCCCCGAGACACGCAGCTCAGGAAGGAAAAACCCGCCCCCCACATCCCGCTGGCCCAAGGACGGACTAGCAGACAGCTACTTCAAGACCCAATTGGCCTACACTCTCGCCAGTCAAATGCTTCGGCGACGCAGCAGCAAAGAATCCGCAGGGCTAAGACAGCCCGCCCCGATCGTCCCATTGGCTGGCCCGGCCCACCGCGGCCCCTTCACAGCCGTGGCCCCCTCCCACCCGCGCCCGCCAGTCCGGGCGCCCATTCATTTCGTCAAATAACGGGTGCAGCTGGAGGGGGTTCCAGGCCTCCTGCAGGTAGACAAGGCTCTCTGCCACTTACCCGGGATCTACAGTGATCACACACACTAAGGCCTGCACGGCTCCTCTGTGGTAAAGCTGCGCCACAGGCCACCGCCACCACCACCTCCTGCGCAACGCCAACCGCCCGCCAAAACGGATCCTTCCCTGCGCCTGCGCAACCAATCCGGGGCCCGGACCCTTTCTCCGCCCAGAACGCCTGCGCAAAACAGGACGCAGTGCCGCCACTACGCAGGCGCCCGGCCCAGCGCTCGCCGCCCGCCATTTCCCCTGTTGCAGGCGGCAGGCGGAACTGTGTACTGCGCCGGCGTGAACTCGCCATTTATTTATTTATTTATTTATTTATTTAACTACACATGCGCTCTGTATGTGGCGGCCGGAAAAACTCGCGGCAAACTACTTTCCTAGCCTTTCGTGCGTTTGTAGTATTCGGGTGTGGGTAAACCGTAAAAGGGGTTTAAAGGCGTGGGCACGCTCAACTACAAATGACTGGCCAGCCCGGCAAACCGCTCGATTAAGAATAGCATCCCTTGGGGCATCGACGGCTCTGAGGGGCGGAGCCTGCACGGAGCGCCCAAACGGATGCCGTTTCTTAGCAGGGCGTCTCCACGGGCCAATAGTGGGAGGGAACAATTTCGCACGTCCAATAAGAGCCAAGCAAGGGCGGAGTCTACCAATGCCGAAAGCGAGGAGGCGGGATAAAAGGGCGAGCAGAAGGTAGTCTGGCGGATGCGTTCCCTCGTTCACTCCTTTCTGCCTGTTGACGCGGCCGAGGAAGCATCGCCGGAGGCTCTCATCGCCCTGCCGTCATGTCTAAGTCAGAGGTAAGTCTGGCGCGCTCTGCAGCCTCGCTTTCCTTCACGCTCACTGGAAACGGCGGGATCCGATCTGTTTTGTTGCTGGCATCCGTGCTTTCGGTATTTGATCTCTTGCTGCCGAGGCCTACCCACAAAGTGCAGGTCGCCATCTTGTCCTCTTAGTCGCCATGAGGCTGTGGGCCAGTAGGCACTAATTTCCATGCACCGTTCATAGACAAACGATCTGGGGGTTGTGGCTTCCTTTTCACTTTGTCTAATAACCGCTCGGAAAAATCTACTTAAGTGTTGACGGCGATGGACCAGTCTATCCCATATCTTTTGTTGCGCGTGCGTATAGAGTAAGGACGCATGCGCTGCGTGCTACTACCTACCTCCTGGCACAGAGAGGAGGAGCACGTGGTCTTGTGTGGTAATGAAGAACAATAAAAAGTGCGGCGCGTGTTGATTTATTCGCCCGAGTTCCAGCCCATCCACTAAAGCTCATCTTCCTCCACTTCAGTCTCCCAAGGAGCCGGAACAGCTGCGGAAGCTCTTCATCGGAGGTCTGAGCTTCGAAACAACCGACGAGAGTCTGAGGAGCCATTTTGAGCAATGGGGAACACTCACCGACTGTGTGGTAAGATTAAAAGAAAGGAAAGGCAGAACTGCCTTAGTTTTTTTTTTTATTTATTTAATCGTTCTGCTTCTTAGATGTATTAGGTGCTTTGTTAGTGTGATGTCTGAAAGGGCGTTGTATACTAGTCTGGATGAAGTTTAATGTATTGGCCGTGTTCATAAGGATGGCATTAGGCTCTTGAGATCAGGCAATATGCCAATGGAATTAACTTTAAACAGGTAATGAGAGACCCAAACACCAAGAGATCCAGGGGTTTTGGGTTTGTCACCTACGCCACTGTAGAGGAGGTGGATGCTGCTATGAACGCAAGGCCACACAAGGTGGATGGAAGAGTTGTGGAACCTAAGAGAGCCGTATCCAGAGAAGTGAGTGGTTTTCCTTACCTTGGCTGCCCTGGGGAGTGCTGGGAATTAGATGTGTGGGCCATCACAGCTGCCAGTAGTCATTTGGAAGTGTGCTTCATGCTACTAAATAACTGAAGTCTGTTTTCCTTTTAGGATTCTCAGAGACCAGGGGCCCACTTAACTGTGAAGAAGATCTTTGTTGGTGGTATTAAAGAAGACACTGAAGAACATCACCTACGGGATTACTTTGAACAGTATGGGAAAATTGAAGTGATTGAAATCATGACTGACAGAGGCAGTGGAAAGAAGAGGGGCTTTGCTTTTGTCACCTTTGATGACCATGACTCTGTAGATAAGATTGTTAGTGAGTATCAGATGTTTGTATTTTCCTAATGGTTCTGAAACCATTTATATTTTGAAGCAATGAAATTTTAAACTTTTTTTTTTTTTTAGTTCAAAAATATCATACTGTGAACGGCCACAACTGTGAAGTAAGAAAAGCCCTGTCAAAACAAGAAATGGCTAGTGCTTCATCCAGCCAGAGAGGTGCGTATAATGTTTAGTTAGGCTGTGAAGCCAGTGTGGGTTATTACAGGTTGGCCTAATGCTCCAAACATCTGTTAGGTCGAAGTGGTTCTGGAAACTTTGGTGGTGGTCGTGGAGGCGGTTTTGGTGGCAATGACAATTTTGGTCGAGGAGGAAACTTCAGTGGTCGGGGTATGTATTGGTTCTTTTTTATTTCTTACTGGTTTTAATCTTCAACCAGTTTGCCCAAATGTAGTCCTTAATACACTTACTTTGGTAAGCGTTAATATATAAAGCTTTGGTTTCTTCCAGGTGGCTTTGGTGGCAGCCGTGGTGGTGGTGGATATGGTGGCAGCGGGGATGGCTATAATGGATTTGGTAATGATGGTAAGTTTCGTAAGGACTCTGTAAGTAAAGGTTTTCTGTCATCCTGTACCTTTAGAATAGGCAAGTAGAGACTAAGCCCAGTGCATGATAAAGCTCAGCTGTCCTGTCACACGCATGCTGTGCACAGGCCCTGAGCCTTTACACTTGCAGAGAATTCCCTGTTACGTACGTTTGTCTTATTGAGAAGACTTGTATTCTTGTAGGTGGTTATGGAGGAGGCGGCCCTGGTTACTCTGGAGGAAGCAGAGGCTATGGAAGTGGTGGACAGGGTTATGGAAACCAGGGCAGTGGCTATGGCGGGAGTGGCAGCTATGACAGCTATAACAACGGCGGAGGCGGCTTTGGCGGTGGTAGTGGTAGGTATCCAGTGGTGCAAGTGCTTGGTGTGGAAGCTAGATTAGAGTTTACGCCTTTGTTGGACTTGTTCAAAGCTCTTAAAGCATTGTGAGTACACTGCATGGCATTAGAGTAGGCTTGCCGTGCTACCTCCTCCTCCTGGCTTTAAGCTGGGGCCGCCTCCCCAAATAAGTAGGTGGATGAGTGAGTGGTTAGTGATGGCTTCAGTGTGAGAGTTAGATTAACTCCATAGCTGGACTTAGTATCTACATTCTCTTGGGATTTCAGGCATTTAGCTGAGATGTCCAAGAAATGCTGGTTTGGCCTAGAATACATGACACCTAAAGTGCTATGGGGAAGAACTCTGTTGAGTCATTACTCTGATTGTCTTTATTTAAATACTAATTGTTAACTGATACCCTGCTCAGAGAATGAAATGTAAAGGTTTGGAGTCAATTTTGAAGGAAAGAGGGCATGTGTTTTTTTTTCATTCAAGACCCTAAACAGAATTAGCTTATCAGTCCTTAAATCATCAATAAAGACTAATTCATTTCTAGGAAGCAATTTTGGAGGTGGTGGAAGCTACAATGATTTTGGAAATTACAACAATCAGTCTTCAAATTTTGGACCAATGAAGGGAGGAAACTTTGGAGGCAGGAGCTCTGGCCCTTATGGTGGCGGAGGCCAGTACTTTGCTAAACCACGAAACCAAGGTATGGTATAAATGATATGGCAAAAGACTAATAGTTCCATCTTCCCCCAAAAAAGACCAACAAAAAAAGGTCATGTAAGCCTTATTAGATTGTGTTAGTTTAGGCCAGGGACATTTTTAACAGCTCGTTGAGCTTGTCTGTACAATTACTATGAACAAGATGTTTTAATACTTTCAGGTGGCTATGGAGGTTCCAGCAGCAGCAGTAGCTATGGCAGTGGCAGGAGGTTCTAATTATATCACAGCCAGGTAAGTGCCTGTTTTGTGTGTGCTGGCTTAATTTTATCATTGAACCCAGTAACCCAAATGTAGCTGAGCAGTGCATCATAGTTAACATTATAATTGCAGTAATGGTGGATATTAAAAGTTTAATGCGCAGTTCAGCAAAATTTGTGGGAAACAACTTGATCTATTGAGTCTTATGTGTTTTAGATTAACAACTTTATTCCATATTGTTCAACAGGAAACAAAGCTTAGCAGGAGAGGAGAGCCAGAGAAGTGACAGGGAAGCTACAGGTTACAGCAGATTTGTGAACTCAGCCAAGCACAGTGTGGCAGGGCCTAGCTGCTACAAAGAAGACATGTTTTTAGACAATACTCATGTGTATGGGCAAAAAAAACTCCAGGACTGTATTTGTGACTAATTGTATAACAGGTTATTTTAGTTTCTGTTCTGTGGAAAGTGTAAAGCATTCCAACAAAGGGTTTTACTGTAGACCTTTTTTCACCCATGCTGTTGATTGCTAAATGTAATAGTCTGATCATGACGCTGAATAAATGTGTCTTTTTTTTTTTTTTTTAATGTGCTGTGTAAAGTTAGTCTACTCTGAAGCCATCTTGGTAAACTTCTCCAAAAGTGTGAAGTTAGAATTCTTTCAGGGTGCTGCCAAGTTCCATTTGGAATTTATTTATGATTGCTTGGGTAGAGAAGCCATTGTCTTCAAAAGAAAGAAAAAAAACTTGATGTAGTTAAACTGCCAGTTACTGTTGTAACTTCAATGAATTTCACCATTGAAAGGGTCATCCAAGCAAAGTCGCAATTTGGTTATGAAATGGTTGTTGGCACACCCTATGAAATATCGACATTGAATAATGGTATCAGATAAAATAACAGATGGGAATGAAGCTTGTGTATCATCCATTATCATGTGTAATCAATAAACGATTTAATTCTCTTGAATGGAATGACAACTGTATGGATTTGGGACTGGCAGAGATTTGGACTTCCCTACCCAATACCCCTGATAAATGTTGATTGTTTGTTACCACAGTCCAAGTTCAAAGCTCTGCCAGAGTAGAAACCAACTGCTGGTTAATGCCACCCTCGAGTCCAGAGATTAGAATTGTTGGGGCATCTTATAAAACTGACAATTATTAGTAAGAACTCTATAAATTGCCATAAGAGCAGGCTACAGTGAAGGAAAACTGCAGTTTAACTGGGTTGTGGGTGGGTATGCCTCAAGGTTTTTTTAGGTGCTTTATTTAAAGTTTAAATTAGTAATGTGATTGACAATGTCTCTTTTTTTTTGTATTATAACAGCAGTTTTCCTTCATACTACTGTCCATAAGTGTTAATTGTATAGAAATGAGTTCAAAACAGTTACTATTTAATAATTGTTATTTGTGCATAGATTCTTTTGAGCTTCCCATTTGGTGCCCTCTTTAAGTGCCATTGTACTGGGTAGCATAGATGATTGTTTGCCATAGGACTGTATACTCCAACTCATGGGTATATGCTTGGAAGTTTTGGTGGGGGAGGGAGTGGGGTGGGGGGAAGTGGGGGTGGGGGGAGCATGGATGGTAGCTCCATGATACTGGCTGAGTTTGCAATATCAGGCGGAACCTTAACTATTGAGGGAGTTTGCAGATACCTCAGGAATCTGGAGAATGCCTTTAAAGATCCAGGAGATGTTCAGCTACTAGGAACTGCTAGCAAGTATAGCGCGAATGGCTTCGAGCTCAGAATCTCTACAGCTGAGAGTAGACACTTTGTGGTATGTGGAGTACAGATAAGCCAGGGGCAGGCCACGACACCTCCATGAAAGCTAGGAGGGAGTGAAGTTTGAGTGACCATCGCAAGGAAGGAGGCAGACGAGAGTAAGGCACACCTGACTCTTAGGACTAGCAGGCAGAGCCAGAAGGAAAGGTTTATTGCTATGCTGCTAGGTAAGAACAGATTTTACTTACATCCATATAGTTGTAAAGTCCAATTTTCTGTTGGATTTCTTGTAATAAATTGAGCCAAAACTAGTCCAATTAAGCTACACTTGGTTTTTCTGGAGATGATTTATTTTAATTAATGCCCTATTAATCCTATTTGAAGGAAGTAAACACATTTCTATCGTGAAGATGCATTTGGCCCTTTAATTTTTATTTAACTGTCCTTTGACCCATTTTCTTAAAGCAATGGCTCAAAGTAATATTAGACACATTACCCCAAGATGGTGGGAGGGTGGGTGGATTGTTAAGGGGAGGGGGTGGGGGTAGATTAAGATGGGAATTGGCCTCAAAAGGCTAGTTCTAAAAGTTGTTTGCTTTTCTAGGGGAGGAATCTGCTACAAGGCTTAACCGCTGTTGTAAAAAAAAAATTTTTTAAGACAGAAGTTGTTGGCTAAAAGGTAAGTTTTTGTGATCATGATTTTTTTTTTTTAAAGCTGTACTTCAAAGAGATGTTATTACCAGGAGTATATACAACTGTGGAATTCACTGGGTAGAGCTCCGTAACTTTTTTTCTCTTTGCAGGAACATCCTTAGGAGAGCAGCCTTTATTCTGGGCCACTGTACCTCATTCTCACTGCCATGCAGTTAAGTTTTAGCTACATTGCTAAACATCATTCAGTTTTGTGGATGACTAAATAATAAACTGTTTGATAAACTTCTGTTTCTTGTCTTTGTGGCGTATACCGCATGGAGCTTGATTCTAGGCTCTATCCCACGTCCAAGTTTGAGGTTGGGAAATGGATGTTTATGAGCTAGAGATTCTTAAGAATCTGGACTAGAGTCCCTTAATTAAACTTTAGATATATCTGTTAATATATTGGGATAGAAGTTTCCCAGGAACTTGTCAAAGATAACTGAATATCTCTTTACCTTTTGTAGGTTTGGGTTCTGATGTAAAAAATCTAAAACTTGAAGGAAAACAGACATTAGTTGTGCCCTGTGACAAATGTAAGTTTGTTTACATTTGTTTCAGGGTTTTTTTCAAGCGTAGAACAGAAGGATTAAAACATGGTCTCCCTGATAGCACCCGTTTTCTTTTATTGTAGTTAGGTGGCTCTGTCTTTACTATCACAGGGCTTATACCTGGAGAACTTTACTTCCAACCTCTTACTGCCTCCATCTTTTCTTTTTGTTTGTTTTTTATTTTTTTGTTTTTCTGTGTAACCTTGCCTGTCCTGGAACTCTAGACCAGACTGGCCTCAAACTCAATGGTCTGCCACCATCTTAAAAGAGAAAACTAATAACAGCATAAATGTTGATGTCCAGGTATTAGGCACAAGAAAAACATCTTCACTCTGCTTCCCAAGTGCTGGTATTAAAGGTGTGTACCTCCTGGTTTGGGTTTAGCCAGCCCTGGACCCTGATCTTGTAGGTCTTGTAACTGCTGAGACTGAGGGCCTCCAGCACCCAGTTACTGTTTTGAAAGGAAGTCTCACTATAGCTCTGGCCACCTGCCTCTGCCTCTAGAGCATTGGTAACTTGTATTCAAGATGAATATGGTATGTGTATCTAGTCACATATACAAAATGAACCTCAAAAAATGCTGGGTATGGGGACACCTTTAGTTCCAGCACTCTGGAGACAGGTAAATTTATGTATGGAGTTGGAGGCCCGTTCTGCATGGGGAGACCCTGTCTCAAGGTGGAAATGCTGGCCCACCCCTCATTGCATACCTCAATGTGGAGCAGGTTTTACCAAGGCCTGGGTATGAAATACTTCAAATCTAAACTCAATTGAATGGCCTTCAAAAGATTTCTGGCCTGTCAGACCTAAGGTCAATAAGACAAAAAGGGTTTGTGAGAGTGTGCTAAGCTCTAGAAACCTGCAGAGGATGCAGCCAGCTTTGGGGGCCATCAAGGACTGGGGTTCCTCAAAGCATCCATAGCTCCTAACTGGAAGGGGGTTTGAAGATGGGTAGATTATGTTACTCATGCCCAAATTTCATATGCTTAAAATGAGCTTAAGATTTCCCTTCCTCCAACAAACTGATTCCTGAGACAGTTCAGCTCCATCACCCTCAAAGAAGACACGTGGAGAGCTATTTCCACACAGCTCTTTATGGGCCAAAGCTTACATGAGGTGGGAAGTTAGCCTGGCCTCCAGGCAAACCTCAAACACACCTTGGAAATTCCAAATGCTAAGGTTGCATCTGCCCCCTTGGTCTGAGAACTCTGCCTTGTTCCGGGGGTGGGGGTACCTTTACCAGAAGGGAACAAGGGTATTCCCTAGCCCAGCTCAATCTGTGGCCTCCATCTTGGTGCCACGGGGTACCAGAAAAATGGCTCCATCAGCAGCCTGTTGCAGTACATATTCCTCCGGTGAGTAGCTGTTGCCGGATTCATCACGAAGATGCTGGAAAATGTCATGGTACAGCTCTGCCAGTTGTTGGCGCATGACCTCCAGAGTGCGGTCAGCCTCCCCGCGGGCTCTGAGAAGCTGCTCCTTTTCACTGCCCAGCCGCTCCAGCTCCCGCTCCAGCTGCACAATGGTTTCCAGTTTTCTCTTGCGACAGTTCTGGGCCGCCACCTTATTCTTGCCCCGCCGTCGGATGTCCCGAACTAGAGCCAGCTGGCTCTCCGTTAGCGGGTACTGTGCCAACAGCTCATTAAAGTCGTCTACTGGCAAGTTGACGATCTTATCCGTAGGGAAGGGAATCTTCATGGCCAGGGCCCGCCGCTCGTCCCGACTTCCCGCCTCCCCACGGACAGCAGACTTAGCCCGCACAGGGCCAGCGGACGACTCTATGGCCAGGGGCATCTCAGTGGGCGGCAAAGAATAGTTGGGGTGGGGCAAGGAGTTAGACATAAGTGAGTAAGGGTACTCCACCGGGTACATGTCCACATACTCGCTCCTCCGTCTGCTAGCCTCTGCGCCTTCTAGCTCAAGAGATTCCGCATCACTGTAGTTGAGGGATAATCCTGAATCAGATTCTGGGTCTTCTTGGGGCTTCTGTTGTCCCACTGGCAGCCCAATGTCCAAAAGAGCTAAGGGTTCTGGGAGGGGCTCGTTGAGCAGGCCTGAAAGGGTGAGTGGCTTCGACACTGGTATACCCACATTGCCGTAGGAGTACGGGAGGTCTGGGATATGGGCAGTGGGTGTGGGAAGCTCATAAGGTGGTGGTGGGAGGGAGAAGCCTGCGTCTGAATGAACTGAGCAGGGGCAGTATGCTGGAGGTGGCAGTGGCCCAGGGTATGGGGTGGGTGCTTGGCCCTCAAAGGATGGCTCACTTGGAACGTTTAGACCCTGCAAAGAAAGAGAAGTTTAGAAGATAGACTGGTTTGTGGTGGTATGCGCCTTTGATCCTAGCATTCAGGAGGCAGGCCAGTCTCTGAGTTGCAGGCTAACCTGGGTCTACAAAGTTCCAGGATAGCAAGGACTACATAGAGAAAATGTCTGGGAAAAAGAAAGAAGCTGGACATGGTGGCACACACCTTTAATACCAGCACTCTGGAGAGAGGAAGAAAAAGTAGTGAGGAAGAAGAGGCAGTTTAAGCAGGAATAAGTAGTTACTGTGTTGAGACCTCAAGGAAGACAACCTCACTTTGAAGTATTTACTGTCTCACCAGTAGAAGCTCTTACTGGGCCAAATGGCGCCTGTTCCTTTATTCTCTTCAGGAAGACAAGGCTATTATCCAAGATGGGACCCTCAAAACCTTTTCCTGCTGTGGTTATCTAGGGTCAAAGGGTCAAGTTCAGAGCCCTGCCATTCCCTGGGTGCCCAGCAGAGGGAGCCAGTGTGTGGAAGGAGGGTCTAGGGCAGATCCTAAGGCCATCAGGCCTGAGGTGGGGGCAGGCAGAGAGCCCAGGCTGGGGTTAGCCCTCTGTCCAAGCCCAGGTGCACTGAAGAAGAGAACACATGTCACAGACAAGGCCCCCGCTTACATAGGGGAGCTATCCTGCCCAAGTCCAGCTGAGGACAAAGGCACAATTGTTAAACCAACAGACACCCCTTTGTCCAACATTCAGGAAGAGAGGACCCCAGCAGTCTCCCTTTTTGAGGCCCTTTAACTAAGGCTCTGCTACCTGGTAGAAGAGTTTGTTGCTAAGGGTGAGGGGTGGTAATGAGGGAAGATGGGCAGTGCTGGAAGAGGAGCAGATCAAATGATAAAAAAGAGAGAGGGGCAGAGCAGCTGGACAGGAGTCTACAATGTCCCTCATTCCCCCCTCTGCTCTCTGCCTCTGGCCAGGCTGGAGTCCCTACCTCCCTAAGGGCCCACCCCACACTCACCTGAAGCTCAGTAATGGACATGATCTCTTGCCAAGTCAGTTCCATGTCTTTCAGCTGTGACAATCTGTTCCTGTTCTGCTGAGGAGAGCACGGGCGCATCCTACTGTGCCAGCTGCTGGCCCCAGTCACCCCGAAGCATAGAGGGCTCCAGCAGCCTAGGTTGAAGGAAGAAAAGTGTTAGAATTGCTCCTGCCAGATGGAAAGTTTATCCTGTCCCTGTGCAGAATCTCCTGAGCATTGACAGTAGACCACTCATGCTGTCAACCACCCTATGAACTGTAAAAGTTCTTTTCACCTGCTCTGGCCACAGTCAGTCCTCCAGGCACACAGTAGGCATCTTTACTTTTTCTCAGACAAGATGCCTTCTCCTATTCCCTAAAAATGGTATTCCTGTCCAGAAACAAACTCCAGTCTTCTGAGGCTTGGGGATTGAAGTTTAGTTCTCTGTTCTGGAGGAAAAAACATCAAGAATCATCCTTGCCTTCCTCTTGGGTCCTCAGTTTTAGGGTCTGAGCCGTTTGTTGTTTTTCTAAAACAGGGTCACACATGTATCTCTCGCTGTCCTGGAACTCGCTGGATGACCAGACCTCTGACTTACAGAGATCTGCCTGCCTCTGCCTCCCAAGTGCTGGAATCAATGGTGTGTGCCACCACACCTAGCATTTCAGCCCAGCGTTTTCTTCCCAAGATGTGAGTGCTTGGGGATCCCCAAGGAGTGTGTTGTGGGAAATGCCAGGCAGACAGACCTCCCCTTCTCTGAGATAGGGCCCAGGCTTGCTGGTGATAGCAGCCCTTCCCTCTCCTCCCATCCTTACTCTGGGCTGCCCTGCTTAGGCCAGATAAGAGGTTTATCAGCTGCAAGCAGCAGAGGAATGGGCTCCAGGAGACACTGGACCTCTACCCTGTATCCCATCAGGTTATTTGGCCATGTCCCTCCCCACATAACCATGGCCCCTTTTTCTTCCAAGGTCAACACACAACAAAGACTTAGCAAGCACTTGTCAAGAATTGTGCTGGTGTTTTAAGAGCATAGTTTATCAGCCTGTGCTTCATAAAGACCCTGTAAAGGGGTAGGCATACACTGAAGCCCACGCTGATAGGTGGCAGGTTAGAACATGATCACATTCCGTGCTGCTTTCTCTCTAGGTTCCTTGGTTCCCAAGGTTCTGGCCGTCCACAGTCCATACCTCTATAGGCAGTCTACCTCAGAAGTTCCCATAATGTCTCAAACTCTTTTCTCTTCTGGGCAATATCTCTTTGAGCCCTCAAGTACTGTCAATCCTTCCTTTATAGCTGCCACTGCCGCTGCCGCTGCTTCTCCTCCTCCTCCTTCTTCTGGGTTTTTCAAGGCAGGGATCCTCTGTGTAGTCTTGGCTGTCCTAGACTTGCTTTGTAGAGCAGACTGGCCTCAAACTGACAGAGATCTGCCTGCCTCTGCCTCCTGAGTGCTGGGATTACAGACGTGTATCACCAAGCCCAGCTTCTGCCCCCTTCTTTGTTTGAGCTCCAGCTTCAGCTTTGTCACAAAGCAGCAGTGTGGTGTTAGGCGAAATACCATACTGCTCCTGGTCAGTTCTCCCAGTTGTAAAGTGAGGGAGTTAAACAATGTTAACTAGGGGAATCGCTTACTGCCTGGACAGTCTCTGCAAACTCTTGCTGTCACCATCTCCTCTTCGTCTACCTCTCTCTTCATCCTGCCTCCATATTCCCTGATACCCATTTCTATCTGAATCTGTTTCTTGGTGTCCAACAGTAGAGTTCAAGGAGACTTGGCAAGGTTCTCCTGATTTCTCAGGGCCAGACACACACAGCATATACATGTATGCATATCCTCACTACATACCATATAAATAAAGGAAACATCTTGCGGAAGACCAGATGATGGGGCTGGATGACCTCCAATTGTGTGAGTTTGCATCACCCACCACAAGGATAGCCCATTCCTGCTATTCATTATTGAGATCCTTCTTGGACCCACCACAAAATGTATAGCCATTACCAAGTGTCCTTTTAACAGCTGATCTGCCTGAAGACCTGTCCCCACCCTCTTGTTATAACACCATCCCCAGAAACAGGAGTTGATATAAGCACAGGCCTTTGACCAATGGGTAGAATGGGTGTGGTGTTTTCATCTGTCCAGGATGCAATTTCAACACCGGAACTACACCCTCCCCACCCAGGTTCTGACGGAAATTGCCCAAAGGCATAGTGAATGAAGAAGGAGTTTGGGGATGGGTAGGGCCTATATATGCTTGCCTTGTACTTCTTCATCCACTGTACCTCTCTCTGTCTCTCCTGTCTTCCTGGGTCTGAATCTGAGGTGCAATATAAAGATCTTACCCTAGAAAGCAAGGTTCTCCAGCCTTCAAGATGACCTTGGACAAATTGCATCACAGTCTCCAATTAAATGGAGACAGGACTCGAGACCTCTAGCTCTGTGCTGTGAGAGGGAACAAACCTCACTACATTCACCTGGGATATATGGAAAACATTCCTGAAGGCCATCCAGGCTGGACTGAATTCATGTGCAGGTATCTAAGAACAACAGTGCCCTAGACATTGAGGTGAGAGGCCAATCTCACCGAAAGAAACATACAGCTAGAAGAATTTGTAGGAAAAAAACACAAAGTCAGAAAATGGAACAACAAATGCTCCACAGTCTTCATACAGCTACAAACCCAGGCAAGGCTAGATTATCATCCCTTTCCCATGAAGAGATGGAGATAGGTCTCCTCCCTTTTCCTGGGATAAGAAAATGAGAGGGCAGAGGCGACAGGAAGAGGCTAGAGGCTGAGCAGAAGCTCATAAAGGAAATTACTGAACCATTGGTTTGCACCAGGCATAGGCCCTTTGGGTCATGGGAGCTTGCCTTTCAGAGGACCAGCAAGCTTGTAGCCAGTAGGACAGGCTAGAAACCAGACAAATAGAACAGCAGAGAGGGTACTGAAAAGAGGCAGGGAATGTGGGGGCCCTTGTCTTCAGCCAAAGCAGCTTTTGTACAGTTTAGACCTCCTCTTTAGGTTGTACAACTACTGAATCCACATGGCTGGTTATTCTCTTTAGTCCTTAACACTCTGGATCAGATAGAACTTGAGCCAACTGCAGAAACTTTCATCCTGCCTTTTCCTTTTCCCTCTAGTCTTTCTACCCACTCTGTTCTCTCTTCTTTTCTCCCTCGTTTTTCCCTCCCTCCAGACCAACCCAGAGCCTTGAGTGCTGGAGTGCCAGGCCAGCAACTCCACCACTAAGGTACAGCCTTAGAGTCTTCCAAAACACTCATGATCCCTAGGACTGGGGCTGGAGAGATGGCTTAGAGGTTAAGAACACTTGCTGTTCTTCCAAAGGTCCTGAGTTCAATTCCCAGCAACCACATGGTGGCTCACAACCATCTATAGTAAGATCTGGTGTGCAGGCAGAATGTTACTGTATGAATAATAAAATAAATATTTAAAAAAAAATGATCCCTAGGACTTCACAGAATCTGAAGGTTTCTGACTAAGGATACAGATCATTTGGAGAGGTGGAAAAGGAGAACATTTTAGCTTCCACTGCTAGCTCAGGACTTTGAACTTCTTTAACAGGGAGTTTGCCTCAGGGTGCTTTATGGAGGCTTGTTAGGTTACTTCATCTTTTCTGATATCAACACAGACAATGGAAGGATTGAGGAGATATGAGTAAAACTTGGTGTGTAAATCAGCAGGTAAGCAACCTAGTTACAAAGATTAGGGAGAACTTCCCAAAACTGAGAGGCACCCAGAGGTGACACAGAAACCAATAGAATGGAGGGAAGAAAAAAGATCTGAGCCCTGAGAGTTTAGTTCCCCAGGAACATGCAAGACTCACGTGATTTGGGAACAAATTTCTGCTCTCCTGTGACTTTATGCCTAGAATCTAAACTCTGGTTTGTTGGAAGCAAAAAGTAGAGGCTGCAGCCCAGCAGGGCTCTCTTTCCTACAGCACTTCAACCTCCTGCTACAGCAGCTCCGAATTCCCGTAGAAGCATTTTCACCAGGGCTGAATGTTCAGCTCAGCTCCGCTGCCCCAGGACTGCAGAGGACCAGAGGCAACCAGCAAGAACTCAGTTCATCTCAGTCAGCTCCCCCGTCTTTGCTGTAGCAAGGCTTCTCAGAAATCCGGACATCCAACAGCTACAGTTCCTTTGCTTCCCCTTAAGTCTCGGATGATTGGGACTGCAGAATATTGTGGGAAGGGTACAGGGTGGCACCATATTACTGGAACGTGCTGCCTCCACCAGGCAGGAGGCCATGCAGGGTTCCTCCTAGTCATTCCCCTGCTCCTCCAGGGTGCCTGAGGAAAGCACTGTGTGGTTCCCACCCCACAGGATCCCGGGATATCCAGAAAGCCATCCAAAATTATCTCCAAGTATTATTACCCAAAGTTATCCGTTCCCTACATGAGGGACAGTCTAAGAAGATGTCTTAGAAACATTCAGACAAAAAGTTAGGTGTTCCTCTCAGCACCTCCTCCACCTGCCCAGCCTGCCTTTCCCAGAGCCCAATGAGGCCTTCCTCCCCTACTCGCCTTTCAGGCACCTGTGGCGGATTCCAAGTCGGACAGGGAGAGAGATGAAGCTGCAGGTAATGTCCCTGGGAGATTTAGTCAGAGCTGACAGCTCCCGAGCGCTGAGTGCTGCCTCTGAGCACCACCGAGGGCCGAGCCCCGCCCCCGGGCCATGGCTGGGCACGGAGCAGGGGTTGGCCCCGGTAGAAGCGGGCGCACTGCGTTCTCTCCCAAGCCCTCACCGAAGTTAGCAGTGCTTCCTCCACCCCTTCCCTTTCCCCGTGGCCCTCCTCGCCTTCTGCCCCTTCTGGCCAAGAGAGGAAACTTGAGCCCGGTGTGGTTTCTGCCTGCACCCCGCCCCTCCGCCTCTCTAGGGCCCCGGTCCTCTCCAGCTGGTCCAGTACTGTGAGCTCCCTGTCCGGGCTGACTTCTTCACAGCCGATGGTCCATTCACAAGTGAGCCCTAAGCTTAAACACGGTCAGCAGCCTCCTCTTTCTTCCAGGGCAGAGACAGGGAAACTGAGTTATAGCAAGGCAGAGGGCGGCAGACGGTGAGGACCAGGTGTCTGAGTCCAATTTGCCTAGGGTAACATCCTTCACTTCTAGAAAGCCTGAGCTCCAAGGGAAGTATTTTGGGGATGAAGGGTTGCTAGCTGCTTAAAGGTATCCTTTTACATGTAGCCTCTCTCCCCCTCCCACCCACCCCAGCCTCAGATGCTCTAGAACAAAGGCTTCTTTTTTGGCCACGTTTATTTATTTATTGCCAATGTGTCTTTAGGTGGGAGGCTGTCCTGTGGGGTGGATGATTATTACTTGCCCTAAAAGGGATTCTTCTTTCTTCCACGCCAGAACACGTGAGTACATCAGGTTCATCCCCAGGTACGCAACAACTCCGAATCAGGCTAGTGTCCTCTCCTAGAAGTCTCTCATCCTCCAGCAGCTGCAGGTTCTCTCTGGAAGGAAAGTCTGCCTTCCTCCTCAGTGTCAGTGTTTTTCGGGTATTTCGTTCTTTTCGTGATAGGGTCTTTTGAGATGGGGTTGTCAAGGCCAGCCTGTCCTCTTCACGCCACAGTGCTGGAGTTCTGGGCATGCTCACTGTGTCCACTTTAGTAACTTTCAGCTCAAGGGAGCATGCCCTTTCGGTCTAACTCAGGCTCTGATTAGTGCATCTTACGCTTTTTCTCTATTATTTTCCTCACTGATATTCAAGTTACTTTGGAAACATTTACAGATCAGAAACAAGCTGGATTTGGCAAAAGACCTCTAACTCAGGAGGTGGAGGAAAGAAGAGCAGTAGTTCAAGGTCATCCTTAGCTACATAGTGAGTTGAGACCAACCTGCAGTACATGGTACACTGTCTCTGAAAAACAAAACAAAACAAAACAAAACAAACAAGGGAAAACAAAACAAAATAATAAAATAGGCAGGAAGCAGAGGAGTGCCACTCCAAGGTAGCGCTGTCATTCTGCAAGCCCTTTGGCTAGGACTTTGCTTGCTATTAGAAAAATGGGGATATTCTGTCCTGGAGCATGAAAAGCAGCTGCTGGGAGCCCTCCAACTGTTCCATCACAAAAACCTCTCCTTTGACCACTCTAATTCTCCCCACTGTCCTGCTACAACCTGGCAACATAGTCAAGCAAGTAATGATGCAGTGTGTTGATACCACAAGTAGCCACCCATCAAACTAGCATGGCTGAGATTGCTCACATTCAGCCAGACCCAAGGTTGAGTACTCTGCATTCCATCCGGATCACAGGCACTCACTCCTGCACGTCATGGTTTATGTGGGACAGGAGGCAAACTAACGACTTTATGGCATGCTGGAATGGGACTAAATTTAGGTCACACACATGCAGTTGCACACTTACTTAGGTCCTCACAGGGGATAAGAGGTAGTGATGGTCACACACACACAAACACACATGCAGTTGGTTATATAACGATATAAGGTTACAGATAGTCTACAAACACATTTCAGATACATACATAGACCTTCCTTCACCTTAATTCATTCAAAAATATTTTTTTCTACTCCAGAAATACAAATATGACTAAAACTGCCTATGTTTTCACGCAGTCTGATGTATAGCCCGTGGACATGATGACACATACCTGAAAACCCCACACTTGGGAGGCAGAGGCAGGAAGACAGAGATGTTTTGTTTTGGCTTGGTTTAGTTTTTGGTTTTTTGAGACAGGGTTTCTCTGTGTAGCCCTGGCTGTCCTGGACTTGCTTTATAGACCAGGCTGGCCTCTTACTCACAGAGATCCACCTGCCTCTGCCTCCCTGAGTGCTGGGATTAAAGGGGTGTGCCACTGAGCCCAGCTAGAAGACAGATTTTTTTAAGGCCAACCTGGGCTACATAGTGAATTCTAAGGCAGCATATGACACATATAAAAGACTGTTTAAAAAAGAAAAATGCTGTGTGTAGAAAAATGCTGGATTCATATGCTTATGAATCCAGGATTTATGGTGCAAAGACAGAAAAAAAAAAATCACTGCAAGTTCCAGACCAGCCTGAGCTATACATTAAGTTCCAGGCCAGCCAGGGCTACATAGTAAGACTCTGTCTCAAAAGGAAAACAAAATAAAAACCAAACAAAACATCTATATGAAGCCCTAAGGAATGAAAGAAATAAATTCTACTTAGTGAAATTCTAGCAAGGCTTCCCAGTGAATCTGGGCTATGGAGAAAGAAGGAAAGAGTAGTCTGGCAAAGGTATGAGTATACTGAAGCATAGATATTTTGAATTTTCTGGAGAGGGCTTGAGGTGACAAGTAAATGACAAGCCTAAAGACCTTAGGGCCTGGGGATGTCACCTAGTGGCAAGCATTGTCCCAGATCCTGGGATTTGGGATAGGGAGGCCTGTGAAATTTGGCAGAGGCTGAAGAACAGGGCATTCTGAGAATCAAACCAGAGAGGGTGTACTCTCTCCTGCAGGCACGCCCTGAAGCATTTAGAGTCTTTTTACTCCTTATTTGTTGGGGTGTGGCCAGGTATGATGAGCTAAGTGAGCAGCTGGCCTCCAGCCCCTGTTCACCTCACACACCCCCTAAGGTGAAGCTTTGTCCTGTGGGTTCTGGGCTGTGCTCTGCCTCCAGGTCACCCCAGGGAGAAGGGGATTTCCTTTATCTCCCTTCTCCCAGATTCCTTATGTCTACCCAAGTCTCTTTTGCTTGACTTACAATCTGCAGGGGGTTAGGAAGTTGCCACCTGAGTGAGCTGCATAGACTTGGCCAAGTAACAATAAGATTTTCCTGTCTCCAAAACTCTTCACTGCAACAAAGTTGGCAGGGACAGAAAACAGACAGGACAGGGGCCACATAGCTTTCCCATTTTCCATTTTTGCTGCTCACCTACCCCTAAACAGTTAACCTGTCACCCCTGTCCACTCCCACTACGTGTGTGCACACCACCATCAGCATCAGGTCAAGCCACAAGCCAAGTTGCCAAACACCCCACTGGATTATGCAACCAGCTTCCCGAGAAGGGTGAGCAGGGCGGGGTGGGTAGAGGTGGGACCAGGGGAGGGCCATGGGTCCCACAGGGAACTGGCTGCCTTGCCGGCTTGCCTGCTGGTGTGACCGCAGTGGCCCCAGAGGGCGGGGATAGGACTGGCCTTTTATCAGCGCCCCACAGCATTGCGCCCGCCACCCCCTGGCTTCCTCTCTCAACAGACGGAAAGGGGAGGCAGCCACAGGGGGCCAGGGGGAGGGCTGGGCGTTATCCTACGCAGCAGAGCAGGGCGGTTGCCCAGATGGGGGAGGTGGTGGAGGACGCTGGGACCAGGAAACAATGAAGCTCCCCTTGCTAAAGCCGGGAGTGGGAATAGTATAAACTGATGCTAGGTAGTGTAGTCAGGCCTCCGGGTCATTAGTTATTTTCCTTGTGTTCCAGTTTAACTGAGGATAGGGTTTTCTCAATTTCTTAGAGGAGGCCCTTTCCTCAAAGAAGAATTCTCAGAGGACTCACTTTGAGGACAAGGGATACTCCACTCAGGCTAAAATAGCTGCAGGCTTCCCAGGGTTGGTGTCAGTTTCCCTGGGTTTGGCATCTAGGAGTTGAGTCTTGCTAGCAGAGCCTAGCGTTAGAAAATCCTAAAAAAATAAAAAGCCCTTGGAGCTTAACTCCAACTAGACCCAGAAGAAATAGGTGTCCTAGTACAATGAGGCTTAAGTTTTCTTTTCCTTCTTGCTGTTGTCTTTTTTTTTTTTAATTTCTTTTCCTTCCTTCTTCTTTTTCTTTTTTACACATTGTCTTACTTTGTAGCCCTGACCTAGAGCTTAGTATGTAGCCCAGCCTGACCTTGAACTCTAGGCCCTGTTCTTACCTCTGCTTCCTGAGTGCTAGGATTGCAGGCTTCAGTTACCACACCCAGCTGAGGACCACATCTTGATTTTTTTTTTTTACCCCCTTTTTGCTTTTCTCCTAGGATCTTGGATCTTTTTATCTGTGTTTCAATCCTGGCATCTATTATTGGCTGTGTGGTACTGGGCAACATAACCTTTCTGAGCCTTATTTTAAAATGGACATAAAGTTATAAAAATCTATTCTAGTGGGGCTGGAGAAATGGCTCAGCGGTTCAGGGCACTGACTACTCTTCCAGAGGACCTGAGTTCAAATCCCAGCACCCACATGAGAGCTCACAACTGTCTGTAACACCAAGATCTGACATTCTATTCACATAGACATGCAGGCAGAATATCAATGCACATAAAATAGAGGTATATAAAAATCTACTCTAGTAGCCAGGTGTGGTGGCAGATACCTTTGATCCCAGCACTTAAGAGGTAGAAGCAGGTGGATCTCTGTGAGTTCAAGGCCGGCCTGATCTACAAATGGAGTCCAGGACAGCCAAGAGCTACACAGAGAAACTTTATCTTGAAAACCATCAATCAATCAATCAATCTGCTTCAGCAGGGTGAGTGTGAGTGTAGGGCTAAGTGTGTAGCTCAATAGCAGAGCTCTTGCAAGTGTGACGCATAGGTTTGCTCCACAGTTCTGCAAATAAAACAAAATTAAAATATTAATAAAATAAAATGAATCTCTGCTTCCTAACCACAGACACAACGGTGGCCATGGGGCTTCATGCTTTCATTGACTTTCTTTTTTAAATTCATTCTAAATTAATTAATAAAAATAAACAAAATAGCTTACTCCTCTTAGGAAATGAATGGTTAGATATCAGGAGGCTTTGGGGGCATCAGGAATTTAGAATGCTCCATCTAAAGGCCACACTGGTGAAGAAATATCTGGGACAGCTGAAGGCAAGAGGCAGCCTGATTCTGGGACGAACCAGATGCAGTGTTGGCAGCTAGACTTCCAGGAAGCAGCCTTGGGCTGTAGCTCTCCCATACCAGCCCTGTTGGGAGGGGCTCATGCTAGTCACAGAATGGGTACAGTGCCAGTCCTATGGACTTCAGTCATCTTTCAGGAACCCCAGAAACCCTGCCTCAGCCCACTATTGCAATCCTCTCCAAGGGGTAGAACTGCCTAGGACTTCCTACCTTCAGGACTGAGGCTGGATGCTATTCACTACCTCCTTTCAGAAGCACCCTGTGTCCCAGCCTCCTATCTTTTCTCTGCTGCTTCTCTAACCTGAATACCCTTCTTGGCTTTTCTACCAATCTGAACACATGAAAGATCTGGGTTTGAGCCTCAGCTTAACTCCCAGCAGTGTGAACCTGGGCAAATTATTTACAGTCCTGAGTTTCAGTTCCTTCCTGGTAAATGGGGCGCATGGAGCATGTATGGGATCAGTATGTATGAGAGGCAATGCAGTGTTTATTACTGAAAATCTAGTAATGTTGGTCCCCTGATCTACTCTCCAAGGCCCATGTCAAGTCAAGCTCCATAACTCGTTTTCTAGCTACTCCAGCTTGGTGTATATGTTTGTTTGTCTTTTTGCAAGTTCAAGGTCTGCCTAGGCTGTAGAGAAGGTGCAAGCCCAGCCTGGGCAGACCCTGTCTCAAAGGGCTTGGGAGTAGCTCAGTGGCAGTGCATCATGCTCAAGGCCCTAGGTTTGATCCTTAGTACTTAACGCACACACACACACCACACATACATGTACCCACGTTAAATTCAGTGATTTGATGTGCAGTGATTTGTGTGTTTATTTTAGTTATGTGTCTGTGGCGGCCTCTCTGTGGCGTGTGCCAATGTTCAGATGCCAGAGATCCTGGAGCTACAGGTGGCTTCTGAACAACATGATGATGCTTCTGGGAATCCAATTAGGGTTTTTAGGGTTTTGTTTCTGGTTTTGCTTTTTCTGTTCTGAAACAGGGTCTCTCTGTGTTGCCCTGGCTGTCTTGGAACTTGCTCTCTAGTTCAGGCTGGTCTTGAACTCAGAGATCTGCCTGCCTCTGCCTCCTGAAGATTGTGATTACAGGTGTGTGCCACCACACCAGGCTTTCAAATTAGGATCTTTAGCAGGAGTAGTCTCCATACTTAACTGCTGAGTGATCTGTCCAGCCTTATAAACTTTCCTTTAAAGATGTTGGGAGGCCAGTAAGATGGCTCAATAAGTTTGGGCACCTAAGGAATTTTTCTTTCATTGTGGTCTTAAGTTTCATTATAGCCTGTGTTAAAAAGAAAACTACTATACCTCAGAAAAAAAAAAGTTTAAAAATCATTAGTTCAGAAAGATGCTACCTTGGGACTAATAAAATGGCTCAGTCTGCTAAGAAAATGCTGCCAGGAAGTTGTCCTGTCACCTTTATACACGCGTTATACACATGCCAGTAAATAGATAAAGAAGTAAATAAGTTTTTATAAGAAAGGAAGAAAGACGTTAAGTGTAACACCTTCCTTGCCAGCAATGTCATTCTAGAGCCCAAGGCTCTGGTGCCCTCACCAGTCCTCCTGTGGAAGGTAAGAGCCCACATCTCCAGGTCAGCAGCTGGAGCTGTCTACTTTATAGACCACAACACGGCTCCCATTCTGCCGTGGCTGCCTGAGAGAAACCCATGATGGCTCTCTCCAGAAGCAGAGCAGATGGAATTTGAGTATGCTGAGACAATCCAGGTGACCTGTGTAGCCCAGACTTTGTGAATTACTTCTCTAAGTCTCCAGTTCAAGTTCAGAAAAAGCAAAACAAACCTCTCACTGTGTCTCAGAACAGAAGAAATAACCCTCTTCCATCCTCAGGCTGGATAGAAACATGACTGACTTGTTTTTCTTTACTAAGAACTAAACTTTGGCTTGACTGCTTTTTGTTCCAGCATGGTCTGGTTCCCTCCCCCCACTTCTCCACCCCCCTATACACTCATTCTTATTGTTCTACAGCACTCTCTCATGTATACCAAAATGATACTGTGTAACCTTGCCTCCAAAATTATCCCTAATTGGCTACATAGAGTTGCCTACACACCTGGGCAGGGCGTGAGTGAGGTAGGCAGAGCTAAGGCTTGAGGACTTGGAGGACAGAAGGGTCACAGAAAGGAGACCCAAGTACAAAAGAGAAGAAGGAAGCAGAGACCGTTATGGGTTAGGTAACAAATAACCACATGGCCGGGAGGAATTTACTCTGAGGATTGTTGTGGCTGGAGAGAAGTGGCCCATATGGAAATCATGTGCAAGTATTTATACTATTTAGGATGGGAAGAACCCCAGTTAGTAATGATTAGAGCAAATATGGGATGTGGGACTAGGAGATGACGAAGTAGTTAAGGATTTAATATCTTCCCAGCCCTGGTGAAATAGGCTTATTAAAAAGATATCAGGTTGGGCTGGAGAGATGGCTCAGTAGCTAAGAGCACTGGGGTCTGATGCCCTCTTCTGGCATGTACTCATATACATAAAATAAATAAAATACAGTACACTGCCTGCATGTACACCCGAACATCAGAAGAGGGCACCAGATCTCACTATAGATGGTTGGGAGCCACCATGTGGGTGCTGGAAATTGAACTCAGGTCCTCCGGAAGAGCAGTCAGTGCTCTTAACCTCTGAACCATCTCTCCAGTCCCCAGTAAATAAATCTTTATATATAGTATTATATATATATATATATATATATATATATATATCAGGTGTCTGTCTTTTATTGATTTGTTAGTGGGTTAATAATAACTACCACAATAATTTAATTTAATAGACAACTTTCACAACACTTAGAAATTCAATATTTGACCAATTTTGGTCAATTTATTCATCTTAAAAGAACTCATAGGTGGGCAGAGGTGGTGTAAGCCTGTAATCCCAGCACTCTAGGAGGCAGAGGCAGGCAGATCTCTCTGAGTTTGAGGCCAGCCTGATCTACAAAGTAAGTCCAGGGCAGCTAAGGCTACAGAGAGAAACCCTGTCTCAAGAAAAAGAAAGAAAGAAAGAAAGAAAGAAAGAAAGAAAGAAAGAAAGAAAGAAAGAAAGAACTCACTTATGCTGCCCTAACTTAAAAGAGCAGGATACATAAGCCATATGGTTGATTTACATGTTTCTACAAAAATCTCACAGCATTCTGGACAATTCTATTGTCTAATTATAATAGTTGGCTACTTCAGAAGGCAAGTATGGTAATTAGAAGGTTGCTTCCATGAACAAGTAGAACTGGCTATAATTTTCATTGGTAATAGACCTGCATCCACTACCTTAGTAAAGATATCAGAGAAGTTTGTTTCCCAAAACATCACTGGAAAAAGTAGTTCATGGTGGGGTGGATTCTTTGAAGACAGTGACTCCCCTTTCTCTGAAGACAAGGCACAACTCAGTTGATTGGGTTTCAGCTCTAGCCAAGTTAATGTAATTGCTGTTTCTATCCCCTTCAGCCATGTTACTGTAATTGACTGCATTAGAGCGTGGTTGCATTTAGGCTCAGCTGTTTCACTTTAAGTGATTAGGTTGCTAGTGCTGCAGATACATTGACAGAATTATGCTTTCCTGGAACTACATTAGATCACTGCCATTTCCACCAAGGGCTGACCTAATCTAGCACCATTTGCCTTTTCCAGTTTCATCGAGAATGCACTGTTCTCTGGGGGCAATTTCTGACTATATTATTTTTATTGTATGTTTTCTGACTGTATTGTTCTGGCTGTAAACTGAAGAACTATGGTCTTTATGTCTTCCACATCTCATACAATCCTTTCTGCATATGAATGTCACATTTACCACCTTAAAAAGTGCTGCTATGAGCCTAGCTATAGTGGTGTACACATTTGATTCCAGCACTTGTGAGGCAGAGGCAGATGGATCTCTGTGAGTTCCAGGACAGCCAAGGCTTCACAAAGAAACCCTGTATCGAAAAATCAAAACCAAGACCAAAAGAAGCCCAAAACAAACAAAACCCTGCTGCTATGCAGTCTCAGCTCTTTGGGAGGCTGGCAGGAAAACTGAAAATTCGAAACTTGTTTGGGCAATATAGCAAGACCCCTTATCAAAGTTAATAGTCTCTATAAAGTAGGAGAAAATACATGCAATTCATATGTTGGGTAAGGGTTTAGCACCCAGAAATCTACATAAACATCTCCTCTAATTTGCTGGGCTTGGTGCATGCAGCACTTGAGAGATAGAGACAGGTGGATCTAAGTGAGTTCAAGGTCAGTCTGCTACATAGCAAATTCAGGGGGCCAGAGCTACAAAGTGAGATACTGTTGCAAAATAAACTTTAAAACAAAGGGTTGGACATGGTGGCACGCCTTTAATCCCAGTACTCAGGGAGGCAGAGGTAGCAAGATCTCTGTGAGATTCAGGCCAGCTTGGTCTAGAAATCGAGTCCAGGACAGCCAAGGCTACACAAAGAAACCCTGTCTCTAAATAAACAAAAAACAAAAATGGTGTGTGTGTGTGTGTGTGTTTATGTATGTGAGTGCAAGTGCCTGAAGAGACCAGAAGTGTTGCATCCCTTGCAGCTGTAGTTGAGGCATTTGTGAGCCACCAGATATAGGTGCTCAGAATCAAACTCGCTGGGGTCCTCTTCAAGAGCATTATTTGCTCTTAATTGTCTCTTCAGTTCCTCCTCCACCCCCAATTGACTGTGACCACCCATTTCACCTGCAATTCTTACAACTCAACAAGAAAAAGACCACCTAACCTAAAAATGGCCCACAGACTTGTACAGACATTTCTTCCAGAAGATATGCAAGTGGACAACAAGAATACAGAAAAGATGCTAAAGCATTAGTCATGTGGGAAACGCAAATCAAACCACAATGAGACACCACTTCATCCTCAGGAGAATGGTTGTACAAACAGGCACACTACAAAACTCAGAGATGAAAGATGAAGTGTTGGTGAAGATGTAGAGAAAGCAGGAGACCTCACACAACTTCTTTGAAGGAATGTAAACTGGCCAACCTTGAACTCTACATTGTGCTTCTTCTACCTCTCGGGAGACTGAGGCAGAAGAATCTCTTTCTCTGGTGTAAGATATTAAATTCAGGGTGTCATACATGTTAGACAAGGACTATGTCAACTGAACTATACTCCCAGCTAAGAAGGTCACAAGTTCAAAAGCCAAACTGAAGGCCAGCCCAGTATGTATGTACTCTATACATACATACATATATACATACATACATACATACATGCATGCATACATAGGATATTAGGAATGGGAAGATAGCTTAGTGGTTAAGAGCACTTATTGCTCTTGCAGAGGACCTGAGTTTAGTTGCTAGCACCCACAAGACTGCTCACAACTGTTGGTAATTCCATTTCCATTCTGTGTCCTCTCCTGACCTCTGTAGGCTCCTGAATGCATGTGGTGCACAGACAGACACTAAAGCACACACACACATATACATAAATGAGCGTTCCAAAAAATGAAGAAATAAATAGCACAAGCATAGGAAAATAGTTTGACAGATCCTCAAAGGTGAATACAGAATTACTACCCTTAAGTATATATTCAAATTTATTGAAATCATGTTCTTAAACACAAAATTTTTTCAAGCTCTGAAAATCAAGCCCAGGAACCTACACAGGCCAGGTAAACACTCCAGTACTGTGCTGTTTCCCCCTGAACATGTTTGTGACATGCATGTTCATAGTGACACTATCATAACCATTAAAGATACAGTAACACAACTATAAATTGATGAGTGAATTAAAAAGAACTGAACCTGGGTTCTTTGCAAGAGTAGTCCCAGCACTCAGGAGGCAGAAGCAGGCAGATCTCTGTGAGTTTGAGGCCAGCCTAGACTACAAAGCAAGTCCAGTACAGCCAAGGCTACACAGAGAAACCCTGTCTTAGAAACAAAAAAACAATCAAAAAAAATATTGATGTGGGAAGACCCAGCCGATTATAGGTGGTGCCCTCTGAGCACAGGTGGTCCTGGGTTGTGTAAGTGAGCAAGGTGAGCAAATGAATAAGCAACATTCCTCCATGGTCTCTGTTTCTGTTGCTGCCTCCAGATTCTGCCTTGAGTTACTGTCTTAGCATCTCTCAATGGTCTGTAACCCAAGATATGTAAGTCAAATAAGCCCTTTCCTCCCCAAATTACTTTTGATAGATGTTTAATCAGAGCAATGAAAAGCAGACTAATACAGAGTTCAAGGCCAGCCTGGGTTAGAGACCCTTTCTAGAAAACAGAGGAGGATAGGGTAAGAGGACCAGATCAGTGAGATGGCTCCAATTGATGATTAGCATTTGATCTCTGAGACCTGCATGGAGGAGAGAATTGACTCTTTTTTTTTCTTTTTCTTAAGATTTATTTATTATGTGCACAGTGTTCTGTCTGCATGTACACCACCAGAAGAGGACACCATATCTCACTATAGATGGTTGTGAGCTACCCTGTGGTTGCTGGGAATTGAACTCAGGACTTATTAGAAGAGTAGCCAGTGCTCTTAACCTCTGAGCCATCTCTCCAGCCAGAAAATTGACTCTTGAGAGTTGTTCTCTGGGGCTGGAGAGATGGCTCAGAGGTTAAGAACACTGACTGTTCTTCTTGAGGGACCTGAGTTCAAATTCCAGCAACCACATAGAGGCTCACAACCATCTATGGTGAGATCTGGTGCCCTCTTCTGGCCTACAGGCATATATGCAGGCAGAATGTTGTATGAATAATAAATAAATCTAAAAAAAGAAAGTTGTTCTCTGACTGTCACACACTTGCTCTGTCACACACACATGCTAAACTAGTGAGTAAAAGAAGTATTTTTTCTTTTAACTCATAGAAAAAGCAGTTTGGTGGTTTGAGGAACTTGTTTGAGGGGGGACTCAGGGAACACTGTTTTATGAGTACTGATTTTCTTTGGGGATGATGAAAGTGTTTTGGAAATAGATAGTAATGGTTGCACAACACCACAAATATGAAGTTGAACACTCACTACTGAGTTGAACACTTTAAATGATTATTAAGTATTTATATTAGACTTGTTTATTTCATGTGTATGATTCCCATATATGTCTGGGAATCATGTGCATCCTGGAACTGTAGTTACAGATAGTTGTGAACCATTTGGAAATCAAACCCAGATCTTCAGAAAGAAGAAGTGCTTGTGACTGTTGAGCCACCTCTCCTGAACCTAAAAATATTTGTAAAAAATATTTGTTTTGCTGGGCATGATGGCACATATCTTTAATCCCAGCACTCAGGAGGCAGAGGCAGGTGGATCTCTGTGAGTTTATGGCTAGCCTGGTCTACATAACAAGTTCCAGGACAGTCTGTGCTACAAAGGGAGACTTTTTCTCCAAAGAAGTGTGTGTGTGTGTGTGTGTGTAAGCCAGAGGCCAAAATTTTGGAGTCAGTTCTCTTCTTCCTGTGAGTTCTGGTGACTAAAGTCAGGTCACAAGCCTATGCCACAAGCATCTTTACTACTGATCCATTTTGCTGCCCTGCCCTCCTCTTCTCTCTCCTCAATTCCTCCTCCTCTCCTTCCTCCCCTCCTCCTCTCTCTCTTCCCCTCCTCTTCTCACCCTCTTTCTTTTTTGGCTCTTTTGAGACATGGTCTTATTCACTCTGTAGACCAGGCTGCCTCTCAAGTTCACAGCAACTCTTATAAAGGAAAATACTTAATTGGGACTTACAGGTTCAGAAATGTAGTCCATTTTCATCAGGCCAGGAAGCATGGCAGTATATACATGCAGACATGGTGCTGGAGAGGGGCTAAGAATTCTACATCTGGGGGCTGGAGAGATGGCTCAGCATTTAAGAGAACTGACTGCTCTTCCAGAAGACCCTGGTTCAATTCCCAGCAGTCACAGTGCAGCACACAACTGTCTGGTCTGTAATTCAAATTCCAGTGGATCTAACTTCCTCACACAGACATATATTCAGGCCAAACAGCAAATGTACATTAAAAATTTTTTTCTACATCTGGATCTTCAGCCAGCAGGAAAAGAGGGCAGCAATACTGGACCTGGCTTGAGCTTCTAAATCCTCAAAGACACCACCACCACCACCACCACCACCACCACCACTGTGCCTGCTTTCAGTGAGGACACAGGTCCTAATAATGTCAAATAGCGCCTTGCCTATGAGTCTATGGGTGGGGTTTCCATTCAGACCACCACACAAATGAAAGAGAAAACACCTGCCAATTGTGGTGGTGCGTCCGTTTAACCTCAATACTTGGGAGGCAGAGACAGTCAGATCTATGTGAGTTAAAAGCCAACCTAATCTACATAATGAGTTCTAGGCCAGCTAAGACTATATAGTGTGGAAGCAAGGTGGATTTAGAGTTGGTTCTCATCAGTTAAGAGCATTTCCAGGGGCTGGAGAGATGGCTCAGAGGTTAAGAGCACTGTCTGCTGCTCTTCCAGAGATTCTGAGTTCAATTCCCAGCAAGCACATGGTGGCTCATAACCATCTGAAATGAGATCTGGTGCTCTCTTCTGGAGTACAGTTGTGCATGTAAACACACACTGCATACATAATAAATGAATAAATCTTAAAAAAAAAAAAAAGAACATTTCCAGAGGACTGAAGTTTGATTTCCAGCATTCACGTGGCAGCTCACAACCTTCTGTAATCAGAGCTCCAGGGAACTAGACACCCTCTTCTGGCCTTCTCAAGTATTAGATAAAAAAATGGGCAAGTGGTACACAGACTACGCACAGGCACACCCATCCTGTGAGGCTTGGGACCTGGAATCTTGACTGGGGCTGCAAGAAGGACAAACATACAAAAAAAAAAAAAAAAAAAAAGCCAGGAGTAGTTGGGCTGTGGGGGCTCTGATGTAGAGCCACACCGAGTAGAAAACAAGAACCTGGAACTTCAGTGATTTTCTTATGTTCGTGGGGAGGAGGACTTAGGCAGTCTAGTTAGGAGGTCTCTGTAGGCAAACAGTTTCAGGCTATAAACATTGAGGGACGAAAGCTGTAGTTACTAATTTTCACACACACTGGTCAGTTGCTACTAAACCCTCATGCTTGGACCATAGAGAGACTTTGGCAATCCCATAGGTCTGAGGTGCCAGTTTTTGATGGTCATGTTCATGTCAACAACACATTCACTCAGGACTTCATTCTCTCTTTACACGTTTATTCAAGGTGTCTTCAACTCTACAGACAAAACATCACTAGACATAAAAACAAACAAACACATAAAAACAAGAACACCCTCCAAAAACATACAAAGCAAGAAATGAAAAGAAGTTTGGGGCCAACCTAGGGTACATAATGAGACCCTATCTCAACTTTCTCAAAAACAAAACAAAACAAAAAAACTTGTAGGATTTTTTTTTTACCTTAGTTGAGATCATATTCATTCACGATGAGGGAGAATTTTGTCACCCATATGTGCAGGTGGCCAAAATGGCCACAGGGGAAGATGGGATACCTTTTTTTGTTTGTTTGTTTTTTGTTTTTACAGTGGTAGAAACCAAATCCAGGGTTCTACCACTGAGTCCCACTCTCAATACATAAGGTCATAATTTAAGGACAAAATAAGCTAAGTATGGTAGTGTACACCTGTAATCTCAACACACAGGAATTGGAGGCAGTTGCTGAGGCATCAAGGCTAAAAAGTCTCTCTCTGTCTCTCTTTCTCTCTATCTCTTCCTCTCTCTTTCTCTTTCTAGATAGGTTTCTCCATGTAGCCTTGACTGTCCTGGAATTCACTCTGTAGACCAGGCTGTTCTCGAACTCACAGAGATTCCTCTGCCTCCCAAGTGCTAGGATTAAAAGCAAGCGCCCGGCAGACAGTTTCTCAAAGAATAAAACAAAAACCAAAAGACAAAAGAGGGAAGTCGGCTGTGGTGGCATATGCCCACCATCAGGAAGCTCCGAAGTTCAAACGCAATCTCAAGCACATGACAAGTTCAAGGTCATCCTGTGCTATTGGGTACCGTCTCAAACAAAGAAACAAACAGAAAAGACAAAGTCATGGTTCCCCCCAATCTCTCTCTCTCTCTCTCTCTCTCTCTCTCTCTCTCTCACACACACACACACACACACACACACACTAAATGAATACATAAATCAGCTCACAGAGTTGCCTGGGCAGCATTGAGTTAACTCAGGCTCAGACAGTCTTAAATCCTTCCTCAGCTTCTCAGGCAGCAGAGATTAGAGGGCTATGCTCTGGGCAAGGACATAGTTTTAGATCACCTGTCCTCAGATGTATGCTGCCAACTAATAGCTGTTTGACCTAAAGTAAATTATTAAACTTCTCTGGGCTCATCTAAACAATAGGTGTCATGACTACTTACCTCAAACTTAAAAAAAAAAAAAGACTTCCTTTTTGTTGTTTTTTTTTAAAGCTTGAGGATAATTTTTTAGCATTTAGAAGAAAAACCCTTGCAAGGCAGTGGTGGCTCACACCTTTAATCCCAGGAAGGTTGAGGACCACTGCTCCAAAGGGTTACA
The DNA here is from genome assembly GCA_028658305.1 of Pachyuromys duprasi. NCBI lineage: Eukaryota > Metazoa > Chordata > Mammalia > Rodentia > Muridae > Pachyuromys > Pachyuromys duprasi. The sequence goes on along the minus strand of CM053752.1, from coordinate 363,565 downwards.
AGTAGTGCAGGCTGGTAGAAAGCTTGTAATGTAGTGCAGTAGCTGGAGCTGGCCTTCAACTCCTAATCTTTCTGCTTCTGCCTCCCAAGGACTGAGATTACAGATCTGGGCACTATGTCCAGACTTGTATTTGTTTTTTCTTTGAGACAAGGTCTCATGTTCCTCAGGCCGGCCTCAACCTCAGTGTGTAGCTGAGGACTAACTTGAACTTTTGATTCTCCTGCAGCCAGGGCGCAGTGGTGCATGCTTGTAATCCCAGCACTCTGGGAGGCAGGGGCATTCAGATTGCTGTGAGTTTGAGGCCAGCCTGGTCTACAAAGTGAGTACAGTACAGCCAAGGTGACACAGAGAAACCCTCAAGAAACCAAACAAACAAACAACAAACAAAAAGATTACAGGTATGTGCCTCCATGCCCAGTTTATACGGTGCTGAGGATGGAACCCACTGTTTTGTGCATGCTGGGCAAACATTATACCAAATTATCTATAACCCAAGCTACCCTCCTCTTTTTTCAAGAGGCCAGGTCCTACTCTATTGTCCAGACTAGTTTTAAACTCCTGGATTCAGGTGAATCTTCTGTTTAAGGTGCAAGACAGCCTGGCCAAAAAAAAAAAAAAACAGACTCTACAAGGTTCTTAGGAAAATGTAACAAATTCAGGCCTGTTGGCTCACACCTATAACCCTAGCATCCAGGAAGCTGAGGTAGGAGGATTGTAGGGAATTTGAGAGGCCAGTTTGGGCTAGAGTGAAACCTTGTCTCAAAAAGCAGCAGTCTCCAGGGATGACTCCACAGCCAGACATGCATGAACAGCACAAACTGAAGCCAGTGGCTTATTAAAAAACAGCAGAAAGCTGGGTGGTGGTGGCTTTAACCCCAGCACTCAGGAGGCAGAGGCAGATGGAGCTCGGTGAGTTCAAGGCCAGCCTGGGCTACAGAGTGAGTTTAGGACAGCCAGGACTACAAAAAGTCCTTTCTCAAAACACCAAAACAACACCAACTGGGCATGGTGATGCACACCTTTAATCTCTGGAAACCAGAGGCAGAGGCAGGAAGACCTTTGTAAGTTCGAGTTCTAGGTCAGCCAGGACTACACAGTGAGAACCTATCTTAAAAAAAAACAACAAACAACAACAACAACAACAAAAAACACTTGAAGTTGGGTGTATGGAAGTGGGTTGGATCTAGGAGGAATTAAGGAGAGAAACTGGAGGTTCTGAATATGATTAAAATACATTGTATGAAACTTTGATAATTAATAAAATAATTAATAAAAATATTAAAAACAACAATAACAACCACACCAGATATATTAAACAATACATAAATAATTCAGTGGATGAGCATTATGCCTGGCAGATAATAAATGTTAGTATGGTCATTAAGCTGCCAAAGCAAGAACAATGCCACTTTAACAGCACTGGCTGATTGTTCTAGAAGACCCAGGTTTGATTCCCAGAACCAAATGGCAGCTCACAGATCCCACTGTAACTCCAGTTCAAAGGGATCTGATGTCCTTTCCTGGTTCCCATAGGTCCCAGCTGTGCAAGTGGTACAGAGACACTGATGCTGACTTAGCTGGGGTTGCTTTCGCTGCCACAGAGCACCCTGACCAAAAGACAAGTCGGGGAAGAAAGGCTTTCGGCTTACACCTTCATATCACTGTTCCTCATTGAAGGAAGCCAGGACAAGAACTGGAACAGAGCAGGAACCTGGGGGCAGGAGCTGATGCAGAGGCCGTGGAGGGGTGTGGCTTACCTGGCTTGCTCTCCATAACTTGTTTAGCCTATTTTCTAACCGAGCACAGGACCACCAGCATTGTGCACCAGGAGCTGGGCCCTTCCCCAAGAATCATTAATTAAAATTCCTTAGAGCTGGATCTTATGGCATTTTCTAGTCTCTTTTTCTCTCCCCTCTTCCCCCCTCCCCTCTCCCTCTTTCTCTCCTTCTCTTCCCCCCCCCCCTCCATCGTGGGGTCCTGCTCCACCCCTGAGAATTGAGCCCAGGTCCTTTGGAAGAGCAGCGCCAGTGCTCTTAACTACTACTGTCTCACTGTGTAGTCCTGTCTAGACTGGAACTCTTTATGTAGACCAAGCTGGCCTGCCTCTATCTCCCTAGTCCTGGGATTAAAGATGGTGCCATCATGCCCCTCTACAGCTACAACTCTTTATCCACTCAGAACATAAGATTCTGATCCCCTTTCTACCTTGGTCCTTATTCTTTCCATTTTCTCCAGTCCCCAATGCCCAAATATCCAATTTCACGTTGAACCAAAGGGGGAAAAAGTATAGCCGGGATTGTGCATGTAAGCGCAAACAAATTCCCCATTTGCACTCCCCCCCTTATTCCCCAACTCCTCCATTCCCCACTCTCCTACCCCCCAACCCCACCGAAAGTGGCAGGTGGCGGTACATGAACAATGGGACATGGGAATTGGGAGCCATTTCTCCAGTTCCCAGAAAAAAAAATTTTTAATATATTACAATTGAAATATTTATTTATTGGGTATGTGTGCTTGTGACACGGCGCGCATCCTGGGGATATAATTCTGAAGACCTTGGTTTGTCTAGTTAACGCTTGGCTGCCTATAGCTGGATGGCTCTAAGCTGGTGGACTCTCTGTGACCCACAGCAGCTGTGGATGTCCCTTAGGACCTAGTGGGGGCGCTGGGAATCCGGAGGCCAACGCCAAACTTTAGAGCGACACAGCACCCCCTACAGCGAGTGTACCTGGGACGTGGCTTCCGACCACTAGCAGGGCAAGACTCGCTTCCTCCGTTCCCCATGGAAACAACACCGCCCTCGCTGACCCTCCCGCCCCTTCCGTGCGCAAGCGACCACGCTGACTGGTCAATACCAGGAGGCTGGCTTAGCCCCACCCAATGCTGCTTTTTTGGGGCGGGGCCTAGCGCAGACTCAGGACCAATCAGCGGCGACGTCGCTTGTGCGACTCCACGTCGGCAGCTGCTGCGGGCAAGATGGAGGCGCTGATTCTGGTAGGAGCTGGGGGGCTGGTGGCTCCGCGGTGGTGTCCAGCAGGTCCGGGAGGCGGGGTTCAGCAGCTGGGGCCGGGAGAGGGGAGTTCCGGGCAGGCCTCGAGGCCAAAGCTGCCGCTGTCCGAGCAGTGCGAGCGTGGCCCACATGGGACCTAGAGCCGCGGTGTAGAGTAGGAAGCTTGCCGGGAAGACGGCAGAGTCGGTGTCGAAATTGAAGAGAGCATGCGGGGTCCTTAGGACAATTCTGAGCCTACTGGATGGGGGTTCTTGAAGTCTCCTGGATGGTTAGCTTTGTGTACTTGAATTTTCCCAAACTTCCATTCCCTCCTCCCCCAAAAGCAACATACAGAAGAGAGGTGTTTTGTCAGCCCCAGATCCTCCTGGTGGTGGTCAGAATTCGACTGTGTATTGACAATTCTATGTCCTGTTCCCCTACAAAACTTATTTAGTTTTCCTGTTAATCCTTAGTATATGATTTTGTCATGATTGAGAATTAGCATTTCATCCAATTTCTGGAATACCTGGTAGAGTTAGTACAGATTAGGAATATTTTTCCTGACTCCTTAGTCTGTTCTCTTTTTCCTTTTTCCTTCACATTTTAGGAACTCATACTGTAGGATCCGTTGTCAGACTTCTTTCGCTGGTTTATTACATGAGAATTGTGGCTACAGAAGTGCGTTAGCTCTCCTATCCGTTGACCCTTTCTGCTTGTTCAAATAAAACGCTACTCCTATAGGACAGGACCAGAACTTTGTTTCAAGTGCACTGGATGTTTGGAGATGTGTCTGCCTACCTGTGTGTTAGTGTAGGCATTTAACTTCAGTTTCTTTTCTTGCGTTGGATTCTAGGATTGTTTCCACAGGGTCGTCGTTGGCTCCTGTTTTCCTTTATATTTGTGTGTGTTTGTTTGTATGTTTGCGTCTCTCCCCGGCCCCCTCCCTGGTGCCCCAGCTCTCCTACCCCTAACTCATTATGTAGATGACCTCAAACTCACAGAGATGTGCCTACCTCCCAAGTGCTGGGATTAAAGGTGTGTGCCACCACGGCAGCTTGTCTTAGTTGAATGAGGATTTTTGTTAAGTCATACTGGAATCAACTTTGCCACATAGCCAAGGCAGAACAGCATACTCACCTGGCATTCACATGAGGATTTGAACTTTGGTTTTTTACATTGGTGTGATAAGCACTTTAATCACTGACCTTCCTGCCCATACTTTCTTACTTCCCTTCTTACAGATGTCAAAGAGAATTTGTTCTCATCCTATGAGTTGGGCAGGTTGAAGCAAAATGCATAATGTCTTGAGTAGTCTCAAGGATTCACTGTACCAGTCAATGAACTTGTAAAAATCTGGACAGATGTGACTAGTCTGTGGATTTGGTTTCCTTGGACTTTTTTAGCCTTGTTGGTGAGATGTGGTGGCTCACATCTGTAACCCCAGGATTTATGCTGAGGCCAGCCTGGATTACAGAGTAAGATCTTGTTTCATAAAACTAAAATTAATCCAACATGGTGGAGCCAGCTTAAAGAGTGAAGAAGGTATTACCTAGGGATCCCCTCTACCATCGGCTCTGTTGGGCTGTGTGTACTGCAGTGGTGAGAGCACATGGTCTGCCTGGCTTTAAAGGCCTCTATTTGGCCCCTAGCACTGGGAGAAATGAAGTTGTGTCATTTTCTCTTCTCCGTGGCCTGTTTTAGTCTACTTCTTCCTCATTCTTTCCCTTTCAGCTGAACTAACGTGCTGCAGTAACAGATCCTTGCTAACTTGCCTGAACACCCTTATCTTTACTTTAAAACTATACTGAGTCTTTGTCACTAGTACCCTATGTAATGGTATCAGGGAAGGTGGGCTTTAGAAAAAGGCTCTTCTCTCTCTCTCTCTCATCTTATTAAGTGGCCTTGGCTGGCCTTGAACTTGTAACCTCCCAGCCTCACCAAATTTCTCTCTGAAGGTTCTTTTTAGGTTTATTTTATTTTATTTTATTTTATTTTATTTATTTATTTATTTATTTATTTATTTATTTATTTATTTATTTATTTATTTAATATACAGTGTTCTGCCTACCACCAGCAGAGGGCACCAGATATCATTATAGATGGTTTTGAGCCACCTTGTGGTTGCTGGGAATTGAACTCAGAACCTCTAGAAGAGCAGCCAGTGCTCTTAAACTTTGAGCCATGTCTTCATTCCCTGAATTTTCTTTTTGTCTTTTTGAGACAGGGTTTCTCTGTAGTTCTGGCTGTCCTGGAACTTACACTATAGACCAGAATGGCCTCAAACTCAGTATCCGCCTGCCTCTGTTTCCCAAGTCCTGGAATCTAAGGCATGTGCCACCACCATCTGGCTTCTCTGAAGGTTCTTACACCTCTTTTTTCTGTAGGTTTTTACACCTTTTTAGTTTGCAGAATTTTCCTTTTAGCCATCAGTTATATAAAGTTTTTTGTTGAGGATAAAATACCTGTAAGTAGCTGGGGGTTGTGGCTCCTGCCTTTAACCCCAGTACTTGGGAGGTAGAGGCAGGTGGATGTCTGTGAGTTTGAAGCCAACCTGGTCTACAGAGTGAGTTCTAAAATAGTCAGAGTTATGTATAGAAACCCTGCCTCAAAAAATGAACAAACCCCAAAACCTACAGGTGTTAGTTCTTGGGCTGATGTTTATATTTCTTGAGAATTAAAATAGTATCTCTTTTTCCCTTTTGTATTAGTTTTTTTTTTCAACTTTATTTAGTGGTTTTTAAAAATAATAATAATAATTATTATTATTATTTTGGGGATAGGATCTTACTAGGTAGCCCTCCCTAGCTTGGATCTTGCTGTGTAGATTCGGCTGGCTTTAAGCTCACAAAGATTCTCCTGCCTCTGGCTTTTGGGTAGTAGGATTAAAGGTGTTTGTTACTGTGTCCACTTACGTCATTATCATCATTATTTTTTTTATTTACCTTTTGAGACAGGGTCTCTCTACATATTCCTGGCTGTCCTAGAGATCACCGCGTAGACCAGGCTGGTCTTGACTCTCAGAGATTCACCTGCCTCTACCTCCCAAGTCCTGGGAATCAAGGCATGCACCACCACACCTAGCCTATTAATATTATTTTTGAGAACAGTGTCTGAAAGCCAGATTTGGCCTTGAACTCTTGACCCTTCTGCCTCTATCTTCTAAAAAGAAGAGATTATAGGTGTGAACCACCTTAAGCCATATCCTGTGCTGTTTTGAGAAAGGCTCTTTAATTTTTTTTAAATTTATTTTTATTTTTGTTTTATGTGTATGTGTGGGTGGGTACCCACAGAGGTCAGAAGAGGATTCTCTGGTACTGGAGTCACAGGCAGTTGCTGCTTGATGTGGGTTCTAGAAACTGAACTCGGGTCCTCTGTAAGAGGCAGGAGAATTAGAGGACTTTGAAGTTAGCGTGAGCTACATGGCAAGATCTTGCCAAAAAAGAAAGCAACAAACAAGAATCCAAGGAGTTCACTGGCTGGTGAGGGTGCAGTGCCTGGACAGCACTGAAGAGTGTACTCTTAGAGAGGCGTGGTCCTCCGCTGCCTCAGGCTTCCTTTCCATGCACCTCTGTTTGTTGGCTTGGCAGGACCTCTGAGAAAGCCTGATCAGAACATGTTCTGGCCTCACCTCCACAAGGCGCACAATTGTTCAGCATGGAGAAGAGAGAAGAGAAGATATGGGGGCTAAGAAATGGATTAAAATTTGCCCCATTCTGGTCATTTTTAGGTAACAATAGATTCCATCATTGAGGTACTTCACAGTGGATCCTTCTTGAATTAAGTGATCCAGCCTTGAGGGATGGAAAGATAGCTCAGTGGTTAAGAACACTTGCTTTCTTGTAGAGAACCTGGGCCAGCTTTAATTCCCAGCACCGCATGGTGGCTCACCACCATCTGTAGCCCCAGCTTCAGGGGATCCAACGCCATCTTCTGCTCTTGGGCCCCAGGCGTGCAGATGATTCACAGACATGCAGGCAGAACAGTTATAAAATACTGAAGAAACAGCCCAGCCTGAGCTCATCATCAGCTTTATGGAATCTTCCTCCAGTCCTTCGTCTCTCGGCTCCCAGGCTGGCTCTGGCCTCCTCTGCTGCTGTCCTGTTGCTGTCTGTTCAGTTGTTAGTGAGCGCAGGCCACAGGCTGCCATTCCCCATTTATAATCTGGAGTCTTAAAGTTAATAACTTACACTCTCCTTTGGCCTTTGCTTTTTTTTTCACCCTCATAGCTGAATTACTATAGCAGTTCAGATCCTTAAAACCTTTGGATATAGTTTTTTCCCCTACGATTTCTAGGTTTTAATTTCTGAGTGCTTTTCTGGTGTTTTACAGATTAGACCTCAATTCTATCCATTGCCTCCCTGTAATATTTTATCCTAAAACTGACAAAATCCTGATTTCTACATCTCATTCAAATATCAGGCCATCTAAAGTGCACCAGGATGTACACGTGCCTAGAGGAGGAAGCTGCAGAGCACATCAGTGACTCAAAGGTTGACACGGTCTCAGCGGCCTTCGCTTCCTGAATCATCTTAATGGTGCTTTTGTTAAATTCCTTTGGCAGTAACAGTGGAAGTACTTGGCCTAAATGCCCTCTCCTTCTGCTTTGGGCAAAGGTATCAATTACATTAAGCCCCCAAAGCACTCCCATCTCCTTCCTGGCAGTCCCCTGTGCCCCTCTCCCAGCTGTGTCCTTGGTGGTGCTTAGCCCCTCCATTTCGTTAGGAGAAGCAATCTCCTCGTTCCTGTGCTGCAGAGATATATTTCTCAGCCAGGGCTTGAGCAGTGCCAGTGCTGCCCCCGGTGAGGTCCCTGGCAGCCATAAAAATTTTTATTGTGATTATGTTGGTGTCAGGGTGTCCATCTGGGTTATTGCACACCTAGTTTAATTGATTGAAGTTTAATTTATTGACACTTCAAATTAAATGATCAGAATAAACTGTGCTGTTACTCTGGCCGGCTTGTTTTAATGGTTGATTGCTGGAAGCAGACCTTGGCTTGAACTAAAACCCCAAAAGAGTAATTGACACTGCTTCTAACTCTCCCCACATCTTGCCCTCTAAGAAGACCTCGTTATAGATTTCCGACGTATTTATTTATATATTTTCCCTCTCTTTCACAGTGGTGGGAAAGGGTTGGTCCCTGGCAAGGTACAAATTATATCAAAAGTCCAGGGGAGCCATCACATGGTCAGAAGCGGGAGGAGGAGGCCTCTACATAAAACCAGACCCTGGAGAACCAGCTCTTCCCTGGGAGGTAGATTGTGAGTGTAGTTGCCCACTATGTGAAGGAGCCTTAAGGCAGGCTTGGCCCTTTTCTCAGCTGGGTCCCTACTGCTGTTTCTTATTCCATTGGCATGGCTTGGCTAGGTGTTGAGAGAAAAACTAGAGGAAAGAGGAGCTGGAGGGGCAATAAAGATGGACTAGGCATCATCAGCGTCTGTGCAGCCACCAATGCTGGAACACTGGGAAGAATGCAGCTGATGGCCATGCCCTGGGAGGCTAGGTCCACGTACGCTATGGGAAGCCAGTATTGGCAAGGGCCCACCAAACCTGAGTGGTTTTCTCTCGCCACAGACTTAGATTTCTTTTGTCGTCTAGCCTCTGTCACCTTTGTGTCTTCAGGAAATCTTTTGTGTAATATGCTGCAGACGAAAGCCTGTCTTGGTAATGGGATGTATCTCAGTTGGTAGAGTACTTACCTTACACCCCATAAATTGGGCATGGTGGTACAAACCTGTAATGTTAGTACTCAGCAGAAGGAAACAGGAAGATCAGAAATTCAAGGTCATCCTTAGCTATAAAGCAACTTGAAGTCAGTGAGGACCCTCCCTCTCCCCCCAAAAAAATCTAAGAAAGGAAAGTCTGTCTCTTACTGGCTTTAATTTTTTCCTCACAATCAGTATACACAACTCCATTTGTACCAAATTCTGAATAAGGCCTGTCAACCAACTGTCCCCCAACTCCTTTCTGTATGTGTGTGGGGGGGCGTTGATTACATAGTCCAGGCTATCCTCAATTTATGAATCTCTTGTATAGTCTTCCTGCACTATATAAGAATTATGGGTTTGTGCCACCAAACCTGGTTTCCATCTTCTCTGTTGTGTAGTTCGACTGAAGAACACAGAGGATGCCCATTTAGTCTTTAATCTTTAACTCTTCTGTTTTAAAAAAAGATTTATTTGTTTTAGGTATATGTGTATGCTCTGTTCATGCACACCAGAAGAAGAGGGCATTGTATGGTATTACAGATGGTTGTGAGCCACCATGTGATTGCTGGGAATTGAACCCGGCTCCTCTGGAAGAGCAGCCAGTGCTCTTTAACTGCTCAGCCATCTCTCTAGCCCATCTTTAACTCTTTCTGTCAAGAACAGACAGAAGAGGGCAACAGGATCAATCATGATATAAGTCATAGTCAAGGATGCACCGGAAATCGATCTAAGCTGATGGTACATTTTGTAATTCCTGCACTTGGGAAGTTGAGGCAGAGGGACTCCTGGCCCAACTCTTAAGAGTTAGAGGCCAGGAGGAAAGCTGTAGTAAAATTCTGTCTTGAAAAAGAAGTAATATTCACATTAAGAAGTTAGACTTTCGAGTATCTGAAATTTATATGTCCAGCCTAGGGTCTCTTAAATTTTGATGTTCAGCTAGGTCTGGGCACAGACCATTATTCTAATACTGGGGAGGCTTAGTTGGAGGACTGCAAATCCAAGGCTAATTTGGGCTGTATACTGGGATCCTGTCTCAAAACAAAATGCACAAGAGCTGGGTATATAGTAAAATGGTGGCCCTGGAAAGAAAAAGAACAAAAGGTGTCTTTAGCCCCTTTTGACTTTTTTCTTTGCTGAATAATATTTAAGTGTGGGCTTCTGAATTACCAAATTCAGGTGGCAGGATGTTCTGTGTAGCCCGCAGGCCTGGTTGGAGAGTGTATCTGATTTAATCTCTGCTCACTGGGTTCTCAGCAGTGCCTGCCACACATTTCTGTGAAGCCTTTATCTTGGTAACGGTTGAAGAATTAAGAACTGTGCGACCTCTGGGGAGGAAGTTCTCCAAGCAGCTAGGTATCCTGAGCTTTCAGAAAATAGATAGATAGATAGATAGATAGATAGATAGATAGATAGATAGATAGATAGATAGATAGATGAAAGGAAAGAAAGAAAGAGAGAGAGAGAGAGAGAAGAGAAGAGACCTGGTACTCTGCATTCCCAAAGAGCTTGAGGCTTGGTTAAATTGTCTAGTTTGTTTGCCAAAGCTGCCAGGATGTTGCGGACCCTTACTCCCCCTGCTGGCTGTATGAGATCCTCAGACATATTAACTTATAAAGGCCACATATTTTTATTGATGATGTTAACTAGCTGGAGGCAAGAAATCACTCATTTCCTTAATTTTTCCTCTTCACATTAAAAAGAATATTTGGCTTTTTTGAACAGGGTCTTATTAGGTAGCTGTGGCTGGCCTGGATCTCACGATGTAGACCAGGCTGCCCTCAGACTCACAGAGATCATCAGTCTGCCACCAAGCCAGGCTCTTTGAATAATCTTATCTTCAGAGGAAAAAAATAATTGAATTATAAATCTAGTCTCACAACTGTGTGATGTGTTTTGTTGTTTGTTTGCTGGGAACAAAGTCCAGAGATTTTTATGAGCTTATCACAAGGGTCTGCTCTAATTATTTTAACAGTACCCTAGCTTAGCTATGTCCAGCCTTTCAACTTCTCCTATAAGGAAGTTGAGTTCAGGGAAAGGGAGAGGAAAATTTGGGTTACTAGATTACCCAGAATTCAGAGGCTTCAGCTCCTCTACCTGGTGGTTTTGTCTGGTGCCTGTTTGGTCCCATTCTTCCCCAGCAGCTGTCCACCTAGTTGGTGTTTGTTTGTTTATTTGGTTTTTGAGACAGGGTTTCTCTGTGTAGCTCTGCCTGTCCCAAAACCTACTCTGTAGACCAGGATGGCCTCGAACTCAAAGAGATCCACCTGCCTCTGCCTCCCAGAGTGCTGGGATTAGAGGCATCCTCCATCATACCTGGCTCACCTGGAATTCTTTATTTAGACCATAGAGCCTCTGAATTTACAGAGATCTGCCTTCTTCCACTTGCTGAGTGCATAGATTAAAAGGTTTGTTACCACCGTGCTTGACTCATGAGTCATATTTTCTGAGCTTTGCATTTTTATTTTGTGTTGGTTTTTCATATGTCTCTGTGTGTATGAATGCCACATATGTGTGTCTGTGGAAGCCAGAAGAGGGTGTCAGATCTCCTGGAGTTGGAGTTACCGACAGTTGTGAGCTACCTGTGGGTGGGTGCCGGGAACCACGCTCCACCCTAGAAGAGCAGTGAGCACTCTTAACTGCTGGTGCCCCTTTTCAGCCCTGTGACTTTATGAGTTGATTTTTGATGATGGGGGAATGTGACACAGTGCTAAAGCACAGACTCCACGACTGAATTATACCCACAGCCTCTGACCTGTTTTTTCCAAATCTAAATGCTTGTCCTTGTCAAAACTTTTAGCTAGGGGCTGGAGAGATGGTTCAGTGGTTAAGAGCACTGTCTGCTCTTCCAAAGGATCCAGGTTCAATTCCCAGCACCCACATGGCAGCTCACAACTGTCTGTAACTCCAAATCCAAGGGATCTGAAGCACACACTAATGTACATAAAATAAAGTTAAATAAATTATTTTTTAAAACTTTTAGCTAAATTTTCTTTTTGTCTGAGGTATACAGGCTTCTGTAGTAAATTAGAGCTCTCTATCTCAACACATCTTCTAATTTTAAAAATGTTAGGCTAGGTCACAGAATACCTGCCATGTGGAGCTGAGAGTGGTAGCTAGGAATTTCTCCTAATTTTGTTTTGCTTTTGAGACTCTATCCTAGGTCCTGGAGCTTACTGTATAATCCAGAATGGCCTCTAACTCATGATCCTGCTGAGCCCTCTAAATTCTAGGATTACAAATATATGTGCTATGAAGAGCTTTCTTAGTTCTAACTCTAGCTTTATAAGTGGGATTGAAAGAACATCTTGTTACAGTTTTTAATTGGTCAGATCCATTACTAAGCCAAACCCTTTTGCTATGATCCAATTCTTTGGATCATAAGTAGGAATAAGTAGGAAACTCATTACTTTCCAGGAATTTTAACCAGATTATTTTTACTTTTTTGTTTTGTTTTTAGTTGTATTTTCTATGTACAGGTGTTTTGGCTTTGTGCATATATGGGCACCATGTACATGCAGTATCTTCAGAGGCCAGAAGAGGGTGTCAGAGCCCCCTGGAAATGGGAGCTGGGAGCTGAACCTGAGTCCTCTGCAAGAGCAGCAAATGCTCTTAATCTCTGAGATTCTCTTCAGATTCATGGGCCTTTTGGTTTTGTGACTAAGTGAATCTGATAGTCATGGCTCTGAAATCCTGTCTGTCTGCTCTATACATTGTTCCTCTGAGCTTTTTGGTGTCATACTCCAATCTTAGCCAAGTGTTCCCTTAGTGTTCCATATATTTTGTCAATAGACTTAATTCTGTAGCTTTGTTGTTTGTGCTTATTTTGAGATGAGGTCATTTGTTCCAGCCTGTCCTAGAATTTACCAGGTTGCTGAGGATGACCTTGAGTTTCTGATCCTCTTGCTCCCACCACCTGCATGCTAGGCTTACAGGCATGTGTGACTACTGCCAGCTTTCCAAGTTTGGTGGGGTTTTGTTTTTTTTGTTTTGATTTATGATTAAACACAAGCTCTTGAACCTTAGGCAAGCATTCTGCCCAAATAGCTTAGGCCTCAGACTACTGCCTTTGTGCACTTTTGCTTGGGCTGTAACTCTGAGGAAGCTTCAAGTCAGGCAGAGGCACTGGGAAGGACTCTTCTCCAGTCGGCCTTCCTAGTATGTGCATTGGGGCTCCCAAGCATGATGTTTTCATCAGGTTTCAGGAGTCCCTGATTGAGATCAGAGAATCATTTGCAGCCTAGTTGCTTGTTAGATGACATTTCAGCTGTCCTGAAGACAGCTTTCTAGTTTTCTTGATAATAAAAACAGGCATGAAAATCTTTCTCTGCCATTCCTTCTACGAGCCAGTCTGCCTATCCCATCACTTCCAGGCACTATTAGCATTTGAGGTGAAGTTCTGTTATACACTCAGGCTGTGGCTCTGAAAGTCAGTGCATCACAGAACTTTGTCTCGAAAGCTTTCTAGCAGCTGCCCATTTGGGGAGTGAGAGGGAAGAATAGATCTTTTCAATCCTTTGAATATAGTCCTAAGATTGTAGGTCTTTTTAAAGAGTCAGTTTTTAATATATTGCAAGGTCAAAACCGTATCCATTGTCCACAAGCTTATTTCTTAGTACCTGGGAGTTATTTATAAACGTGCCCTTTGCAAAACTTGGAGTGAAATTACGTTGTCAGTAATGGCTTCTGGAGCCTTTAAACTGGCTGGTGTTATAACATTAAGGGAATTCTCAGTCTTCTCCACTCCTGAGAGGGAAAGGCTGTGGGTAGGAGGGCTGACTACTACAGCAGAGTGATGCCTTCAGGTGACAGTCTCCTGCTGAAGATCTCAGCTTTCCTTGTTGTGGATCTTCTCATGTTTGAAATGGTCAGACTTTTTGTTGCACCTTCCCTCCTCTTCCAGAACTTCGGTGCCTGAAAGCTCTTTTCTCTTTTGTCCTTTAACCTGTCTCTTGTCTTGCCTAGGAAGACTCGGTGTTTCTGTTTTGAGATGTCTTTGATCATATCTTCTAGGACATCAGTGAAAAGAACCAGGAGCAGAAACCTGGTCTATGTTTTTCTGTTGTTAGCATAGCCGTGTAGGTGCTTAGGCAGTGTTGGCCACAAGAACATTGGTGCTCCCACTTGGCAGGTGGCCATTAGGGATTTTGGCTTGCACTGGGTTGGGGGTGTGCTCCCATTTCTTCCAAGAATGGCAGACTCTGGCTGTAAGAACAGTCATCAATGCCAGATTAAGGTTCAGTTTCAACTTGTGGGCAACTAGTCTTCTATGGTTGCTGTGAGTGTGGATGGAGGGACACAACTGTTTCCTTCCATTAGAACTTTTTGTCCACCAAGGAAACCCATTCACGTTGCAGGCTCTATTTTGGTACTTGAGCAGCCAAGTAGCTATAGAACAGAGCCTGCTCTCTGGCATGATCTTTCTGTGTGGAGCTAGAAGTTAAAAGAGCAATGTCTGTATGTGGTTTTTAGACTGTATTGAGAAGACTTCCCTCTGCAGACAGCACAGTCCCAGCTGCAGAGGAAATGCTCCTGTCCTTTATTCCAGAGAGCAGTGTGGTTAGGATGGGCAGTTTTCACGGTGTCAGAAGAGAGGGTGACCATCCCAAAACAGTGGTCTCACTACAAAGTCTGCTTAGATGCAAAATCCAGTTATAATACATCATCATGTCAAGAGGGTTCTTTTTAAACTTTATTCTCTATTTTGAACAAATATTGAGAGTTTAGAATGTGCCAGGCATTTCTCTGGGTACTTGAGATGAACTTAATGAAGAAAACACAAAAATTAATAAATGTTTTGGTTTGTTTCTTTTTGCTTTTTGAGACAGGGCCTCATCAAAAATTACGATCCTTAAAAATTCAAGTCAGAGGGCTAGAGAGATGGCTCAGCAGTTAAGAGCACTGGCTGCTCTTCCAGAGGTCCTGAGTTCGATTTCCAGCAACCACATAGTGGCCCACAGCCATCTATAATGTGATCTGATGTCCTCTACTGGCATGTGGGTGTACATACAGATAGACCACTCATGTACTTTAAATAAATAAAATCTTAAAAAAAAAAAAATTCAAGTCAGAGCCAGGCACTGTGGCACAGGCTTATAATCCCAGTGTTCTGGGAGGTAGAGGCAGGCAGATTGCTATGAGTTTGAGGCCAGCCTGGTCTACAAAGAGAATCTAGGACAGCCAAGGCTACACAAACCCTGTCTCAGGGGGAAAAAAAAAACTCGCTCTTAACCCATTTTCGAAAGACTGGGTTAATGAGCTGGAGAGATAGGCCAGCAGTTAAGAGTCCAGCCTTCTGCCTGGCATGGTGACGCACACCTTTAATCACAGCAGCTCAGGGCACAGTCAGGCAGGTCTCTTAAGTTTGAGGCTAGCCTGGTCTACATAGAGAGTTTCAGGACAGCCAGGGCTACACAGAGAAACAAAACACTGGCTTTTAAACTGGGTATGATGGTGCATAGCTTTAATCCCAGCACTAGGGAGGCAGAAGCAGGCAGATATCTGTGAGTTCAAGAACAGCCTGGTTTTGAGTTTCATGACAGCCAAGAGACTCTGTCTCAAACAAACAAACAAAATAACAAAATAAAAAAATAAAAACTCCACCACTACCACCAACAAAAACCACTGCTTCCCTTCTAGAAGACCCGGGTTCTATTTCTAGCACCCGTATGGCATCTGTAATCCCAGTTTTAGGGTAATCTGACACCCTCTTTTGGCCTCCAAGAGCACCAGCCATACAAATGGTGTACAAGCAAACATGTAGACAAAACACCCGTACACAAAATAGTAATAATAAGTAAGTGGTGGCAGTCTGGAGGCAGGGGCAGGTGGGTGTTGTGGGCCAGCCTGGGCTACATGTCGAGAGACCCTATCTCAAAATAAAATAAGTAAACAAACAAACAAATAATTAAAAGTTGAAAGAAAAGAAGCCTGGGTTAATCTCCACTTCTCTTGAGCTAGGTTTGCTTCTCCATATGGAGCCCCCGTCTCTCCTGAAGCCTCAGTTTACCTCTGTTAGGATGCACTTTCTGGATTCTTTGCAGTGATTTTTTCTTCTGCCTCATGACTTTGTTAAACACATGTTTTAAAGATGGGTGAGTTTCCTAAGGCGAGGAGAGCAGAACAGCTAGTACTGCCTTGGCACAAGAAGTATTAGCAAGTATTGGGGAAACCTCAAATAAAGTGAATGACAATACCTCTCACCTTCCTTTTCCCTTCAGGAAGTTGTGTGGTTTATCTGAATCATCTGTTTGCAACTGAAGAAAGGTGTTAAGTGTAGCCATTACAGTTGAGCTGGGATGGCTTCATAAGAGCCAACAACTCTGCTCTGTTTGGCAGGAGGAGGGGCTGGGCTTTAAACCCAGGGCTTCCTGCATACCAAACATGCAATGTAGCAGTGAACCACACCTCTGAGCCCTTGGTGTCATTCTTGGTAGTGAAAGAAAACTCCCCTGCTATTTCAGCTACCTCCCAGACTCTGGACATCTGTTTACCACACTTAAGATTCAGTTTTTTTTTTTTTAATCCTAGCAGATTAAGTGGTAATGGTTTATGTATATCAAGGAAGAGTTTCATATGTGGGTTTTTAGATGTCTGCCTCAGAACTGGTGAGTGTGTGTGTGTCTCGAGAGCACCTGCATGTGTTCACACTCATGAAATCCTGCTTTCTGTGTGGATGGCTTAGAGTGACTTGCTTTAAGTCTCTGCTTTGGGACTGCAGGGACTTTCAAGGGCATTCGACCCTCTTTCAAATGAGTAGGGCCCATTCATTAGCATGGTCACGTTCCATGCCTACCTGCGTCAAGGAGGCTAGGGAGAATGGGTGATTTGGGAAATGACTTGGCCTTAGGACCTTGAAATAAGAGCATGATAAAGGCCTGTGATTCTGAGACTGTTTTTCTGGGCCTTTGTTACCCTGGTGGCAGGGTATTAGACCATGCTGCAGTAGGGGACACACACAAACCCCTGTGTGGTTCTTTGTAGTCCCATGGGACCAGGGAAGGAAGGTGTTAGGCTTGCTAGAAGTGGAGCCCTCAGAACTGAAGATGTGTTCATGTTTCTTCAGGAGCCCTCCCTATACACTGTCAAGGCCATTCTGATTCTGGACAATGATGGAGACCGACTCTTTGCCAAGGTGAGATTTTCTTTCAGATTTATTTAGGAGCAGGACAGAAAAAAATGGAGATTTCATATCTTTTCTTTTCCTTCCTTTTCTTTCTTCCTTTTGTATTTACTTTATATCCTGATCACAGCTTTCCTTCCCTCCTTTTCCCCCAATCCTTCCCTCTCCCCTCTTCTTCCCTCCCTCTTTCTCCCCTCCCCTCCCCTCCCCCATGGTCCCTTTCTCCTCAGTAAATAGGAGGCCTCTCCTGGATATCAACCTGCCTTGGCAGTAGGACTATGTGCATTTACTGTTGTGGCTGGACAAGGCAGCCCAGATAGCGGAAAGAGATCCAAAGGCAGGCAACAACATCAGAGATTTAAATATTGGGATTGACCCTACTAACTCAAATTCTTCAGGAATATTATGATTTTGAGAATTCTTCCATCTTACCTTGACTACTCCAGATAAACCCAAGTTGGCAATCTGTCTCTTAGTATGAGTGCTTCCTGCTGGGGTCAGATGGTGAACTTCCTCCATTACCCTAATGGGGCAGGGAAAAGCTTTGGAACCTTAGTCCAGGGGAAAAAAAAAAAACACACAAAACACTGTCTCCGGGTTAGAAGCTCTGCTCAGCTTACCCCTCTGTCCTTGTTCCTCTTACCTTTTCTCTCAGCCTTAGTTTTTCTAACCTGTAGCCCTAGGTTTGTAGTCTTTACCAGGCTGCATGCCCCAGTGAGGTGTTGCTAACTTTGGGTGGATTGAGAGGAGAAAGGACACCTCTCTCCTCCCCTCTCCCCCTCCTGTAGAAATATCTTCTGTCTCTGGTGTATTAACTCTAGGAGAGCAGAGCATAAATCAATCAGCAGGTGGAGATTAGTTAGAATTCACCAGCTGTTCCTCCCTGTAATTGGATGTAACTGTGCAGGACACCTTTGGAAACCGTTATCCAGTTACTAAATGCCAGACCTGTCACAGGTCTTCAGCTGACTTCGATGGATTAGCCCCTAAAGAGCAGGCAGTTTAGTGGCCTGCATCTCCAGCCCCTCATTGGGAGTGGACTCAGTGCCCCACTGCCCCTTTTCTCAGCTGGCAGAAAGACCAAATTGCGCAGGGCACAGGGCACGGACTTGCCACGATGTGCAAGAGATTTGTATGGCCTTCCTCCATCGCTCAGTAGAAGACTGCTCTTCCAGCTGAGTGGTGATGACCCACACCTTTACCCCCAACTCTCGGGCACTCAGGAGGCGGAGACAGGTGGATCTGCAGAGGGAGGACAGCCGGGAAGACACAGAGAATTCCTGTCTCAAAAAACCAAATGGAAAAGAAAAACAAAAACATAAAACCCATGGTTTTCCTGCAGCGAGGGAGAATCTGTGGAAGCTCAGTCTTCCTGCAGTGAGGGAGTCTGTGGAAGCTTCCTTGCGCTCCCTGCATCTAGTGTTGCTCATTTCTCCAGCACGTCCCTGACATAGACAGTGTCATCCTAGGAAGCGCGTATCCTCAAGATTGCTGGTGGGTCTCTGGCATGTAGGATTGTAGGATTGATCACAGCATAGCCCTTTCCTTTTTTTTTTTTTAATGGATGTATGTACTTGGCTGGAGGAGGCCAGAGAGCAATTTGCAGGGTTATCTCTCTCCTTCTGCCATGTGGATTCTGGAGATCAAAGTCAAGTTGTGAGACTTGGCAGCAAGCACTTCTTTTTTTTCTCTTCACTCACTTCCACTCCCTGCCTCTGTAGTCCTTTCTTCTCTAGCTCAGTATTCCTCTCTCATCCTGTGCATTGGAGGAGAGACATACAAGATCCCACAGTAGAACAGTCACCAATCATTCCAGGCTCATGGCTATGATGATCCTACTCTTTCTCCTTTCCCTCCACCAGTACTATGATGACACCTACCCAAGTGTTAAGGAGCAAAAGGCCTTTGAGAAGAACATTTTCAACAAGACCCATCGGACGGATAGTAGGTCATTCTCTTTTGCTATTCCCTGTGTTGGGGGAGAACTATGGTAAGGGGGTGTCAGCAGGACTGCAGAAAAAAAAGATAAAATGACTCGGCCTCCTCTATCTTTTTTCCTCCTCCCCTCATATAATAAACTCTTCAGAAATGTAATGGGGAGGTGAGTGTACCTCACGTGGGAATACCATGCTAGAAGCTTGGCTGTTAGCTACCTGTCTAGTCCCTAGATTTATGAGCCTCACTTGACAAATTTAACTGCAGCTCTGCTTATTGTACCGCATCCATTAGGGCAGGTAAATGGAAGCCTGTAAAGGTGACCGCTCTGCATTTTTACCTCTGAAGTATCTATCGGCTGGTATTCTCCTCATACACAGGGAGGGAAGTAGGTACAGGGTGGGGGCCTAGAGAGCACACACTTAGACTCCCCTTAGTTTCCAAGTCCCTTCTGCTAACCCCAAAACAATAGGTAACGTTAGGACTTGGAGGTCATTACAGCCAGCCTTTCCTTGACCCAGGCAGGAATCCATGGGAACTCCTTTTCTGAATCCTCTTCTCCCACCATTCAGTTTCTGCTTTCTCCCTAGGTGAAATTGCCCTGTTGGAAGGACTGACGGTGGTCTATAAAAGTAGCATTGATCTCTATTTCTATGTGATTGGCAGCTCCTATGAAAATGAGGTGAGAATCCCTGCACATTTGCTACTTCTGATGCTGCTTCTGAAACTGAAGCCATAGGCGGGACAGCCACATTCCTCTGCTATCTGGCAAGATCATGGAGAGGTCTGTCAGAGATCTCTGTCATCTGTGTAGAAATGGCCTAGCCAGATAATCAGTCCAGATTTTTTTTTTAAGGGGACCAGGATCTTACTGTATAACACAGGTTATTTTCAAATCACATCCATGTTCTATGTGCTGAAATTACAGGCATGAAACACCATCTCCAATTAGAATATACTTTTCTGTTTGTTTTTGTTTTGGTTTGTTTGTTTGTTTTTCGACTTTTCGAGACAGAGTTTCTCTGTGTAGCCTTGGATGTCCTAGGCTTAAACTTACAACAATACCTGGGCCTCTGCCTCTCTGAGTGCTGGGATTAAAGGTGTGCACCACCATGTCCAGCTCATGTATATGTTTTTAATATCCTTTGCTACACAGCTGTGTTTTAGATTTTGTTTATTTCTTTGGTTTTGCTTTATTTTTGAGACAGTGTCACACTGTAAGCTAGACTGGTCTCGAACTCACAGCAGTCCTCCTCCTGTGAGCTACCAAGGGCCACTTGATGAATTATCAGAATGTGTGTCAGAATGTGTGTGTACTTAGATCATTTTGAAGCCAAACAGTACGAAGGGGTCACTTGATGAACTCTCATGTGGGCCTGTGAGTATATTCCTAACCTTCCTGGATTCAGGGAAAACTGTTTGTTTCAGGTGGTAGCAACTTCTGTGAGGGAAGACAGGTAAATAAGCCACCATATAATTTTCCATCACAGTTAATAAGAGTTTGAAGTCCTGCTGAGGTCTCTGCTGTGTCTCTGGGATGTGCATTGTTTGAGCTTTGACAGTACTTCTGTGGGTTGGGAGCATTACTGTTTTTGCCAGTGAGGAAACCAAACCACAAAGAACCATGTAAAGTTACTTGTATTTGGCTTTTGTTGTTTGCCTTTTCGAGACAGAGTTTCTCTGTGTAGCCCTGGCTGTCAAGGAACTCACTCTGCAGACCAGGCCAGCCTCGAGTTTACAGAGATAGGCCTGGGTCTGCTTCCTGAGTGCTGGGATTAAATGTGTGCACCACCACACCTAGCTCTGAGTACCATTTTTAAAAAGAACCTTCTGCTGCCCTCCTGTGGCTTCAGTTCTTGCTTGGCTAATGATTCCTCTAGTTAGTAATCCATCAGGTAGCTCAGTAAAAACATGAGGGTAGCGGATGGAGAGCTGGCTCAGCTGTTAAGAGCACTGGCTACTTTTGCAGAGGACCTGGATTTGATTCCCAGCACCCACATGCTGGTTCACAACTGTTTATGCTTCAAGTCCCAGGGAGTCCAGTGCTACCTGCTGGCCTCTTTTAGCACTGCACACACATGATATACAGACATGGATGCAGACAAGCATGGTACACACATTAGATAAAATTTTAAAAACATAAAGGCAGAGAAATAAGGCCGTGCACACTTGTTATACCAGCACTTGGGAAGCACAGGCAGGGTGATCCAGAACTCAGGGTCACCCTCAGTTATATAGCTGGCTCAAGACCAACCTGGGCTATGTGAGACACTGTCTCAAAAAACGCAAAATACAGCTGGAAAGATTGCGTTGTGTTAAGAATGCTTGCTGTTCTTTCAGAGGACTTGAGTTTGGTTCCTAACATCCAAGCTAGGCAGCTCACAACCCACTGTAACTCCTGCTCCAGGGAGATCCAGTGCTCTCTTCTGAAATCTGTGGGCCCCTGCATATCTGTGCCACACATACAGATAAAAGTAAATTTTAATTAATAAAAAGTAAACACACAGCTGGGCATGGTGGCACACACCTTTAATCCCAGCACTCAGGGAGGCAGAGGCAGACAGATCTTTGTGAATTCAAAGTCAGCCTGGTCTACACAGTGAGTCCAGGGCTATACAGAGAATCCCTGTCTTAAAAAAAAAAAAGGTAGAGCTGGAGAGATGGCTCAGTGGTTAAGAGCACTGTCTGCTCTTCCAAAGGTCATGAGTTCAATTCCCAGCAACCACATGGTGGCTCACAACCATCTATAATGTGAACTGATTCCCTCTTCTGGCCGGTGTAAATGCAACTAGAACACTCATATACATCAAATCAATCAATCAATCAATCAATCAATCAATCTTTAAAAAAAAAAAAGGTAAACACACAGAGGACTAAGCTACATTGATACATGAATACTAAGATACCAGCAAAGTCCTGTCTGAACTTCTGCTTTAA
The DNA here is from genome assembly GCA_028658305.1 of Pachyuromys duprasi. Taxonomy (NCBI): domain Eukaryota; kingdom Metazoa; phylum Chordata; class Mammalia; order Rodentia; family Muridae; genus Pachyuromys; species Pachyuromys duprasi. The sequence continues at coordinate 341,878 of CM053752.1, read as the reverse complement.
AGAAGTCTCCACTGTGGAGTTGTTTAACAGAGCTCATTTCTCTGAGAAACCAGAGTATGTTTGCACTTCACATTATGTCTCTGGTTGTTTGTGAAAGCTTGTGGTTTTGCAGAGGAATAAAATGAAGGGTCTGCTTTGGGGTAGCAGTTTTAGGGTCTCAAACCTTTTGTCTTTCTTTTTTTTTCCTCAACAGTTGATGCTTATGGCTGTTCTGAACTGCCTCTTTGACTCCCTGAGCCAGATGCTGAGGTGAGCAACCATTCTCACTTTGAACTTGGAAGAGAAAGTATCTGTCTCTTAGAGCCAGGGATCTGTGGGAAATTAGAGCCACACTGGGGAATGGGTTCAGTGTCAGAGCCTGGCCTTGCTGTTTGGGGCAACTAAGTGAATGAGGGGGTAGGTGGAGAGAATGGTCCTCACATGGAATAATTCTCTTACTAAGGGAGGAAAAAATGTCTCTTCCTCAGGAAGAGTACTCCATCTTTTCTCTCCCTCCTTTGTACTGATAATCGGAACCAAGGGTAGACAGCTGCTCACCCAAACATTTGCTTTATTTTGTCTTTTGTTTTAATTTCAGACAAGGTCGGGCTAAGTGTCCAGGATATCTTAGAATTCTTTGTTTGTGTCCCAGGTAACCCTTGAACACGTAATCCCCAGCTTCAACCTCAGGAGTAGTTGAGAGTACAGACATCACCGCCATGTCCTGTGCCTGCTCCTGTCCTGTCCAGTGGCCTAAGCCCCTTTGCTTTCTGAGGCTTGAAGGAAGGGTAGGATGAGGGAGGTGTCCCAGGTGAAACATCCCCATCTTGGGAATGTTGGAAACACCACCAGTTCTCCATTACTAGTCCTTACAGTCTTTCCCTGTTCCTCGAATGGACTCACTGTGTTCTTTGCCCGCTTTACCTCCCGAGTCACCCTCTGTTCCCATGCAAACAAGAGAAGATATGAGATACTTTCCCTGAAAACACTTCCAGCTCAGAACTGCACTGGCAGCAGCTCCTAAGTGAACACATGTGAAATCCATCTGCAGTAGAGCAGCGGGCGCTCTCAGCCCACAAACCATCGGGGAAGAGGCTCGGGGTTCCTTAGGAAGGGGGATGATTTATTTCCCAGCCAGGTGAATGAATAGACTTCATTTCAGGTAATCGAGAGACAGAGTCGTACTGACGGATGTGACAGGCCACATGTACCAACCACCGGTTCTGTGGCTGGTGGATGTAGCTCTTGGCTGTTCCCAGCCCCTCCTTGTCCTTTGTTTTAGGGCATGAACAGATTGGGGGTGGGGGGGCTGGCGGCAGAGAGACTATCAGAGCTGTAGGGCAAAGGGTTTGCATCCCACATCTGCCAGCGCCAGGCTGTGAGCTGTAGATTTTCTCCTGCCTTCTACGTCTTTTTACAAGCACCTTCAGCAGCAGCAGCAGCACTCTGAATAATCAACCTAGGAGTCAGAAGTTGGCTGTCTGGAATCCCCCATAATGTCAAGATTCAGATCACTGTTCAGTAGTGTACACAGTTATTGGTCTAGCCTAGGATCCCCTGTTCAGACAATGGCCCAGGATTCCTTTCACAACCTGATTTTTCTCTTCTTTTGCGTATACAGGAAAAACGTAGAAAAGCGAGCTCTGCTGGAGAACATGGAGGGGCTCTTCTTGGCTGTGGATGAAATTGTAGACGGAGGGTGAGTTCTCTGCCCCGCTTGGATTTGAAGTCGGGAAGGGAGGTGGCTGCCCCTGTTCCAAATCCAGTAGGACTACTGACCAGCCAGTAGTCCTGACCTTTAGGACTGGACCTATCAAGCAACGAACTTCTTTTTGTTTGTAGGGTGATCCTAGAGAGCGACCCCCAGCAAGTGGTGCACCGGGTGGCTTTGAGGGTAAGCAGGAATGTGCATCCCATCTCCCAAGCCTGCAGAGTGCAGCGGAGAGTCCATCTCATGAATACATCCTGCTTTCTCCTATCCTCTTCACATCCATAGATCACTTTCTTGGCCTTTCTCCCTCAGTGTCTCAGAGAAGCAGAGGAGCTCATTTATATTTCTCTTCTTTTTCTTTTTTTTTCTTTTTTTGAGACAGGGTTTCTCTGTGTGGCCTTGGCTGTCCTGGACCCACTTTGTAGACCAGGCTGGCCTCGAACTCACAGAGATCACCTGCCTCTGCCCCCTGAGTGTTGGGATTACACACATGTGCCACCGAATCAAGCTCATTTATGTTTCTAATGTGGCACCTAACATTTTATATGGTCTTTGCACAGAATGGGCAACTTTATTGTAAACATGTTGAATGAACAAAGAAGTAAAAGAAATCTTAATATTCATGGTTCTGAAACTGTAGAGGAACTTGAGGTTGGCTTGTTGCCTCTGTGAAGATAGAGCCAGTTATCAGAGGCAGAGGCATGTTTTAGTCTGATGGAGCCTCAGGAAGTACTTTACCAGCTCCTTGGCCCCCTTGGTGCTAGTGATAGCAGAATGGGGGTCTCTGAGTTAACATAGGAAGCTGTGTGTCTGCTCAGGGAGATGAGAGTGTAGAGATCTGTGAGCAGAGGAGTGATTCCAGTTCCCAGAATGTCCCAGCCCTGACCTCCAGAGTAAAGGCTGCCAGTGCTGGATAAAGTGGAGTCTTCTTCCTTAACTGCCATGGGCTTCATTTGCATAGTTTAATCTTCTCCTCTAACATATGTTTCTATGTGGCAAGAGAGAGGGTCCCCTCCCTGCCCCCCTCCTTTCCTGTCTCAGGCTGCTGTTGCAGCAGTTCATTTCTTCAAATTAACATGCTGTCATTACCCATCAGGCCTTGCGGGATCCATTACACTAACCCTGGCTCCCTCCATATCCCCCCCCCCCCCATTGATATTCAGGGAAGGTCTTCTCTGACTAGAGAATCAGGTCTCCCACCCCACAGTTGAAGAAGGTGAAGATCAGATATTGAGCTGATTACTTGGAATGAATTAAATCTTTCAAGTAGACATCTTGCCTTAAAGTGGAGATGTATAAAATGACCCTTTTGTGTTCACAGATCCTCTAGCCACTTAAAATTGTGGCTCAGTCTTCAGAAGGGGCTGAGAAGTTTAGGGCATTTTCCTTTGCTTCCGTTTAAAGGCTCCAGTCTAAGTGCTTATCTTTGTATGCAGGGTGAAGACGTCCCCCTTACTGAGCAGACTGTGTCTCAGGTATGACTTTCTTCCTCCTCCTCGTCCTCTCCACATGGACAGGGTTACTACAGAGAATTAACTACCAGGAACCCCCAACCAGCCAAGTCTGAATTGAAACCTCACCCTCAGTCAGCTTCCTTGGCTCCCTCTTATCCCACAGTGCTGGGACTCACTAAACAGTATCCTTAGACCCTCAACTCCCTTTCCTTTGATCTTGACTGTGAGCCTTGCTCTGTATCCTCAGACCTTCCCTGCCTGATGCCTCAGTCAGTGATTTATTCCCCACCAGAGGCTGGCCTTAAACAGATGGTCTGTGTGCGTTTAGCACACACTCCTCTTTCTCTCTTATTACTCAAATGAGGGCTGAGCTGGAAATGCATACTCTGGAATGTGCAGGCTCTGCAGATCCACCCTTCTACCTTGACTGCAGATAGTCTGCCTGACCTGGGGCCTGCATGCGAGTGATTCTGGTTTTGCCCAGTAGGAATCCTCACCATCTGGATGTGTAAAATGCCCCCTTTATAACGTGTGTCCAGTAACCCCCAGCTTTGTTTTCTTTCCTCCCAGGTATACCTCTTCTCTCTTCACCCCCCCAGTGGATTTGAATTCGGGGGGAATTTCCCAAACTGACAATCCTCTAGGGCCTTAGAGAGCTTCCTCCTATTCTTCCACCCTTGGGATTTTCTATCCCCTGTTCTTCTAAGGAGAGGGAAGGCAAGTGTGGGGAAGGAGAGCCTCAGCCTGCTCACACCCTGTGGCTTGCAAGCCCCCTTCAGTGCTGCCTTTGTCTCTGCAGGTGCTGCAGTCAGCCAAAGAACAGATCAAGTGGTCCCTCCTTCGGTGAAGATGTTCCATGCCCAGTTCTTTACCCCTCAAAATCCACATCTGCTCTGACTTCTTATCCAAGTCTCCAACTGATGTTCTTAGGGTCATCCTGGAGAATCACAGTGGACCCTTGTCCCCGCCCCCCTTCTAGGAGTAAAGTCCCTAACAGATTTGAATGAGTCAGGGGAAACACCCCTTCCTACTTATACTGGCGGGCCCCCACCCCCACAATCTCTCCTTGGTTTCTTAGCCCTTTACCATGGCTTTACTTCAGATCATCAAAGCAGGAGAAAGAATGTGCTGAGTGTTTTCCTCCCTGTGCCTTAAGGGCCCTCATCCCAGCAGCCCATATATCCAGCAAAGGGGGAGGATGCCTTCCTTTAGGAGTGATGTGGAGTGGCAGAGACCATGCAGTCTTTGCCTCAGCAGCTTCTCTCCTTCCTACTGCCCGGTTCTCTGCCTTAGAAGAGATTGGGAACAATTTATAGAGAGGGGACAGAGCTGCAGAGGAACAGTGATTTATATGCTCTTGGAGCTCATGAAGTGCAGTCTACCTTAATCTGGCCTGAGAACATCCCACTCTAGGTCTGTACCACACCCATCTGCCTGTATCAACCGTGAGATTTTTGTCTCATGTGGCCTCTGGCTCCCTGGAGCAAAGCTAGACCTTGGAACTAAAACCCCTCGAGTTCCAACAAGAAAGAAGGAGCCTTAATGACTTGGGCCTTGCCGTGTTTCTTTTCCTCAGCGTTTCGCTCACATTCCTCTGCCTTGCTTCTGCAGTCTGCTGTTGAGCTCTTCTCTGCCTCAGCCTTCCCCGGAAGTGGAGGGTCTGGTGCAGTACCTTTCCTCTAAGGTTTGGGTTCCCGTTCTTGAGTGTAATGTTGCCCCTTGACCCCACATCCCTGTGAAAATGTCTTAGAAAAAGCATTCCCGTACAAGCGCTGTGCCCCACGCGTTGGCTGAAGTTGTCAGACTGGAGGCGGCCTCGGCAAGAAATGGAGTCAAAGTCCACCTTGTACGCGGCTGTGCGTCAGAGGAATAAAGTGAATCTCTTCTAAACTGCCTTTGTGTGATGGTTTTGTTCCTCCCCTTTTTGGCAGCTATTCCTGTTTCTCCAGCACCCCTCCCCGTCCCCGCGCGCCCTACCTCTTATAATATTTCTTCCTTCCTACCTCAGAGACTCCCCAGCAGTCCCCCCTACCCCTAATTTACAAGGCTGTTTGCCTCCTTGGCATCTCTCGGTCCCCTCGCCTGGAAATTGGCGCCAGGGGTAGGGTGGGGATGGTATTTTCTCAGTGGGAGACTCGGGGAACTAAGTTCTCCCCCACACACACCCCCAAAGCCAGCTGCCTGCTCTTGCCTCAGCCATTAGTAACCCGGAGACGCGCACCTGCGTGGGGGCGCCCCTCCAGCCCCTGCTCCCTTCCCGCACCTCCCACTCCTCTGAAACGGCGCTGAGCGGGTTATTTATCGGAGCCAGCGCTGCCTCAGAAGGTCAGGACGGTGGTGTAAATAACCTCTTCTCGCCTTTTCCCCGTCCCTCCAGAGCCTGCGCCCCTCCCCCTCCTCCACCTTTATTCGCACAAATGAATGTGGCTGGGCTGGCTCAGAGCCTGGCCCTGCATCTTAATGGGGCGGTGAGCTCACAAGATGGATTTAGCGGGGGGTTTTATGGTTGCCGCGGCGACAGGAGAATGCTTTGGTTTTCTTTCCCCTTCCTCTGCAGGATTCTAAGGAGGGGCCAGTGTGGGGACTCCTCCTCACTGAGATTTGAAGGGTCTCAGTCACCTCTACTCTTCTGACATGGGCCTACAAATTCCAGGACCTACAAAGATAAGGGAAAGGAAGGAGGCAGAATGGGAAGAGGTAGGAAGCCATCCTCTTTGGAAACCTGGAAATGAGGCACAGCAGCTGTGAAGCACCTGGGCTGTGATCCCCCTAAGCAGATAGAAAGCTGTATGTTGGACCACTCCTGCTTGGGGCCCTGCACTGGAAGTGGGAGCAGCGGTGGGAGAAGGGCTAGGATGCCCTCTGTCTTTGGCTGGCTGATCTGTGAGAAGCAGTGCCCAGCTCTAGCCCCTAACCTGCTTCTCACAGCCTGCATAACCTTTAGGTTGGGAGAGGAGGATTAGAAGGGAATTGAGGGCTCATGAGTAGATACAGCACAGGGAAGGTATTTCTTTCTGTTCAATTCTCAAATCCCAGATTCTCTATGTTTGTTTCCCACCAGGGCTGAAATGTTGGTGCCTCGGCCTACTCAGTCCTCTGGCCAGCAACTTTCATTTGTGACATTGCAAATTTGTCCCTTGCACTTACTGAAAGACACAGGGCTTGGACTGTCTGGTCTGCCTCCCCCTCCTGTTTGTGAACCTTTCCCTCTTCCCTACGGGATTTTATAAGGCCCTCCTCCCTTCTTCCCCTCTGGCTGGGAGACTAGTCTGAGCGGTGCCAGACACCTGCCTGCCAGATGTGGCTATTCCCCATGCTGCCCCTATCCCACTGTCTCACTGTTTCCCCACCCCACTGCACTCAGGCAGAGGGAGCCCCACAGAGTGATTGACTGCAGCAGTCTCTTCTTTCAGTGGCCCTTCAGGCTCCTCTCCCCTGATGCCTGTGCTCCCTCTTTTCCCAAGGCCAGGCAGCCTCCTCCCATTCCAACTGTAGGGCTGTGGGCTGGTGAGCTCTGACTCCCTCTCTGACTGAGGAAGGAGTGGGTGGGTGAAGGCTGATAGCCCTGCTGCACCCCCAGGAGAGAAATCAGCAGCAGGACTGAGGACAGTGGCAGCCAGGGCTGATGTCATCCTCAACAGGGAAAGACAGGAGTGAAGGAGGCTGACAGAACCAGAACACTGAACTAGCATTCCAGGACTAGACAGGGGCCTCTGAGGAGTTCCTATGTAGACCAGAGAACATGACTGGGCCTGTGTTGTGGATATCTTAGTTTCGCATCTCTGGCTGGGTCTCTAGGCCTTGTTTCTGGATCAGCCCTCAATAGGCATTTCAAATAACCCTACAGATGCCCCTTCAGTCTGACCCCAAACACTCTGGGGACTCCAAGCCCTTGCCCTTCTGTCTTTGGTGTTTGCCCTTCTTTGGGTCCTTTCCCCATGTCTTCCTGGGTCTCCCTAGGTCCTTTCAACTCTCTTATAGTGGCATTTCTCTCTGTGTTCACCTCCAGGTACCCTGTCCTTTACTTCCTGGCCATAGTAGATCCCACTGGAATCTTGATAAAACAAGGACCCTGTAGAGCCTGGTTCCCTCCCATCCATCCTTGTAACCTGGCACCCAAAGGTCTCTTGCTGGTTTGCAACAGGGTTCATGGTGGAACTGAGGCAGGGTGTCAGAGACTGGTCACAGAGAGTCCAAGAAAGTAAGAGAAGAGGAGAAGGAGCATAAAAAGGAAAAAGAAGCAATGAAGGCACAGAAGCAGAGGTGGAAAGAAGTAAGCAAAAGTGACAAGCTAGGAGAGAAACCTATACAAAGAAAGCAAACAGGGCTAAAGCAGAGAAAAAGCATGGAGGTGGAGACAGGAAAGACCCAGCAAGAAAAGGCTGCTGGGGAGGAGCCAGGCAAGGGGCAGCCTGGCTCTCCTGGGCTGCTTTATGCTGACAGGTCATAAATCATGTATGTGCACATGTGTACATGACACACGTATGTAGGGCTCTGAGGTGCTGAGAAGGATGTTGTCTACGTTACCCTTTCAGCAGCCGCCTTTGAGGCGCCTCACACAAAGCCCAGCGTTCTTCACGCTCCATTTTGAAGGTACTCCCGTATCTTCTCAGGAACACTGGCTTTCTCGCTTAGAGTACAGCCTGCTGGAATGTTCAGGGTCTACAGATAATCGAAAGCCCTGCCTCCTTCTCTGCACACCCCCATGGCTGACCACCAGCTGCTCCTGTCCATCTTCTCCTCCCACTCTTCTTGTATGTCCCCCTCTTTTGCAGCAGCCCCTCCTCCAGACTCCAACCCCCAGCCTGCCTGGGGCCTGGGTCACAGGGGAGACAAAGACAGGATTTATCACTAGTTTAAAGAAGCAGCCAGAGACCAGGGCTGAGGGCAAGGGCTGACCTCCCTGGGATGGGCGGGCACACTGGGCCGTATGCTAAAAGCTGGAAAGCTGGGCTCTCCTGGTTCCTGTCCTTAACCCCCAGTTTTCCTACTCAACCTGGCTTTTTCCCTTTTCTCTGGAAACAGAGAATATGCCCCAGAGGCATTTTTTGGCCTTTAAAAGAAAATTTAAGAGGGGAACAGATGAGCCCCATGTCCCAGGGTCATCCTGTTATGACTGGAAACCAGAGGCAACCAGGCTTCCAGTTGTTTCTGGGGCTGGGAAGATCAGAGAGGAGGCTGCCAAATGTGGGTACAGAGGACTGCTCTCTAATGTAGTCAGGGCCTCACTGGACAAGCACATCATCAGTTTACTAGAGAAATAGGGGAATTAAAAGCTGGGAGACACATCCCACCTGAAGACAAAGCAGCAGGATTGGTTAAGGGTTACTAGCTCCTACTCCTGTAAGGCAGTTTCCTCCAGCAGATGACACTCAAGGGGCAGGGGAAGCTGCCTTTGACACAAAAACAGTTGGCCTGAGACTGTCTGCTCAGCAGACAAAACATGCTGGAGGAGAGGCTGGTATAATCCAGGGGATTCTGAGAAATCAGACTGTGTATCTTCTGTGAATGGATCCTGAAGCTCCCCCTAGCTGCCCTTGGACGCAACCCCACAACCTTGTTGTCCCTGATTCCAACCTTACCAACACCCTGATTCCTACCTTACCTGACTGTTTCCAGAGGACAGACACTAGGGTGAACTCCAAGCAAGAGCAAGGTGGTAGAGCCGATGAGCCTTCACCTCAGTCTCCCAATTCCATTCCTACCCAGGACTTGTGAGGAAAAACTTAGGGTGTTCTTTCAGACTGCTCTACAAGGAGTAATCATTGTCTCAATATCCGATGAAATGTTAGAAGTTGGAAATTTTACTGGGAAGAGTAATGGATTGGGAGAAAACAAAAGAAATGGGGGTGTGTGTGTCAGGAAAAGGAGATCCTGTCTTTTTTCCTTACTCCCCCTTCCCCAATTGAGGAGGCAGATTTACAGCCTTGGTGTAGGGGGAGGTGAGCATAAGGAAGACAGATCTGCAGTTTTGCCCTCTGAGTGTCTGGGTACTTAGCTTTAACTCCCCCATTAGCATCAATCCCCATCTTGCTGCCCATCCGTCTTCTGACATCAGCTCCTTCCTCTCTATGTAGGCCAGGCTTTCTGACCCTAAGTGGCTCTTAAAGGGCCAGTCTAGACTCTTTTTTTTCCCTCCTCTTACTGGGAGGAGGTGGGGGCAACAAGCTGGTGCCTGTGCATATGCACACTGTGGCCATCCTTGCTGAGGCCAGTGTCAAGGCAGGGTGGCTTCTTTCCACCCCCCCCCCCCCCGTTCTCTGTAGACCTCTCTTATGTCATGGCCTGTATCTTTGTCGGCTATCTCCCCAAGCTTAGAGCAAAGACGCTGCTGGCCAGGGGTTGAGGACTGGAGAGGGCATGATCTTCCCTCCCTCATTTCCTGGAGGCCCAGAGCAAGGAGTGTTTTTAATTCTTAGCTAACAGTGGGGGATGGACAGGTTGGGAACAGAGTCCTAGGAGATGTAATGGGCGCCACATTCCTAGCCGCCTTTCCCAAGGATCCAGGCTGTGGGCTCGGTGGGAGATTTTCAAATCCCTTCTCTGTGAGGGAGATGCCAAGCCCGAGAAACATGCTAGAGTTTACTGGCGCCTCTCCCCCATTCATTCCTCAGCCACAGAGCTTAGAGGCTCAGGAAGAGCAGACTTCTCTCGATCTTCTGCAGAAAGGCTAACTGCCCTCCAGGGACTGCAAGAACGACACGATGCTCACAGGATCTGCCTTCCATCCTTCCTGCTGCAAAACTCTGTGGGCATCGGAGAGGGCCTTCAGGGGCCGTACCATTATAACCCTCACTGCTATCTGAAGCCTACCACCCACAGCCCCAGAGCTCCCTCTGGCTCAAGATGAGAGGGAGCCGCTGGTGGGGTCCTTGGGAAAGTGGCCGCGTCCAAAATAGGAGCCCCACGGCACCCCGGCGGCCCTTATTTAACACCCTCCAAACCTCACTCTCAGAGAAACATAAATATTCCTAATTCCTGAAGGCCGAGCCTGCGCTCGTAAATCTGAGCGCGGGTGGGGACGGGGGAGCTCCACGGGCTGCGCGCCACCGGCCTCGGGCCGCCAGTCTCCCGCCAGTCTCAGCCTGTTATTTGCAGCCGCTCCCGGCGCGGCGGGCACGCGCGGCGAGCACGCGAGGACTAGGACAAGGCCGCGGGGGAGGGGCGCGCGGCCTCGATCCCAACCGTGCCTCCCCCGCCAGCGCCCACCCAGCTGTAAATCAGCGTCGAGGCCGCTGGACCAATGGCAACGCGACTCGTAAATCGGCCTGTCAAGATCAGCCAATGAGACGTGGCGTTAAATCAAGTGCTGTCAGCGCTCGGCCAATGGGAGGCTCTGGGCTGACCATAAATCTGTCTGCAAGAGACAGCGAAAGAGAGAGAGCGTGCGCCCGAGCGGGCGGGCGGGGCCGCGGGGGAGGCGCGCGCGGGCGGGAGACTGCGGTCTGCTCGCGAGACGCCCAGATGGAGAGGGACAAAGAGAGGCCGCGACCGGGCGCGGGCTCGCGCGGGAGGCTAACAGGGAGAGCGGAGGGGGACAGGCACTGACTTCCCATTCGAGCACACACGCCCCAAGAGAGAACGCGCAGAAAAGCCATGTTTTCCGTCCTCTTTCTCCCAACTCAGCCTTTCCTGAAATTAGGAACCGAGATGAGTGCAGAGGGCCCCCAAAGGGAGAGAAGGCAGCTTCCTTGCCCAATTTCTGTCCTTCGGTCTCAGGACTCCTGTGTCCTCTGAGCCATTTCTTTTTCCTCAGCAATTGAAGTTACAAAGTCGCTCCGGTGTCTAACTGCAATCCCTTCTACTCTGAGGAAGCGTTTGAATTGCCTTCAAGGAATATGAAAAGCGAACCCTTTACAAGCTTTCTGAGAGTTGTCAACCTTCAGAATCTTGGAACGTCTGAGCAAGAAGGTCTTTTAGGGTTCGCCTGATCACATAATCTGGCTTCAGCAGGGTAGCTGTTCTGTAGTCCTTGAGGCTGGCAACAACTCTGGCTAGACTTCACCCTAACACCACAGTTAGTCACTTAGTAGCCTTTTGACTTTGAGCAAATAAACCTGTTGGTGTTTGTTTTCCCATTTATAAGAAAGTATAATAGATCGTCATGGGAGCTTTATGCTTACATGAAATATCTTTGCAGAATTTAGCACTACACAAAGAGTGTCCTCTACTCTCAGCTTTCTACCGATCATGAAACTTGAAGCCTAGAGTGGCCCGGAGATCTCAGGTTCACGGAGTTCCTCTCAGGCCATTGGCCAGGCCTCAGCTTCACAATTCCAGGCTGCTGTAGCTGGGTCTCCACCTCGCCTGCCTCAGCTTGCTTTTGTCTGTGGACTGTGGAGAACACCTAGAAACATGGGCTCTGGATTATCAGGCCAGGCTCCTGGCTCTCTCTCTGTCTGTCTTTCTTTGTGTGTGTGTGTTTCTATTCTTTTTTAAATTTTATATACCTTAATTTTATGCGCATTGGTGTTTTGCCTGAATGTATGTCTATTTGAGAGTGTCAGATCTTGGAGTTACAGACAGTTGTGAGCTGTCATGTGGGTGCTAGATTTGAACCTGGGTCCATCTGGAAGTGCCCTTAACAGCTGAGCCATCATCTCTTCAGCTCCTCTATTCTTATTTCAGTTCTTCAAGATTATATTGTCTTAAATCAGGCATTTGGAGATAGAAAGGGACCACGTGCAGCAGGGCATCTTGCCAACCCAACTTGAACATTTCATCTGAGGTACTGTCATGGTGCCCGCCCAGTACCCTACCCTGTCCCACCTTAGATAAGAATAGAGGCTCTACGGGCTAAGCATGCTGACTCACACCAATTTCCCACCTTCCAGAGCCTGAAATAAGAGAACCAGGTATTCAAGGCCAGCTTCAGCTACATAGTGACAGCCTGTTTCAAATTAAATAGAAGAAAAACAGTGGTTTCAGCAAGGATTATACACCTGTAAATTTGCACTCTAGAGGTCTGAGGCTACAGGACCATGAGCTTCACTCAGCCTGGTTACATCGTGAGACCCTTTAACAAAAAACATAAAACAAAACAAAAAACAACCAAAAAAATCCCATTAGACTGGAGAGATGGCTCAGAGGTTAAGAGCACTGGCTATTCTTCCGAAGGTCCTGAGGTCAATTCCCAGCACCCACATGGCTCATAACCATCTGTAATGAGATTTGGTGCCCTCTTGCCTGCAGACACAACTGCAGGCAGAATACTGTATAAATAATAAATAAATCTTTAAAAACAACAAAGCAAAAAACAAAAAAATCTATCAGCCGGGCATGGTGGTGCACCCCTGTAATCCCAGAACAGGTGGGAAAAGGTGAGGAAAAGGCAGGTGGAACTCTGTGAGTTCGAGGCCAGCTTGGTCTACAAAGTGAGTCCAGCACAGCCAAGGCTACACAGAAAAACCCCATCTTGAAAAAAAAAAACCAACCAACCAACCAACCACCCCTCTAAAAACACCCAACTCCCCAAAACATAAAACATCCTCATCGCTCATTCTTCATTTTTCTAGCCAATGGTGTGTGTGTGTGTGTGTGTGTGTGTGTGTGTGTGTGTGTGTGTGTGCAAATCCTGGGCCTCCACCCCCTGATCAGGAATCTTGTTGGCACTTTCAAATACGCAACCGGAAGTAAAAAGGAACGCACAGAGAACCACTGCCACCTGGTGGACATTGTGCTTTCAGGCAGTAGTTAGGAATGATGGTGCTCGGACAGGCTGCCTTCTTCAGCCTGCACAAGTACAGAGCTTCCACGTACAGCTGCCCTGCGCTAAGCGCTCCGCTCATTCTGTTTCTCCAGAGCAGTCTCCACCTTGCGCCTGGCGTTGGGTGTAGTGGGCAGGATTCACGCAGGTACACAACCTGTAAATAGGCTAACCTCCGGGCCTGGGGCTCTGACAGCAGTGGTGAGCAGTAAGGGCATCTTTTTAGGGGAAGGCACATGCCTGTAATCAGGCTGTGGCTACCATCACAGGACAATCTCCAGTTTGAGGGAACTTGGGCCACATAGCAAGACTGTCTCAAAGAAAAAAGGGAGCTAATTCTAAGCACCACATGTCCTGTAACCTGGAACCCTGTCAGTCACATGCTGTATCCATCCCTGGATATTTGTTCTCTACCTGGCTCGGACACAGGTCACCCCAAACCTTCAGTTCTGACCCTAGTCTTGATCCTTCTTTCTCACATAAGCACTCCTGGGTATTAAATGCATGCAGTGTGGGGCTAGCGAGGTAGGCTGTTTAGGCTTACTGTTCACTGTGGGACCTGTGTTTGGAGCTCCAGCACACGTTGGTTGTGGTGGTACAGGCCTGAATCCCAGTGCTCGGAAGACCGTGTCAGGGAAGTCCCTGGAGTTTGCTGGCCAGTCAGTCTACCCAAATTCCTGAGCGCTAGGTTCAGTGACAAACACTGTTGCAAAAACTTAGATGGAAAGAGATCAGGAAAGACACCCACTATCAGTCCCCTCCCCCCACAGGCACACTCACTCACTCACACACAGGCACACGCACATAAGTATGCACGCGCAGTGGGGAGATTGCAAAGCATTTATTAATAATTAACCACACTCCTTGGGTCATGCAGGGCTGACACACTAATTCCCGAATGGGGAAGTGGTGTACCTCACACCACTGTCTGTGGGATGTCCAAGGACTGGCCGTTCTGGTTCTGAATGTTTGGCCTGGCCTTGGATAGACTACTAGCTCTAATGGAACCGACGGAAACTCTGTGGTCCGCGTTTCAGGATGGAGCCGTAAGCGTGGCGGAACTGTCGGTTCATGGCCGCGTAGAGCACCGGGTTGATGCAGCTGTTGAGCCAGGTAAAGTTGGCAGCTACCATGTGGACCACCCGCGGAGCACGACCTCTTGCGTCCAGGATGTTGAGCAGCAGAAAGGGGATGTAGCTGAGGGCAAAGCAGAGGAACACGGCGAAGCACATGCGTGTCACTTTCCCGAAATTCGACGAGGCTTCCGGGGCTCTGCGCACTCCTGCAGCTTCCCCGGGCCTGCGACGGGTTTCCCGAAGGCCTCTCTCCGTGGTCTGCTGAGCTGCCTTTCCGGTGCCCTGCTCCCCAGCTTCTGACGGGTCACCTTCCAGGGTTTGCGTGGTTGCAGCACTGACTGGCTCAGATGAAGTCCCCTCGCTGGGTCCTCTTGAGGCAAGCCCGCTGTCCAGCTCCTGGAAGTGGCCAGGCATGGCTTCCCGTGCCCCAGCCACCGGGGGAGAGCGGATGCTGGCCTGTTGCAGCCGGTATTGGTCCAGAGCTCGAGCCGCACGCTTCACTTGGCGGTGTATGAGCCAGTAGAAGACTCCCACGCTGCTGAGCCCCAGCACAAAGTAGATGCCCATGAGAACTGTAGTGTAAGGCCGGCCTCGCACGCGGTCAAAGCTGCAGGTGCAGACCACAGGTACCAAGACAAACACGTGCCAGAGGGGGGCAAAGCTGGCTGACCCTACAACCCAGCTGCCCACCAGTGCCAACACGATCCCCTTGGCACTGAAAACCTGCGGAAAGAGCTTAGGGTGGGCAATGAGGAGGTAGCGCCCTAGAGCAATGAGGCAGAGGGTGAGAATGGAGACAGAATTCGAAGTGAAGAGGAGGAGACCGAATACTCTGCAGAAGATCAGGCCCGTGCGCCAATGGAGGTGGAGGTATGTGTCCACAGAGAAAGGCTGCAAGAGCGTGCAGTAGAGCAGATCAGCCACGGTGAGGTTGGCAATGAGCAGGTTGAATCGGGTTCGGAGCTTGGGACGGATGGCTAAGGCCAGCAGGGTAAGCACATTGCCCACGGTGCCCGTCACAGCTACAAACACGCCCCAGATAACTGCGAAGTAACGATAGGCCAACACAGACTCGTGGTAGCAGGAGAAGCTGGCACCTGAGCTGTTCTGCATGATGGAGACTGAAGGGAGAGAAGAGGGAGAGAGAGGTGGTGGGAAAACTCACTTCTCCACTGGCCTCCTTTGAACAGCTCGGTCCTTTCACACCTGCTCTGCTCTTAGAACTCACATTAAGTTGTGGTTCTGGAAAGCCACTCTCACACTACTTCATCTCAAAGTTCCTATTCACCTCCCCCCCCCCCCCAGCTCTCTCTGCCCTTCCTTCCACATTCTCAGACTTCTAAACTCTTATCAAATGTCTCTTCTGGAAATGTGTTAATTTTGTTTCTCCAAACCTCAGGCCCCTTCAATATTCAAGGAGTGTGCCCCATAAACCTGGCAGCTTCCATTCTAACTACTTCCCAGTTCCTGACCAGCCAAGAGTCCTTGTCCTCTGCTCTGTCTGCACACAATAAAGCCTTGCTCTATCTTTGTTTCATTCTTTGATAGTGTTTTGTTCTATAGCTCAGGCTGGTCTCAACTCTCAGTGATTCTCAGGCCTCAGACATGTACCACTATTCTCCTGACCTCAGATTTTCTGATTGTAACTACCTGTGAAACAAGAAGACTGAGAAAGTAACATTGGACACCCCCCCCACACACACACATGGTGCTCACCTGAGGTTTCCAGATTTCACACTTGTCTTCAGTAAACACTGTCCAGATCACATAAAGAACAGGCCTTTCTTGGGGCAGCCTGGTTCCATCTGGACATACAATGCCTCCTACCATGCTAGACTGAAAGAATAAGAAACTCCCTACTTACCCAACACTAGCCACTTCCTTCCCCACCTCAGCTAGTCCTGCTAATTTTACCTTGGCTACTAAAGTCCAAGCTTCTCTGTTGAAATTCCCCTGCCACTTACTCCAGAGTTGTCTTACTCTTTCTTTTTTCCTTCCTGAAACCCAAATGCTGTTTCCTTCCTTTCTGTGAGGCAGAGCTTTTCTAAGGTCATTGCTGAGAACTGTTAAGCAGGGAGACAGTGTCAGCTCCTCTGGATTACTTCTGTTTTTTTTTTTTTTTTTTTCTTTTGAGACAGGGTTTTGACTCATTATCCCAGACTGCCCTGGAACTCACAGAAATTCCCCTGCCTCAGCCACTTGAGCACTGTGGGTACAGGCATGAATTACCATATCTGACTTCTCAATTATATCCACTTCAAGAGATCAGAACCCAAGACCAGATTCTAGAAGTGAGATTAAGCACCCAAGAGAGTTTAGGGTTGTTTGCAACAGTACTTCCTTTGTTCTCTTCAGAGACTGGAGATCCTTTACATCCGAGAAGTAAACAGGTAAGCACCTCTGAGAAGTGGAGTCAGATAAAATGAGATGGGTTTGGGACTGGCAAGATGGCTCAGTCTGTGCAGGCTTGAGTTATTTTCCAGGACCCACATGATAGAAGCAGAGAATCAACTCCTATAAAATGTTCTCCAATTTTTCAGACAAGTTCTGTGGGATGTGTGCACCTATAAACACACATATAAATACAACTTAAAGAAATTTGAGGCAGGGTCTCGTTATAAAGCCTTGGCTGCTCTGGAGCCCACTATATAAACCAGGCTGCCCTTAAACTCACAAAGATCCACTTGCCTCTTCCTCCTTAGAGCTGGAATTAAAGGTGGGAATGGGCTGGTGGTATAACAGTTATTCAAGAGGATCACAGTTCTTAAGACTTGCCAGAGTTACATAGTGAGTTATTGGTCAGCCTTGGTAATTCTAGTGAATGAAAATTTATCTCCAAATAAAAAGTAAATTTGGCTGAGGATGTAAGTCAGTGGTAGAGTACTTGCCCAGCATTCACAAGGCCCTGGGTTCAATTCCCAGAACTGTGTAAACCAAGCATGCTGGTACCTGTAGTCCCAGGTCAGGAAGTGGAAAGATCAGAAGTTCAAGGGCATCCTCATCTACAAACTAATTTTGAGGCTAGCCTAGGCTACAGAAGACTCTGTCTTAAAATAAGTAAAGTAAGTTAGGTGAAGTAGCCCACACCTTTAATCCTAATACTTTGGAGGCAGAGGCAGGTGGATCTCTGAGTTTGAGGCTAGTCTGTTCTAGGTAGTGAGTTTCAGGACAGCCAGGATTATATAGAGAAACCCTGTCTCACAAAGCTGGACCAAAACAAAACCACATATGCTTAATTGATGACTTAGTATTGACTCCTGCTTTCAATCCCAGCTCTTAAGAATCAGAAGCATTTTGAGGCCAGACTGAGCACAAAATGAGACTCTGTTTCAAAAATGAATGATAGCTCCTTGTTTTGTGGTTGGTTGGTGGTGCTGGTAATCAAGAGACAGAAGGACTAGGGTATGGCTCAGTGGTTGAATAGCTAGAGTTCAGTCCCCAGCACCAAAAAGATAAGGAACATGGGAGGAGAATCAAGGGAGAGGAGTGAATGATATAGTCCATTTTGAAACATCGCATTTAGGGCATATCTGTTTCCCAGCCTCTCCCACTCATTTGTTCAATCCCTGTGCCATACTCCCCACGTCAAGCCTGGCCATTGTTCTCTACCTATTTAATTTTTTAATATTTAATTATTTATTTTGAATGTGTATGTCAGAGGAGTGGGGAATGTACTTAGGAAGCTGTGTCCTAAGGACTAAGGAAGGACTAAGGTCTTTAGACTTGGTAGCACCTTACTCAATTCCTGCATTCCTTGATTCCTTCCTGTAAAGCACCACCTTTGCCCCCAGCCTTCAGAAGCCTTCATCTCTGTCCTTAATATTTATTTATTTATTTATATGGTGTTTTGTTTGCATATGTCTGTGCATGCCTGGTGCCCATCAAGGCCAGAAGAGGGCTTCAAGTACAGTGAGGCTGGACTTACTCAATTATTACCTTGTGGGTGTTGGGAATTGAACACAGTTCCTCTGGAAGAGCAGCCAGTGCTCTTAACCACTGAGTCATCTCGTTAGCCCTAGTCTCTGCCCTTTTTGAGCTGCAAAGTTATAAAAAACGAAAAACAAAAATCCAAATACTGGGGCCCCACTTCAGTTGATAAACCAAGGGGCTCCTTTTCCCTCTCCTTCCTCTTTCAATCAACATCCTACCTTCCTCCTTCTGCAAAACTGGGAAGTGGGAAGAGAAGTGAGAAAGAGGACCAATCAGGGACCAGCGCAGACTCTGGGTTTGAGTCTGGGTTTTTGGCTTTCTTGCCCACTGCCCAGTAGAGCTAGATAGCAGGAGGGGTTAGGATGGAGGGCTGTGGCACTCACAGTTCTTGAGACTGCATGGCTGGGTTGAATTCTGGTTGAGGGGCACCCTCCAGAGTGCCAATCGCCTCAAGCCACAGGCCAATTTGGGGCCAATGCGACAGAGTATAGTAGCAGATCTGCAGAAGGCACAGCCCGGGTGGTCTTGGATGGAGGAGGTCTCAAAGAATTAAAAAGATTCAAGCCGTGGCTGGAGAGATGGCTCAGTGGTTAAGAGCACTGTCTGCTCTTCTAAAGGCCATGAGTTCAATTCTCAGCAACCACATGGTGGCTCACAATCATCTATAATGTGAACTGATTCCCTCTTCTGGCAGGTGTAAATGCAGATAGAACACTCATATACATAAAATAAATCTTAAAAAAAAAAAACTCAAGCCTGCTTGCTGGTTTTGCAGACTAGGAAACTGAGGTTCACACAACACAATGACTGATCCAGGGTCAGTATATGAGGCTCATCCCTCCTTCCTCTGGCCATCTTGTTGGTGCGTGTTCCCAACAGAGACACAAAAGCCTGGGTACTTTTCTTGTCTGGGTTTAGATTGCTCTTCCTAGAAACACGTTGATAGAACTGGAGACTCCTTTTCTGCGTCCTTAGCGCCGCCTAGCGGATTTACATAGAATTCTCGACAGCCTCAGCTGTAGCCTCAAGACACGGACTAGAAATGATCCCCTCTGGCCAAGTTGACAGGAGCTAGGCAGGAACCGGGAGTTTCTGCTGGCTTTACACAGCTTTTTCCCAATCTCGTTTTCCTGTACTCCTCATTGGACTTCCTCACTATAAAACACATTTTACGAGCGAATCGCCCCCCAAACAGTGAGCAAAAACAGTCTTGAGTTCTGGGTGCTGAGGGCAGACCGAATCCAGACTTTATTGTCAAGGAGAGAGAAAGTGGGTGGGAGGGTTGCTACATTGTCAAGCAGAAAGAGTCCATGGGGAGGGGAGGGCCAGTGGGGGCCGGTCCCCATCCCGGGTCGGCGGCCGGAAGGGCTTGACCACACAGAAACCACAGAAGGGACGGGTTGGGGGTCACGCCCCGCCCGAGTTGTGCAGTGGAGGTGTCACGGGAGGGGGCAGCCATGAGGTCTAGGGACTGGAATCGGGGAGGCTACAGACGCCAAATCCTGCGGAAAGGGGCGGGCCGGGGCGGGGGCGAGGCTTCTATTGCTTTTTGCTCACAGTTTTGCGGAAGGCGAGGCGGGGGTGGGCTTGGACTGGACACCCCTTGCCCCCCTTGGTACCCCTTGGGCGATGGGTGCTGGTGAAAAGAATGGAACCCGGACCGGGGAGGAAGGCGAGGGAAGGGTCTATGAGGGCATCTCCTTGGTCCCACCCAAGTGCCTGAGATGCCCCCAAGTGCTGCCTCCTGTGATGGGCCCGACTGGACCTGGGGTTGGGGCATGGTGCGGGGCGGGCACAGTGAGGTTGCAGGCGGTAAAACCGAAGTGCTTACAGGGACCAAGGATCCCGCCTGCTCCCCTCCTCCTGCAGAGGATGGGGTTGTTCACGGAAGCGCTTTAGTTTGGGGTAGGGGGGCCGGAGTCCCAGAGTCCGCTTATTGCCAAGAAAATCCTTGTTCTCCCCCCGGGCCCCGACCATGGCTTGTGAACCCCGTTTTGTGCTAGGTTTGGAAGGGAAGGGTTGGATGGACATGGCTTTTGGGAGGGGGTGTCTCCGAGGGGGCTCGGGGGGGTGAGACGGCCCCCCTCTTTTCTAGGGGAGAGGGAAGGGCAGGGGGCGGGGTTCCCTGAGATCTGGGGTGTTCCCCCCCTTCTGAAGCCCCCCTCCCCCGTTGCCCCTTCCCTTTCCTGGAACCCCGTACCTCGGGGTGGGGGGAAGGAGAGACCATTCAGGGAGCGCCGGGGGGAGGAGGAGCGGGCTGGGAGCCCTGAGGCCTGGGTCCCGGCTGGAGGTGGGGGATTCAATGGGAGGGGTTCAGGGTTGAGGTCAGTAGGGGGAGAAGAGGATGGGTCCGTGCGCAGTTCGGATGGGTCCTGGGGCTGGGTGGAGTAGAGGGTGTGTGATCGGTGGTCCCTGCAGAAGAGGTGCGGCTGGAGCTGGGCGCAGGGACAGCGGAGACCCTGCTGCAGCGGCCATCACCGCAGCCACCGCCAGGGGGCTGGGGAGCAGGCCACCGGCCAGGGACTTGGGCAGCTCCTTTGAGAAAGTCAGCGTGCCCTGCAGCAGGCAGAGAGATAGGGGGTAGGGGGTGGAGCAGAGGTCGGGCCGGTGGTCCGGCAAGCCCAACCTCTGTCGGCTTGCTCAGATCCCTTTCAAGCTTTCCTGGGTCCTCCCAATAGCCCATTTCCCCAGCACCCAGGCCTCACCGCAAGCTCTGCAGCACCCCTGGGCTTCTTGTGCCGGCTCAGCAGAGGGTTGGGCTTCCCAGCCACTCCATCTCGGTGCCTCCTGCTGGAGATGTGCTGTGGTGCAGTAGGTATGGAGCTGTGAGCTTTCAGCAGCAGGGCCATTGCTAAGCACAGGGCCCTTACCCAAGCTCCCTTCCTTGCAGTGGGTCAGATTCCTCAGATACCTTGGGATAAGTGTAGTACATACCTGTTTCAGCTGGACCTCCGAATTGACCTTGACGTTGCAGATCTCACAGTGGAAGGTTCTGTCCTGGGCAGGAGCCTCTGGTTCCCCAGGAGTGGGAGGCCCCAGCCGAGGATAAGCTTTGATGGGCCCCAGCCCGCTTCGGGCCTCTAAAATTGTCTTGTGCTTAGTACCTGGCCCACAAAGGTAGGAGGTAAAAATTCTCCAGGTGTACCAGGCCTCAAATCCCCTCCTTCCCAGTTATTATGCATAAAGGAACCAGGCAAGTATGGGATTTATCTGGAGCCCTAAGGAATCCCTCCTAAGCACAAAGGAGTCTGGGGAAATATGAAGGTGAATTAGGAAGCAAGAGTCTAAGGAAGAGGGGAGATGCCTGGGAAGAGACATGCTGATAGGTCTCAGAGGACCAAGCTGGAAGTCAGGGGAGTTAGGGTACAGAATGGGGGTGAAAATGGGTTGAGGACAGAAGACCGATTGGGGTAGAGGGCCCATACCTTTGTTATGTGCCTCAAGCTGGGACAAGGAGTTCACGGCCACCTTGCACAGTGCACAGTAGAGCAGACGCTTAGCCTTTTCCTCCTCTTCCTTGCTGCCCCCAGGCAGGGATGCTGGGGCTGAAGTTCCCCCTTCACCCTTGGTTACACCCTGTCCAGACTCTGGAACACTGGGAGGGGATGGGGAGCCAGGCTGTCTCTCTGGGGATCCTGGGGCTGGACCCAGGCCATTCTCCATGGAAACTGTTGGGAAAGAAACTTGGGGTCATCCCAAATGGTTCTTCATGAGGAGACTCACCCCCATTTCCTTGAGAGTAAGGGCCCAGGAATCAGGCCCCACCCTGTTACAACATGCATGTTTTCATACCCTGGGCCACAGCCAAATTCTGTTCAGCTGCCACTAGCTGGGTGTGTGACTATAATGCCTGGCTCACTCCTCCAAAGCTGAGGATAGCAGAAGAGGGTGGGCCTCTCTACCAAGCTACCATTAGGGTAAAGCTGTCAGCCTGCCCAGCCCCGGATAAAGGCAGAAACCAAGGATTTATTCCATCATGGCCTGCTGGCCAGCCTGGGCTTCCTTCCAGGACCACCCCATTCCAAAGTCTTGCCTGACCCTCAAGGAAGTACACCAAGGAGCAATGGGAAGGTGCAGAACCAGGAAAAGGGAAAGTCGGGAGAGGCAGATATAAGCACAGCAGAGGGAAACAGAAACAAGAACCAAAGAGGGAAGAAGCAGGGATCCAGGCTGCTCTATAATTCATGGCTCGATTAAAGATGCACAGGCCCTAGGCCTCTGCACTGGGTTCTTGCTTCTGCAGGGGAAACTCTAGCACTCCCACTCTTGCTCCAAAGCTGATCCAGTTTCCGGGTCATGGGGAGGGTTGTGGTAGGAGAAGGTGGAAGAATTCTTAACCTCTGCAGGTGTGTGCTCATCTGTCCTAGTGTCTGCTACTCATTCACAACACCTTCCATCTTTATCTCAAGCCAGACACATATACTCGTCCCAGACTGGACAGGATGCCATAGTTTATGAAAGCAGTGTGGGTACAATAACTACCCCATGCCCTTAGAAGTGTGCAGGGACTGAATGGGCTGAAGTACATAAAGCATCTACACAACAGTAGTCAAGAAATGTTAACTATCACCATCACCAGCTCCACCGTCCTTATTTTGTACAAGTGTTAATAAACTAAGCCAAGATGATCAGACTCAGAATCAGCCAGAGCATAATTAGAATGTAGGCCCGGCCCCTAGATCTTCAAATGCCAGGGGGTAGTTCTGTGTGTGTGTGTGTGTGTGGTCACAGTGGGGGCCTGGATCCCGAGCTGGGATATAGAGACTTGTTTCTCATTATTTTTAGGGTGGGGCCAGACTAAGAGGAAATGAGGACAAGGGGAATGTTAGGTCTCTCTGGAGCTGGCCATGACTGATATCTGATGTGGTAATCCCAGCGTGGGGTGGCTGATAGCCTTCTGTCTCTGTATTTCCTCAGCCTCAGTTTCTTGGAAGCAGGGTTGAGGATTGCCACCAGCCATGAGGGGAGAAGAACTGCAGAATTGCTTTCCATAAAGCTAAAAAAGGCCTTAAAGATTTTCAAGTTTCTTTCCCTTAACTTGGCTTCAAGAAGTCCACAGGTCCATCCAAGATCCTATAGGGAATCTCCTGGGCACATGGTCTCACCCTCCGGGAAATAGCACCTAGGGGTTTCATCTGGATCAGATGAATGGCCCCCTGTCCCTGGGGGTGCTTGCCAAGTGGCCTCCTCCCAGCCCATCGCTGAGTCAGTGGACAGCACAGAGAGTAGGGACTCTGTTGACAAGAGCTGAGGCAGGCGTGGGTGGGGTGACAGGATGGAATTTTGACATCACTATGCCTGGCTCCAGGACTCACCTTAGCTGTCAGTGGGAGTGAGGACTGAGGGAAGAGGAGAGGAGCAGAGGGAGAGTTCTAGTTCTGGGAATTGGGAAAGAAAGACAGAAATCAGTTGAGAAGTGTGAGGGGGATTTAGACATACCTGAACGAGGGGTTACACCATCCCCGCTTGGAGGGTTGCTGCCTGCTGGAGCTGGATCCCCTGATTCCCGGACACTAGGCTCCCTGCCTCGGGTCTTGGCGGCTTCGATGCCTTTCACTCTTCGGGCATGGCGGTTACCCTTGTAGTGTGCCTCAGCCTGGCTCTTCAAGGATGGAGGAAGAACACCAAGTCAGGTCACCTTTCATCTATGACATCCCACAGCGTGTCTTCAGGTCTCAGGGCGGCCTCAGCAGGCTGCAGTGTGCTCTGCCTATGCCCCTGCTGTGGAGAGCCCATGCTGACATGCCTAGTTATTGCTGTGGCTCACATGAGCGTCTCAAGCTGGAGTTCCTGGGAATCTGGACCCTGGCCGAAACCAGACTACACTTCACTACCACACCCAGGACCTGGCTGATGATTCAGGAGTAGAGGGAAGGGACCCTCAAGCCTGAAAGAGAGTGCTGAGCTGGGGGAGGCAGAACACGAAATTAGTTGGCATCTCAGACCCCAGGCTTAAGTGCCTGAGTTCCTCTTCGGCCCAGGATCCTGCTCTGCTGTTTCATATGCTCTGTCTCGATGCTTCTTCTAGGCCTTAATTCCCCTGGAGCCTCTGTGGATACCCTGGAGGACCCTGGACTCAAGCCCAGCTCTGGAGACAGGAGATAGCAGCAGAGACAGCTGTCAAAACAGAGACACTTTATGGGGGAGGGAAAAAGGACAAAAAGAGGGTAGAGCTGCTTGCTGTTGGTTTTCTATCCCTCCAACCTTGCCCCCTCCACCAGCAAGTGGAGTCAGGGTTGGGAGAGAGGATGCCTGGGGTCTCAGCAATGAGGCCTGATGCTAGTTTGGTTCTGGCTCTACTCATCTCCTGCCTGCCCTTACCCTCCTCTTCTGTTTGTGCCACCACTAAGAATGTATAATCTGGGAGTCACAAGGTCACCTAAACAGGTGTGGATGGGCAGGGAGGCAACACTGACGGCTTAGAGTGGTGGTGTACGGGCCCAGCAGAATGGTGCCTGTGCGCATGCGTGCTAGATAGAGAACTAGAACATATTTTCTTTTCCCCTGCTCAGCAGAAGGCTTTGCTGTTTTTCTCCCAAAATTTTTAGAGTCTGCACCCTACAAAGTCTGGAACTAAACAATGGAGCCTTAGAGGAAGGATCTGGGAGGCTTCTCCACATGGGTTAAGTCCCAGACTTTCAATGTGATTTGGAGGAAGGTTAGAAAAGGGGTGGAGAGAGGAGGAATGTGGCAGGTTGGATGGAAGTGGGAAGGGCAGTTCAGCAGATGCCAATGGGGACCTAGGTTCTGTGAAGAGCCAATGAGGTCAAACTCAAAACCTAAGGATGGCAGCGTAGAGGCCACACCTTCCCTGACTCCTTGTTTCTCAGCATTCTGGCCCAACCTGAAGGGTCAGAAAGGCCAGCCTTAGAGGATCTGTCTACTTCCTGCCAGAACACACAGCAATGTCCAAGCCTGGTGGCACAGGCTTGTAACAGCTGCTCATGAGGCTGAGGCAGGAGGATTGAAGGTTCAAGCCTGTCCATGCTACAGTAAGCTAGAGGCCAGCCTGGAAAACTTCTGAGGTCATATCTCAAAATAAAAAATAGAAGAAAGGGATGGAAGCTGGGCTGGGTGTGGTGGTGCATGCAAGTAAATTCCTGGACATTCAGGGCTAGAGAGAGAGAGAGAGAGAGAGAGAGAGAGAGAGAGAGAGAGAGAGAGAGAGAAAGATTTTTGTCTCAAAGAGGAAAGAAAGAAAGAAAGAAAGATAGAAAGAAAGAACAAGAAAGAAAATAGCATGGTGAAAATAAAGAAAGTAAATAACATGCCTTTGGTCCTAGGACTCTGGGAGACAGAGGCAGTCAGATTCTCTGAGTTCGAGAGCAGCTTAGTTTACAGAGCAAGTCCCAAGACAGCCAGGATTACACACATGTACCTTGTATCAATCACCCCAAAACTCCCCTCCCCCCCAAAAAGAAAGAAAAGGTTGGGGACACAGCTCAACCCGATCTCTCTCAGGTGCCTTCCACTAGCCCTGACACCTTCCTTCCCAAATTGTCATTCTTTGTCTTCCCTCAATATCCCCTAGCCACTGCCCCTCACTCAAAGTTCCCAGCTGTTGCACTCCCATAGGTCCCATGGCTGCCTCACCCTACTCACCAGTAGGTAGCAACTGGGCTTCTTACCTGAGAATTGAAGCGGATTTGACAGACATTACAGGAAATGACTGGGCGCTTGGTCTTGAGCAAGGGTCCTCCAAATGTGTGGGAGAGCACAGCCTTCTGTACAGGGTCCATCTGTTGATGTTGGACACAGTGAGCTAGGAACCCCTGTACAAGCTCATTTATCACCCCCATTTCCCTCTACCAGCTGAGGTAAACCAAGGTCCTCAGGCTCTGCCCCAGGCCTCAAGGTACCTAAGGCTGAGCTTCAGTTTTCTCGTTCTCGCTAGCCCAGTCTTCAAAGCCCTGGAAGGGACCTGATAGACACACTGGCCCCAGTGCTCCCGTTTCACAGGAATTATAAGTGTCTCCCCAAGGCCACACCATGAACTAACAGCAAAGCTGCAAGTTGGGCCTGGCTGTTACTCTGGCTCACCAGGAAGGTTCAACTCTGTTACCTTGGCCTGTCAAGGTTGAGGCCAACCTGTCAAAAGCCACTGACAGGCAGTCCCAAAGCATCAGAGCTTCCAGGGCTCTTGAATCCTTCTGTCCTACTCTGGGGTACTACTGTCTGCCAAGTGCAGCTTTTAGTTCTAGGAGGGAGATGCTCTTGGTTTCCCATCTCTGGGCCCTATCTCACCCTAACAATTCAGGTTCTGGATGGATTGAAGTCAGCAGCTTCTAACAGGAATACGGGACCTTGGGAGAGAATTGGTGTTTCTGTTGAAGGGCAGAGGGGAATGGGAATAACTGATCTGGTCCAAGTGAGACTGGAGGGGTTGGGAACCCTC
The DNA here is from genome assembly GCA_028658305.1 of Pachyuromys duprasi. Classification (NCBI taxonomy): domain Eukaryota; kingdom Metazoa; phylum Chordata; class Mammalia; order Rodentia; family Muridae; genus Pachyuromys; species Pachyuromys duprasi. Next base: position 315,627 of record CM053752.1, on the reverse strand, counting down.
TCTGTTCCACCCTGGGTCAGCAGATATCTCTGCAGTCTCCTGCCAAGAGTTCACAAGAGCAGGGAAGAGGACAGGAACTTCTCAGAGGCCTTCTGCTATCAAGGAATACTGCTAAGGGTCCAGAGGCAGAGAAACAGCCTCTGAGTTCTCCCCCTTTCACCCTGATGGCCAGAGAGGGGAGAGACTGGAACACAGCCAGGACTAGAGAGACTCTCAGAACTCAGGACTGAAACCTTATCTTCCAAGGGGCGGGAGTTAGGACATGTTTGCTGGTGACTCAGGGGTCCTTAGCAACTCACTTGAATCTCTCTCTGTGCTCAGGTTTTAGGGTTTTCCATGAGACAATGTGAAGGATAGAACAGGAATCTTCTCCCTGCCTCCCCCAGGAGTCTCTCCCGCTGGTTGAAGTCACTGTCAGGATGGGGCTTCAGGGTCCCAGTGAACTGAGTGCTGACCTATGTCTGTCCTGTTTTGGAAGTAGTGGATGCTGGAGCCACGACTGAGTTATGATAACCTGTGTGACAAGTTGGTCTCTTAGACTTAGTCTCAGTCTTAGGCTGCCCTTGACCAGAAGCAGCCCCTCTCAGTGGCTGTGTTCACTCCACAAACGTCTTGAAAGCCCCAGTCACATACAGGGAAAAGCCAGGGTAGGAGAGAGAGGGAAATATATATAGAGAAAGAATGTGTGCGCGTGCTTGAGCCCTTGAGCATCAGACAGCTTTCGATCAGTCTGTCATGGGTGGAGTGAGAATGAGTGTTGTGGACTGTGTGTATCATAACATTTCTGCATTGGGGGCTTTGCTGACACTGCGAATGATCAGGTTGTGTAATCTTCAGCTGTGTGTTTATCTGTACAAATGTATGATATGTTTGGCAGAAAGCAAGACAGACAAAGTTGGAGACAAGCTTTAATCAGAGAGGGGAGATGGAACACTGCTTTCAGCTTCTTAGTCTCCAGGCCTCAGTCCTTCCTTTTTGGGGACACTCCCACCCACCTCTGCCCCAGGCTTCTCCTGAGCCCTAGGCTTCCTCACATGCTGGGTGAGGAATGGGAATTCCGCCCAAACAGAAACCTAATCTGGGCCAGGAAACCTAAGTCCTATGAAAACAGGAGGGAGAGAATAGGATGGAGAAGAGAGTGGTCTCCTGCTCTGTCTGAACATCACCCCAGCCAGCTCCCAGGAAGGCCCAAGAGCCCAGGATCCCAAGGATGAGTTGTGCACTGACTATTCCATCTCTTTAACAGTCTAGGTTCCCCCAGGGGTGAGAAGTTCGGGGAGGGGAACAAGGAAGGGAGGGAGTCAGTCCAGCCTGGCCCACCCTCTCTTCTAGGGACTGAGGAGACAGCTGGTTGAAGGTGAGGGCTCAGGGCCCAATCCCCAAGTAGGTGGAATGTGAGCCACTGAGGTGCTCGTGTAGACCAAGGTCAGGAGGCCCTGGTGACCTAGATGAAGGCTCCCTAGGGAAGGGTGGAGGCCAGCATCTCTCAAGACACATCTGAGACCCTTCTGGGATGCTGGTCTAGATACACCTTGGTAAACTCTCCAAAGCAGTCCCCTCCCACCTGCCCTCCAACAGTGGTGAAGGGGAACGGCTCCCTGAAGCTGGACAAAATGAATCAGGCAAGGAGGAGGGAAACCAGACCAGGAGCAGGAGGGGGCCTGCGATGATCAGCTTTTCTCTCACTGCCCTTTTATCGGATGGAACCCACTGCTCCTTGTCCAACCACCCACTTTCCTACCCCACCCAAACCTCAAAATAAGGCAACAAGAGAAAGGGGTGGAATTGTAGGGATGGGAAACCTGAAGAATAGACAGGACTGACACGGGAAGGAGGACGCTGAGGGTGTCCAAAGAGCAGGTGGGAGTTGGAGGGGAAGAGCTGATGGGAAGAGGGCAGGGCTGGAGAAGAGAGGTCTGGCCAGCCTGGTGATAGGAGGGTAGGTGTAGGACCGATGGCAAGTCTGAGATTTGGGGTATTCCAAGGACCTGGGAAGCAGAGGCTAGCGTATCCAGCAAGGTGGCAGTAGTCGGGGGCGCCAGTTGGGCTCCAGAGATCGGTGAGGGCCGCGCCGCGTGGGGGATGGGCGACAGCCGAGGACTGGGCGAGAGGAGAGGTGGCCGGCCCCGCAGGGCGTGCGGGGATGGGGCGGGGGGGGGCGCTGCGGCAGCCACGGAGGCGGGCGGGGAGGGGCTGGGTGGCTTACCCTGCGGGGCCCTGGCGGCCGCGGCTCCATGGCCCGGGGCGGCAGACCTAGGCGGGGGCCGGCCAGGCGGGCCGGAGACGCGGCGCTCGTTGCCCGGGCGGCTCGGGGCTGTGAGGCCCGGCTGGTTGGGAGGAGGGGAGGCGGCGCCGGTCCTCCGGAGCCCGCCCCGGAGGCGGGGCCAGGGCGGGCCGGGGCCGGGGGCGGGGACAGGGCCCAGGAGGAGGAGGCCAGGGGGCTCCAGCGGAGAAAGCCAGGGACCACGACTAGACTCTGCTTCCAGAAAAGGCCTTCTTCAGGCCCGGGGCCTCTCGGCCAAGTAGCAGGGACAATGACCTGATGACCTCGGCTGCCAGTACTTGGGTTCCTTCCTGGGTCCAGTGATCGCACCAGTCCTATGCGTGACGGTGTGTGTCTAGCTCAGACCTCTGTCCTTTCTTTCACCTCTTCCGCCCTGCTTCGTACTGCCCTGCTGACAGCTTTTCCTATACTACCCTTTTCCAGCTTTCTCTGCACACAGCCCCCCGTGCCCCCGCCTTTAACAAGTTTTCGCCCACATATGTGGGAAACGAAGCCCGGCTACCCAAGATTCTCAGCGACTTCTCTAGTCGATGGAGCCCTTGGGCTGCCCGAGCAGAAATGACCTCAGAGTGGTGGACATCGCCCCTTAACTTCTCACCTCCTCTACGGGGTGCTCCACCTGCCCCAGAACCAGGTTCCCAGAGCTACGCTTCGTGTACTTGCTGCCCTCTGGTGGCCAAGTGTGACAGCACTGAGAAGGCCAAAGAATTCCCCATGGCCAGGAACACCTCATTTTCCCTTGGCCTCCATCTCTGGGTCTCAAAGCTCCCATCCCATCCAGGGCGGTGACCAGAGAGATACGTGAAGCTGGGTACTTGTTTGAGAAGGGCGACTTTGGAAGACAGTGACGGATGTCTAAGGACAAAGGCGAGCAGTGGACTGAGCATGGGGACAATGAGGGAAAACAGTAATGTGAAATGACTGAGGGCCAGGAACTGCCCAGGTAGGAGAGGGGGTTGGGAACTCACAGGGACAGAGAGAGACTCCCACCACTACCACCTACTGTCTATTGAGCCCTTGGAATGTGCCAGCTCTGCACTGGGCTCTTTGCTTGGATTATCTAATTTAATCATCACAACCGCGATTTGAAGTAAGTACTATTATTATCTTTACTTTATAGATAAAGGAACTGAGGTTTAGAGAGGTTGGATAATTTGCTCAAGGTCATAAGCTAGTAAGTGGCTGAACTGGGATTTGCGTTTAACCCTGGACAGCCTGACTGCAAAGCCTCGGACTTAGTGCTGCACAGTCCCTGCGAAGGCCGAGTGCAGCTTTTCTGCAGTCCTCACTCCTCTGCAGAATCTGAACTATCAGGCAGCCAGATGCGCTCTCTTGTCCTCTCTACCTCTCCAGAACAGACTTATCTCCAGACCCCCTCCAACTGCTGGCTCCTGTTTCTCTGGCCAGAGCCTCCTCCTGATTCCACTACCCAATTCAGCTTATTTTCCAAGGCTTTGGCCTTGCTCACCCTACCTTTCTTTTCCTTCTTTCCATTAAATAACAGTAACAGTCACCAGTCACCAGGCAGCAAAACTCTGATTGAGCACTAACTCTGTGCTAGGCATTATGATTTGTAATACAATCCACTCAGCCTTGTGACTTAGTGTTATTACGGCGCCCTCTCCCCACCCCCAATCTTACTATGGAGCCCAGTCTATCCTTGAATTTGTGATCCTCCTGCCTCAGCCTTTTAAGTGCTAAGATTACATGCATGTACTGCTGGGCTTGACCAATACTTCATTTCATAGTGGGTGAACTTAAGGTTTGGGATGGTTACCTGATTTGCCTAAGGGTGTGAAGCAAGGAGTTTGCAACATCAGTTCTTATCCTGGAAGTCAGATGCTAATGAAGATGCTGTTTGCCACCCTGCTGCCCTCCCAAGTATACTCACACTCATGGCTATATCGCTACAATTTATTTACTCACTCCTGAGGCATTGGGTCTCATATCCCCAGGCTCCTTTCTTTGTTCATGGCCTGTAACTCACTATGTGACCTCAGCATACTGAGTGCTGAACTACCACGCCTGGCTCCAAACTTATTTCAAGGCACTCTCTATTTTGCACTTAAAAAGGGTGTATGTGTGTGCAGGTGGCTCACTGGGTAAACACCTGCTCCTAAGTCTGATGACCTAAGTTCAATTCCCAGGACCTACCCAATAGAAGGAAGAAAATTTAGTGGATGGAGAGAACTAATTCCCACAAGCTCTTCTCTGACTCCCATACACTGTGGCATGTGTATGCACACACACTCCCACCCTCACAGTAAGGAAATAAAATGTACGTCTGGTGTGGGGAACACACTTTTAATCCCAGTACTCGGAGGGAGAGGCTGTGTGTTTGAGACCAGCTTGGTCTATAAAGTGATTTACAGACCAGTTAGTCTATATAGTGAGACCTGTTTAGATAGACAGGTCGGTAGACAGACAATGCAATAAAAAGAAGAAAGCTCATGCCTAGAATCCCAGCACTCAGCAGCTTGAAGTGTAAAGATCTTTGTGAGTTGGAGGTCAGCCTGGGACAAGCAAGAACTTGTCTCAAAAAAAAACCAAAAACAAAAACAAAAGCAAAAAAACCCAAATGCTGGACATGGTAATTCAAATTGCTTGAGAGGCAGAGATAAGAATGTGACGTAAGCTTGATGGTAAATTCTAGGCTAACCACTAGCCAGGACTGCATAGCCCGGCAGTGGTGGCGCACACCTGTGATCCCAGCACTCAGGGAGGCAGAGGCAGGTGGAACTCTTTGAGTTCCAGGGCAGCCAGTGCTACACAGAGAAACCCTGTTCTCCCCCCACCCAAAAAAAGCCAAATATAAAAAGGGGGGGCCAATGAGGCAGCTTAGAGGTCCTGTTACATGAGTCTGAGGACCTGAGTTCAGTCCATGGAACCCACCATAGAAGGACAGAATTTCTGACCTCCATCCACATGCTGTAGTTTGTACACATGTATACAATTTAAACACAGACAACAACAAAATGAACTTGATAAAACAAGTACATTCAAAATACGAGAGTATAGGGACTGGAGAGATGGCTCAGTGGTTAAGAGCACTGTCTGCTCTTCCAAAGGACCCTGGTTCAATTCCCAGCACCCACATGGACACTCTCTCACTAATAGCACATAAAATAAAATAAAAAAGAATTAAAAAAATATGAAAGTATAAAGTTGGTTTTCGAGCTGGGTATGGTGGTGCTTGCCTGTAATCCCAGCACTCAAGGAGGCAGAGGCAGGTGATCTCTGTGAGTTCAAGCCAGTCTGGTATACAAAGTCCAGGACAGCCAAGACTATACAGAGAAACCCTGTCTCAAAACAAACAAACAAAAAACAAACACACACACACAAAAAAACCAAAAACCAAAAAAAGTTGGTTCTCCACATTCTGAAGTTCATGCCTGTGGAGTCACTGATAGTATGCTGAAAATATTTGAAAAACTCATGCTGATATTGAACATATACAACTTTTCCTTTAATATTTATCACATGTATGTCCTTATGTGTGTGAGGCCTGTCATGCCACAGTGTACCTGTGAGGGTCAAAGGACAACGTGTAAGAATCAGTCCTCTTCTTTTACTTTTAGGTCCAGGAGAGCAAACTCAACCCCTTGCACTTGGCAGTGAGTGTTTTCACCCATGGAACCATCTTGCCAACCCTAGAGTCTTTCCTCCTTGTCATCATTCCTTGACCACATTTGTAACAGGTACTACAAATGACCAGATGCAATTTACAGTATAGCAGACTCGTAGGTTATTTGCAAATATTGGATTACTTTATGTAAGGGACTTTAGCAGCCACAGGCTTGTCATTCTTGGGGTGCTAGATCCAGTGCTTGTGAATGACAAGAGATGATTATATAATAAAAAAGTACATCTTGGTCTGGGGAGATGGCTCAGCAGATGGAAGCACTTGCCAGAAGACCTAATAACCTGAGTTTGATCCCTATATCAAAACTGGTAGGAGGGAATCAACTCCCAATTTTTCCTCTGATTTCCACACTTGCACCTGCACTCACATACATCAATGAAAAAATAAATATTACCAACAAAATATTTTAAAAGATTTATTTTCATTTTATGTGTTGTAAGTGCCCTGGAGGTCAGAAGAGGGCATCAAATTCCCTAGAACTGGAGTTACAAGTGGTTGTGGGCTGGAAGCCAAATGGGTCCTATACAAGAATAACTGTTCTTAACCACTGTGCCGTATCTCTAGACCTCAATAACTGAATATTTAAAAAACAAAACAGAGCCTGCCGTAGTGGTGGTAGTGCACACCTTTAATCCCAGCACTAAGGAAGCAGAGGTATGTGGATCTCTGAGTTCTAGACCAGCCTGGTTATGTAGTGAGTTCCAGGTCAGTCAGGGCTACATATTAAGATCTTGTCTTACACAAACAAAACAAAGCAAAAACCAAATCCACACCTCAGGCTAAAGAGATTGTTCAGCCATTAAGAGTAAGTGCTGCTCTTCCAGAGGACCTAAGGTCTGATTCCAGTACCTATATCAAGTGGCTCACAACAGCTTGTACCTCCACTCCCAAGAGGATCCGATGCCTCTGGCCTCCTTAGGCAAGGCCCTCAAGTGCATGTGCTTCTACACTGACACATATATAAATATAATTTAAAATAATAAAAATAAATCTTAAAAAAAATCACATCTCATTCCTAAGTGTAAATTCTCTTTCCTTCACAGAGTGGCATCATTTGTAGTTTCTTGAGTATCCATCTTATGGACATCCCAGCACTCACATAAACACCCCCTCTTTTAGTTTTATAAACAGTACCTAATATTTTATTATTTGCCCTTTTCTATTACATTTTAATTTGTATGTTTTGTAGATGTGTGGCAGGAATCAGTTCCTCCTTCCACCATGTGGGTTCCTGTGTTAGAGCTCATGTCCTCAGGCTTCATGGAAACCATCTTGCCCATATGTTCCCCTTCATTTCTCTCAACAGAGTCTCACTCTATAGACAAGGCTGGCCTTGAACTTGTGACCCCTTTTTTCCCTTCTCTTCAGTTTCAGTCCTGTGCCTCAGGTTCTAGAACAGCTGGCATCACAGGCCAGTGCTACCAGGCCTGGCTTTAAATTTTTAATTTTACTTTATTTTATTGTCATATGTGGAAGGGGGGTGCACATGTGTGAGCTAAAGGATAACTCTGTGGAATTGGTTCTTTCCTTCCAGCTTCATGTAGATTTTAGGGATTGAACTCAGGTCACAGGTTTGCATAGCAAATACCCTAGATACTGAACCATCTCACCCACTTCCACCAGCTTTGTTTTGAGCTTGTCTTGCTAGGTAGCTCAGGTGTTCCAGGAACACACTGCCTCTTGCTTCTGTCTCCTGAGTTCTACAGTTATAGGTGTAACCACCATGCTAGACTCTTACTAGTTTTTATTTTTAATGTTAATCCTGAGGATTGAACCCAGGACCTCATCCATCAGAGACAGAAGCTCTATATTCAAGGGAGCTGGAGAGATGCTCTTTCACAGGACCCGTCACCCTAGTTCCTGTGTTCCATTCCCAGCACTCATGTGAGGTAACTCCAGCTCCAGAAACTGATTCCTCTAGTCTCCATGAGCACCTGTGCTCATGTACACATACTCACAATTAAAGATAATACAGAATATATTTTTAAGCCAGACAGTGGTGGCACAAGCCTTTAATCCCAGTACTTGGGAGGCAGAGGCAGGCAGATCTCTGAGTTTGAGACCAGCCTGGTCTACAGAGTAAGTTCCAGGATAGCCAGGGCTACACAGAGAGATCCTGCCTTAAAACAACAACAAAAATTGTTTTTTAAGAGTCCTACTTCTGGTTTTTTTTTTTTTTAAGATTTATTTATTTATTATTTATACAGTATTCTGCCTGCATGTGTGCCTGCACACCAGAAGAGAGTAGCAGATCTCATTATAGATGGTTGTGGGCCACCATGTGGTTGCTGGGAATTGAACTCAGAACCTTTGGAAGAACAGCCAGTGCTCTTAAGCTCTGAGCCATCTCTCCAGCCCCCAAGAGTCCTACTTCTGAGCTTCAGTTTCAACTTGCTTTGGTCATGGCTTTAGCTCCACCAGAAGCTCCATGAAACTATGGGAGTCTGAGATCCCAGTGTAGGGACAGCAAAATGGCCGAGTAAAAGAAAGTGTTGCCATCAACCCTAACAACCTTGAGTTTGAGTTCCAAAACCCCAGTGGAAGGAAAGAACAGCCTCCTGAAAGTTGTTCTTGGACCTTCTCACGAATGGACCCTCTCACTCATGACGCAAGAGTATCAGTGCACACAGACACTACCAGTAAATACAGTAAAGAGGAAAACCCTTCAGGTTGTAGCTGATGGGGTGTCAGGCGTATACCCATAATCCCTGCAGAGGCAGAAACCCGAGAACAAACACACATGAAGGGGCCAAGGCTGAGTCTCAGGTGAGTCATTTAACCTCTGTGTTTCTTTGTCTGTAGAAGGGGACAATACTGGGGCTGCTGACCCTGAGAAGAATTTGCTAGTTAGGTCGAGGACAGCATTCCCTGCCCTTCAGCTCTAATTATGCCAGCTCACTTGTACTTTCCCAAAAGTTCCTTTTTAGTTCTTGTTCATGTGATTTGATTCAATCTGGAATGTCCTCTGAGGCCACTTCCCTTCATTTTATCTTATTTTGTTTTATGTATATGAAGTGGGTTTTTTTGGGGGGCGGCGGGGGGAGTTGTTTTGAGACAGGGTCTCTCTCTGTAGCCCTGGCTGTCCTAGAACTCACTATGTAGACTAGGCTGGCTTTGAACTCATAGAGATTCACCTGCCTCTGCCTCTCAGGTGCTGGGATTAAACACATGTGCCATCAAGCCTCGTTTTGTTCGAAGTATTTTGCCTGCATGTTTGTATGTGCAGCACATTCATGCCTGGCATCCTCTAAAGCGAAAAAAGGGCATCAGAACTCCTGGGAGGAGCTACAGATGGTTGTGAGCTACCATGAGGGTGCTGAGCATCAAACCCAGGTTCTCTGGAAGGGCAGCTGGGTGAGCTAGCTCTCTAGCCCTTCTCTATGGCCACTTTTAGAGTATGTTGTGTGTCTGAAATTCCAGTACTTGGGGGGCTGAGACAGAAGAGTTGCCAAGAGTTTGGAGCCAGTCTTATCTCAGAAAGACCTTATCTCAAAAAGAAAACAAAACAGTACAAAAGAAAAACAACTAATGATTCTTCAGAGCCCAAACCCTGAGTCCTTATTCCAGCTCAGGTAAGGCTTTTTCTTCTATTTTCCTTTATCCTGCTTCACTCCAGTTGGCCCTATAGGTTCCACTAAGTCTTGCAGGTTTTTATTGATACCTCCTGTGCTCCCATGCAAGCTAAATGCTTTGAACATGGCTCTTCATCAAGGTTATAGCTAACTTGCTATTATTCCTGCTCAATTCCTGGGCTTTCCAACTAATTCCCATGCCTCAACATGAGTGTAGTTATGAGCATATAGTATGTGTTCAGGGGGTTGGGGATTTAGCTCAGTGGCAGAGTGCTTGTCTAGCAAGCACAAGGCTCTGTGTTCGATCCTCAGCTCTGGAAAAAAAAATAGTATGTGCTCAGTGCTTTTTCTCTTCTTTTTATTTATTAAATTGTATACACACGCGCACACACACATATAGATATATATATTTTTGGCAGTGCTGGGAGTTGAACATAGGGTCTCACTCAGGCCAGGCAAGTTATTTACCACTGAGCTACAAGCCCTCTCACCTACATTTTTATTTTTTTATTTTTTTATTTTTTTTTGGAGACAGGGTTTCATGATACTCAGGCTGGCCTCAAACTTGCTACGTGGTTGAAAATAACCTTAAACTTCTGATCTTTTGGCCTCTGCCTCTTGTGTGCTGGGATTACAAGTGTGCTACCACATGCAGCTGAAATTGCGTTCTTGTTAGCATGTCTGTGACAGTGTTTATAACCTTCCGTCTGCCTTGTTGCCTATCTCCTTCTTGGATATAAAGTGTCTTCTGTTTATTCTCCTGTTAGCATGGGTCTAGGGCAGTGCTATTCTTACAGTCAGTGCTGGGTTTTCTCCTCTGTAAAATGAAGCTAATCACAGCCACCCCAGAGGATGCTGTTAAGGCTGAAATGTGACAAAGACTTTGTAAAAGTCAGAGTGCTATGCAAAAGCTGGTTTAGATTTCTGGGAGGAGTTTGTAGGCTGCAACTATGGGCTAAAAAGAACTTACTTACTCTCTCTCTCTATGACAAGGCTTGGGGAGTGGGGAGCTGGAGAGGTGGCTCAGTGGTTAAGAGCACTGTTGTCTGTTCATCTGGAGGACCTGAGTTCAATTCCCAGCAACCACATGGTGGCTGACAAACATCTATAATATGATCTGGTGCCCTCTTCTAGCATGCAGGCCAACATGCATATAGCGCACTCATATACATAAAATAAATAACTGTTTAAAAAAAAAAAAGGACAGGCCTTATCGATTGAGCTCTCCACAGGGCAGCAGTGGCACACGTTATTAATCCTACCCCTTGGGAGGCAGAGGCAGGTGGATCTTTGTGAGTTCCAGGCCAGTCTGGTCTACAACTCGAGTTCCAAGACAGCCAAAGCTACACAGAGAAACCCTGTCTTGAAATCCAAACCAAACCAAACAAACAAACAAATAAACAAAAGACAGGGGCTCAAGTATGCCAGGCAGCAGATGACCCTGAATTTCTGATGCTCCTGTCTTTATCTCCTGAGTTCTGGGACTACAGGTCTGCTACACCACACCTCATTTATGCAGTACTAAGTATAGAACTCAGGGCTTGTCTGAATTACATCTTAGGCACGTACTGTGTCAACCAACATCAGCCACTAAACCTTTCTGAGCCTCAGTTACTGACCCCATTTATCAAACAGAAATACTAGTGTCTGCCTTGGTAGGCTGTCTCTGTCAGGGGTGATTTCCTCTTCCTAGTCACAGAGACCTGAGTCCTGGACTCTTTCTTAGCTCACTCTTCCTCCTCTCAACACCACTTGGTTACCATGGTAAGTCAATATTTTCTTGAAGGAACCTCACCAGTCTTTCCTTCTTCTCCTCCCCATTTAGGCTTGTAGGACCAGACAGCCTCTTCCAGCTGTCGTCACTGTCAATGGCTACCACAGTCATCCTCCTCAACCACAACTCTTACCAAGGCACTCCCCTGCTAAAGAATGGGCAGTAGCTCTATGTTTCTTTTCCTATTACATATAGAAGACTTTGCTATCCCTCCAAGCTCTGTAACAAACCAGTCCTACCCACTCAACTGTATACTCTGGAGAGCTAGAGATGGTAAAGAGTAGCTGTGTAAGTTTGATCCCCAGGACTCACACAGAAATCTGGATGCCAAGGTGTGCTGTCTACAGTCCCAGCACTCCTGTGGTGAGATGGGAAGTAGAGGAGACTAGCTGAAAGCTCACAGGCTAACTAGCTTAAAGTGCACCAAATGGCAAAAACATTGCCCTCCACACTTATGCAATGGCACGTGTATTGTGTGCACTTGCACACAGGCTTACAAACACACAGGCAAAAATCCCATAGCTGTGCTAAGAGCCCCTTAGCTCTTTCCAAACCTGTCCTCAGCTCTTCCTACAGGCCTCCTTATTCTCCTTATGGCTGAGCACTTCACTGAAGGGTGAGTAGAACAGAGCAGTGTCTGGGTGGCAGACAGCTCAGCAAACACTCTGTTTTTCTTGCAGTTACTATAGCATCAGAGAGCCAGCGATGCCAGTGAGCCAGTGACTAGACACGAGAAACACAGGGTCACAGGAAGCGAGAATGAGTTAGGCCTAGAAGGAGAGCACAGTGGTAGACTGGGAGTGAGGGGTTCAGGGCTGTGGGGCAAAGGAGAGATGAACAGACAATACTCACGGTGCTGTAGTTGCTGAAGAGGCCCAGGGTTGGGGCTGGCTCCAGTGGAAAGGGCAGGATCTGCTTGAGGTCCATCGGGGGCTGCATGATGGGGGGCTGCCGGAGCAGAGGGAGGGGCCCTGCCCGGCTCAGGCTGCCTGAAGGGCAGAGAAAACATTCTGTGGGGTGGGAGGACTGAAGGTTGGGAACCCCATCCACACACACAGTGCTACTCCCTAATGGAGGCTCCCATACGCAGAAATGTGCCCTTAGAGTGTACATGTATGTGAACTATACACATACTTCCCCTGCCACTCAGGGAGCACATTCACTGTGGGCCTGGAAACACAGGCTGGTCTTCCCCTCTGGGTGGCTTTCGCTTCCCTCTTCTTCAGCCTTCTTCCCCAAGCCCTTCAGGCTTTTTAGAGACCCAAGAAAAGCCTAGATCTTCTCTGCAGACAGTCTGCCTCTATAGCTACTCTGAATCACAAACTCCTCCCTTGATCTGGAGTTCCCTGTGTATCAGGGTTTGTTGTATCCCCAGATCAGAGTTGAGTGGTGACTTATTCCATTGTCCAGAGGTGGACATTGAGGCCTGGATTTAGAGAAGGTTGCTGAATCTGGCTCCCTAAATTATGATGCTGTTCAGGTTATAATTCCTGAGTGACTGTCATCTCTGGGTGCCATGTACTGCAAGCCCTTCTGTAGCCCCCTTGATCCTACCAGACCCATCTGTCTCTCCAGGTGGGCTCAGTTCCAGCTCCACAAGAGGAACCATGGCCAAAGCCTCTGTGAGAGGAGAGCCTGCATGTGACCCCAAGGGGAAATGAAAGTCCAGCCAACCATTCAGTACCGCCCCAAGCAGTCTCTTCCCCCTGGAGTTCTGGAGGAGGCTCCACCAGGTGCCAAAGGACCCAGCTCAAATATGCTCAGGACCCTCTGGTGTTTTGCTGGCCCCAGCTTCCTTCTGAAGTGGCTGTTGTCAGCCAGCTGGGCAGTTCCTGCTGCCCTCTACTACACCAGCACCCTCTGCCAGCAGCAGGGGTTTCTAGAACAAAGGCCAGATCAGGAGACTGCATGCCCGGCCCTGGACCTCCCTTGACCTTCCTAGGGTAATGGGTCCCCAGGATTCTTTCTTGTCCCCTCCATAGAGACCCCCCATGTCATACCTTCCAAGCTGGTACTTGCTGCCCCCAGGCAGTGGCCTGGCCCTGGCCCCCTAGGGGCCTGGGCCTGACAGCGTCCCCTTCCCTTGGTTCTGCCCTCTGCCCCCTTCCTTTACCATCCCCCTCCCCCAGCCCAGTCAGTAGAATCAGCCAATCAGTGTCCTGGAAAAGTGGGGCAGAGGGGAGGGCGGGGGAGCAGGGATTAGGGGAATCTGAGGAGAGAGAGAGGGGGGGTGGGGAGGGCTCAGGCACAGCTGGGGGTGGAGAATGAGGTCCAGAAAGGTCTGGAGGGGTCTGTCTCTTTCACCCAATGCCAACACTGGAGGCCCAGGGTGCCTGAGGCAGAGGGGTTAAGACTTCTGGAAGCTTGATTTCTAAATTCTAAGGCCTGAAGGAGAGGATAGGATGTTTGCCTTTGGCCTTTGAACTGTTGGGGGTCTATTTCCTCTTCAGATGCCTTTATATTTGGAATGATTTGTAATGATGTGCATGTGTGCCTGTGTGTGTGTGTGTGTGTGTGTGAGAGAGAGAGAGAGAGAGAAACAGATAGACAGAGACAGAGAGACAAAGAGAGACAGAGAGGAGAGAGAATACCTGGGAAAGTGGCAGAAACAGGAATAGGTGACTAGAAAAAGAATGGACACAGAAGAGGTGAAGGATGGGAGAGTGGGAAGGGAGTTTAAAACCAGAAGACACTGCTGACAGGCAGGATGCAGAGCTAGATGAGGACAGGAAGACCCTGGGGCAGAGAACATAAGGCAAGAAAGATGAAGGTGAAGACAGGGACAGACAGAGGGATCATCTCCTCTTCCTGTCCTCTTAGGCCTCTCCCCTGTGCCCCACCCTTGCTCACTGCCTGGCACACTAGGGCAGCCTTAACGAGCCTCAGGAATGGTGAGAGAAACCTGAGTGCTCACAGTGTCCCCTGCTCCCACTCCCAGCAGCTGGTTTGGGGCTGGCACTTTCACACCAGAGCACCACGCACTGTGGCTTGGCTCCTTGACCTTGTCCCTGGCTGTCAGCTCTCTAGGATCCCACTCCCAAAACCCATTTCAGAGGAAAGAGATGAGTTCCAGAAAAAGCTACAGAGAACCACTGGAAGAGTCTCTATGTACCAGGCAGTGAGCAAGAGTCTTAACATACTGTGAACTTGGGAGATAAGGCAGTCTGGGAGATGGCTGTGAGTCTATGAAGCAGCCAGCACCATTTCTTCCATTCAGCATGTAAGGGATACCAGGACTCAGAGAGGTTAAAAAATTTGGCTGATGTCACACAGCCTTAAGTATCTGGGGCTGAGAATCAAATCAAGATCTGTCGCACTCTAGCAAATTCTTCCTCTGCTACATTGCTCCCAGAGGGCTCTCATTTAACGCTGAATTGGAGGGCTGAGCACTGCTCGCATCTGGTTTAAGCAGTGCATGGGGAAAGCAAATTCCTTGCTTTTCCTGGGTGTGGAGCTCTCCTTTAGCTTTAGAGGAGGAGAGATGGAGGACAGACAGAAGCCACTCAGCTCCCTGTAGCCTGGAACTGATGTGGAGCAGGGCTTGGGGAACAAGAGAAGTGGGACAAAGAGGTGAGACAGGGCAGAGTAAGGGAAGAGAGGAGCAATGCTGAGGGGCTGTCCCCAAGTTCTCTTGGCTCCTTCATTCTGAAATCTGAGATGGGGAAGGGGCACATGGCATCTTAAGAATTGGGTGAACAGAAACAGGGCCCTTCAGGGCTGGGGCCAGTGGGAGAGCACTTGCCTACCACGAGGGAGGCTCTGGGTTCAGTTTCTGACACTTCACTGCCCTTCCACTCCAAAAAAGCTCCAGGGTTATTCTTGAAGCCTCAGGCCCATCCACCCTTTTCTGAGAAAAATAGTTGCCACTTTTTGAAGCTTATTTTTATTTTTTGAGACTGTAGTGCTGCTGTCCTGCACTCACTACATGCAGACCAGGCTGTCACTTGAGCCCACAGAGGCCTGACTCTGCCTCCTCGATGATGGGATTAAAAGTGTGTACTACCACAACTGGCAATTAAAAGAAAAATATATTTTTTAATTTTTATTTTTATGTGTAAGAGTGTTTTACCTGCATATATAAAAATGCACTATGTGTGTACCTGGTACCCCCAGAGGCCAGAAGAGGGTGCTGGATCCCCTGGAACTGGAATTAACAGTTGGTTGTAAGCTGCAGTGTAGGAACTGAAATCCAACTCAAGTTCTCTGCAAGAGCAGCAAGTGCTGTTAAGTGCTGAGCCATTTTTCTAGCCCCCTGAGGCTTGTTCATTGACAGGACTTTATATACACAATCTCCCAAGAGATGGTTTCACTGTGCACCAACTGGGTGAGTAGCTGGTTTCTCTGACTGGCTCAGTCTCATTTCTCATCTGTCAAACTAGAACAGCAGTACTGCCTCCCAGACAGAGCGATGACAGCATTGAAGTCTGTGCAAAGTGCTGGCATGACACACTGGCCACTCAAAAATGTTTGCTGAATAAATAAATTCTTTTATGATGAATGATGACAGTTCATTCAGATAGGGGTGTTACTAGACCAAGGTCATACAACTAGTGTGGAATTGGACAGGTCTCACTCCAGAGTAAGGTTTTCAAGCATTATGCTTTTCTGAGTAGATGGGAGAAGAACAGGAAGACAGGAAAAGAAGAAAGGCTGGGGAAGAAGGAGCATATCCAAGGCATTTGTCATGTGGGTGGTGAAGGCAGCAGGTTAGAGGAAGAGGAGAGCAAATTGTGTGCTTGTGTGTTTGTATTCATGCGTGTGCATATGTGTGTGTATTTGAGTGTGCCCGTGTGTGTGAGTGTGTGCGCGTGCAGGACACCCAGGTTATGTGGGGTTGGGAGGAGTTAGGGCTGGGGCAGGCCTCTCTAGAAGGAAGCTCATTAGAGTAATTACCTACAACAGACAGAGCCCCACCTGCTTCATGGGGGGACTGTTAGCATGTTCTATTCAAGACAGTTTCCAAGGGGTAAGCCTGCAGAGCCGTGGATGGCAATGGCTTGTCCATCTCCAAACTCTGTTTAGTCCTGGATACTTTGCATTCTGTACCCAACAGTCAAGGCATATCTAGCTTCCTGCACATCAGTGAGAGCTGTTCTTTTCCTTCCTCCCCGAAAAGGTCTGTGGCTCCTGGGCTTTCTTAGGTGGGCTGGGTAGGCCTGATGTAGAGGAACAGCCTAGGCGAGTCTGCCATGAACCCAGCTGTATCCGGGAGTGGCCCATCGGGAGGGGCAGAAGCAGGGAAGTTTTAAGGGTAGGGCTGTGAGTTAATGACTGTCCCAGGTCTGTGAGACTGAAATCATGGTGGAGAAAGGCACCCCATGGGGCTAAGATGGGAACCAGCCTCAGAGATGAAAAAAGAGCTTGAGATCTCATCTTTAATCACCTTTTTTTCCCCTTCAAGCTTTTTAGCTTCTTCCCCAGAAATGCCTAAAATAAGGGTTAGGGTAGTGGGGGAAGCCTTGAACTCTTGTGTCTTATCCTTTTGGTGAAGTCCAGTGAATCTGTCCCCTCTGCCTCAATTCCTTCATCCTGGCAGAAGGCAGGCTGAGGGCTGGAAAGCTTTGAAGTTGAAGATGAAAGAGACAAGGGGATGATTGTGCACAACTAAAAACATCAGCCCTAATAACCTCGGGGTATATGTGGGTGGGGGTAGGGCTTTAAGGGAGGTGGTGCTTCGGATGGGAGGGGCTAACTGGAAGGACTCTCCCTCTCTAGGGACTTAATTGCAAAGGTTGGTGGCAGCCTGGGGAATGTGAACTCAAAACTGCCATCTAGAACCTTGAGGACCTGACGACTCCTCTTCCCCAAGACTGAGTTTCTCTGTATAGGCCTGGCTGTCCTGGAACTCACTCTGTAGATCAGACTGGCAAACTCAGAGATCAGTCTGCCTCTGTCTCCGAGTGCTGGGATTAAAGTGTGTGCCACCACCACCCAGCTGAAGGGCTGGTTCTTATGTATATTTTAATTTTGTTTCGAGACAGAGTTCACTCTGTAGCTTGGGCTGGCCTTGAACTCATTCTTTAGTCTCAACTCCCAATAACCTCCTCCCTCAACCTGCTGGGGTAATAGGCATGAGCCACTATATTCAGCTCAGCTAGGTAGGGCCATCTTAGGGTTCCTCTGGGGCTGCCTTGTAGAGGACTCAGTGACCGTAGCATTCAGACCCAAATACCTTAATATGGTTCTGAAGGCCTGGCAGGCAGTTTTTGCCCTCTCTCCTTCCTTCTTAAAGAGGGTTGGGATGTAAGGGGAGGGGGAACTGGGGGCTGAGGTGTATGGGGCACCACTAGGCTCCACCCCTCTGTGGACTTGGCACTATGAGGGTGTTAATTACAGTGTCCTTCAGGAAGATGACGGGCCAGCTGGTGGCAGGGTCTAATGTCAGAGAATCTGGACTAATGTTCTGTGTCTGGGTGTTGGCAGGCTCTTCCAGGTCTAACATCTAGTTGGACAAACAAGGCTTAGCCTGGCCTGTTCTGGGCAAGCAGGATACTGCCGCTGCAGCTGACCCAGGTACAGCCAGAGCACAGGGAGCACACAGGTTGGCAGAGTGGAGCCTGTGGGTCTGTGTTAGGGTCCTGAGTCTAAACTGATGGAGTGTCCCATAGAGTCGGGACAGTACTCTGAGAAGGGCTGACCACCTATTAGAGACAGCCTTGTGGGGTGGGGGCGGGGAGGTAGGTGACAGACATTCTTGTCTTGGTTCCCTAATTCCTTTGGATAGCTGTGATGCATGGCCAGCTGGAGGGAGGCAAGGCATGATAGTCATGAGAGAGGCTGATACCACACAGCAGCTAGATGGAGGAAGGAGGGCAGAGCGGAGAAAGGGGCTAGCGAAGTTAGTGGGTTACACAGTCAATGGAAAGAAGAGAAAACAGGCAGAGTCTTGGGAGAGGGACGAGGGCAAGGGGATAGAACATAGTCCTGAGGCGTCCTCAGTGGGGGCAGGGAGACCACAGGTGTCTGACAGTGATAGGGGCTCCACCTAAACAGGAACCCATCTAGCCAGGATGGAGGTCAGAGGTCAGAACAGGCCCTGAACGGCTGTGGTGGCAGGGCTGTGGGCAGGGGCTGCTGCGGAGTCCAGAGCACAGCCAAGGCCCTCTCCTCCCCCTCCCCCATCCCTGGGGCTCCCTTCACAATGTAGGTCATGAAGATGGGGTGGCCAAGGCTGAACGGGCTGGCTGTCAGAGCCCAGTGGGACTTCCCTTCCCCCTACTCTGACTTTCCTTCATCCCTTGGTCTCCTGTAGCCCCCGACCCAGGGCTGGGTGGAAGGGAAGGAAGAACGGGGAAGAAGGGCCCAGACAGCCGACGCAGGGAGAGAGGGGCAGGTCCCGGCGTGTCGGGGCAGGATGGCTGCGGAGACAGGCTCTAAGCCGCAAGAAACTGGGATGGACAGTTTCCCACCCGCTCCTCTACCCAGCCCCCTTATCTTCACCCGTCAGGTTCCCACCTCCCACCACACTCACCTCGAAGCTACACCCAGCATCTTCTTCCTCCGCCCCCCACTTCCTCCTTTCCCTCTTATCCTGGGCCCAGAAGGCTGTCGGAGTGGCAAAGCCAAGAGTGGGGGAAGGCGCTGGGGGTGACGGGTCAAAACCTTTACCTCAACTCTACCAGGCCAGGACCAGCCCCCTCCCCCAGTCTCTCCTACACTGTCTTATAATATTCATGAGTCTCATGAATACGCAATGTTCTCTTTATGGGGCGGGGGTCTCTCTCGGCCTTCCTCTTGCCTCTTCCTATGTTACCAGGAGAAGCCGCAGTTAGGGGAAGAGGGGACCCCAGATATGCAGCCAGATGGGGGGGGCGACCGAGAGGCAGACCAGCGGCCGCAGTCACCGCGGTGCCGAGGTGAGGGGGGGTGGTGACCCAGTGAGAAGAAACCAGGTACCCGGAGCCCGGAGTCATGGCGACCACTCACCGAGGATCATGCTGGGGACCCTGGCGCCCGGGGTTCCGCGTCGTTCTGTCCCGGGGGCCGTTCTGGCCGGACTGGGGGTACGGGGGGAGGAGTCGGGGAGGAGCAGGGGCGGGCCGAGGCGGAACGGGGGCGGAGCCCACAGCAGGTGAAGACCAGAAGGGGCACCCTGGCACCCCGGGCTCCGCGAGAGGGCGTCCTGGCAACCTCCGGCTTTCTTCAGCCTTTCAGTGAACCACCCCCAATCTCTGGGCTTTACGATGTGGCTCTAGCTGGGGCTAGGGAACAAGATGCGTGAGGTGATGGAGAAGGTTGGAAACTAAAATGCCTGTGCTCCCGAGGGGCTCAGTCTGAGGGCGGGAAGACTCATTCTAAGTGCTCTAGGGAGGGACAGAGCCCCGGTTGGCTGGGATAGTGATGGCCTATGGGCCGAGCCCAGGAGGTGCGGTGAGGGTGCCTGGTTCCTAGTTTGTTCTTCCGCTTCAGAGCAGTGTGTCGGGATTGGGTATCAGAGGTGAGTTGGCTGTCTGAAAATGGATCGGAGGTTGACAGCGTTCTTAGGGGCAGCTGAGTGAACAGACTGCAATCAGTGGTCCTGAGGAGGTAGAAATAGCTTGCAGAGGCGATCGCTAGGACATTTGGAAGATGACAGAAGGTCAGAATCAGCGAGGTATAGACTTATAGAGAGGTCCTGGACTGAGTTGGTGAGAAGAAGCATCTATCCTAGGCTCAGATGCAGGACGTTTTTCACCGAGGAGAGCTTTGATTCCGGTGGCAGGGGTGTGGAAGGCTGGGGAGAACGTCTGAGGATGGGATGCTCCTAAGGCAAACCGGAGGAGGCTGGTTGAGAGTGGGGAGGTGTCTGGGGAAGATGCAGCTGCTGCAGCCCGAACCTGTCTGTACCTGCCACAAGAGGGAGGGAAGCAGGCAGAGTTCCCAGAAGGCCAAGCAGCCAGCTTTAGGCCAACCCCAGCCAGAGGCAAAAGGGATGAGACCAGGAATTGGAACAATCAGGGTTTAGGGAGGGTGGAGGAAAGCGTGAAGAGCAGGATAAAGAGTGGTAGGACTGGCTCCAGAAACTTTGAGTTAAGGAGAGCATGTCTAGCTTCTGGAGGGAAGCTGGGGCTTGGTGGCTAATTCAAGTGCCAGAAGTTTAGGTTCCTGTTGTGGGCCCCAGCAATGTCTGCCTTCCATCTGTGAGAAGCTGTTTGCAACTGCCAAGATGTCCCAGCTCAAGGATAAGTGAATGATAGGTGTCAGCACCTTGCTCTTTGGGTCCTGTGATCCGGCTTTGAAGAAAGATATATGACCTCTGGGTCCACCAGAGGCAATCCTCTTGCTTTGAATCTAACCTGCCAGAATCCCATTGTGTTTCTATAATAGAAAGTCTGCTTCTTAGATTTAACCTCTCCTCCCCTTTCCCAGGTTTCTCTCCTGGGGAAGAGACATGCTAAGGGGCCAGCACTGGGCAGGTTGATCTGAGATCCCCCTTTGCTCTTCAGGCCTCATCCACCTGCCCATACTGTCTCCAGGGTCTCTGCTTTAGGTAAAACTCAGAAGAGTGGTCGCTTAGCTTACTCACTATGGGAGGCAGCTGGCTGGAGGGTGGGGTGACCTTGCAGGCAGCTGGGGGGGCATTGTGTGGGGTGAATTCATTATTGATGAGCCCTGCACCCCAGGCTACTAATGAGTCCAGGCTGCCTGCCCTAATTGATGTCAAGAAACTTGAGACCCCCAGATCACCTTCCTGCCTGCCAGCTGCCTCTTCTGAGCCCCTTCCCCCTCCTACATCCCCAACTGCTCTGTTCACTTCCTTCTCTCTTCTTTTCCATCTCCACCAACACAGGCAAGGAGAGGGTTCAGGCAGTTGATTTCCAGAGACTCCACACTCCTCTGGATTGCTCAGGCCTTGGAGTGGGAGACACATTCTATTTGCAGGGTCGGAGGTTGAGTAGAGGTAGCTCAACTCAGAGGAAGCCGACTTGGAAGAATCAAAGAAGTACATTAGGGATGATTCTGGTACTAGATGACATCCATGGTATGCCTGAGCCCAAGGAATTCCTTCATTAGAGGGAGATCTTGACACTCTCCAGAAGCAAAGGCACCACATAGCCATGCTAGCCGCCCTCAATCTCCATCTCCTTTTCATCAGAGCGGGAGACATTTCAGATCCAGTCCCTGGAGTTGGTGTCAACCTTCTCCAACAGGATCTCCTTGAGAATTTCTGCTGTCCTTGGACAGATTGGGTGTTTCTCTGCCTCACTGTGTCTCTGCTACCCCAGTCCCTCTTCCTTTGTGAGCTCTGGGAAGACTCTCCTTAAGCATAGGAGTCTAAGACCTCAAACTGGTGTTGTAGTCCAGGTGGAGGAATATTTGAAGTCTTTTTTTTTTTTTTTTTTAAGGAAGGCTTTATTGTACAGGGTCAGGGCAGGGGAGAGAAAAAACAGGGACAGGGATGGCAGTGGGAGAGGACAGAAGACAGAGGAGGATGGTGGTGGCCCTCCGAGAGAGAAAGAGAGCAGGGATGGGAAGAGAAACCAAGGCGGAGAGGAGAGGGAGAGCTTAAAGAGTCCAAAGAGTCTGAATTAATAATAGCTGGTGTGGAGAGTTTCCTCCTTGAAACAAATTCCCAGAAATTTGTGGCTATGCTGCCCTCTGGTGGTAAAATCCTGGTCTAGCAGCGAGACTTAACCATCTTTGCCCTCTTTGGCCTTTTGCACATCATGACAGCCTTTGAGAAGAGGACCCTGGGATCCCTCATGATGCATGATTTCTCTTCAAAGACCAGAGCTTTCTGGCATGTTGGTTAAGAATAAGGGCTTTCACAGTCGGGCAACATTGAGGAGTGTGGCTTGTTCTTCAGTGTGACCTTGGGCAAATTACATAAGCTCTGGGCCTCAGTGTTTCCTGGTTTAGATGGAGGTAATGGTACCATCACAGGATTGCTACCTTAAGATGTGGGGCAAATGCCTGTTGAGCAAGCCTGACAACCTGGGTTCAGATCCCAAGAACCTACAGAAAAGCCCGACACAACAGTCTGTATGTCTGAAATCTCATTGCACCCCTGAGCCTCGGGAGGGGTGCCAGAAGCTTACAGGCTAGCTGTTGTATTCAGCAGTAAACAACAGACCCTGTCCCAAGCAAGGTGGATGGTGAGGATGACATTTAAATTCAAGATTGTCTTCACATGTGTGTACTGAACTCACACACCTGAATATAAGCACACACACATGCACAGGAAGAAAAATTAGATGAGATCATGTATATGAACCATTTAACACTCCTCATCCTGCCCTTGCACTGGCACATAATAACAATTACAATACAAAACCCCAAAGCAGACTGGTGATTAAAGGCACTTGTCACCAAGTCCAAAGATCTAAGGTTTTTTTGTTGTCTTTTTGTTTGTTTTGTGTGTATGTCTCTCTCTTTCTGTGTAGCCCTGGCTGTCCCGGTACTTGCCCTGTAGACCAGGCTGGCCTTGAACTTAGAGATCTGCCTTCCTGTGCTTCCCTAGTGTTGGGATTAAAGGTATGCACCACCAATGCCAGGCATGAGTTCCATTTCTAAACTCGCTTGGTAGCAGAAAACCAAGTTCTGCAAGTTGTCTTCTGACCTCTATATTCACAGTGTGGCATGTGTGCCCCCCCCCCATGCACACAAAATGTGCAAAACAAACAGAAACACTAATGGGCTTTCCTGTCTCTTTATTTTTCCCATTTAAAGGAAGCCCAGATGTTCTGTACAATCTTTCTTCACCTTTTATAAACCTCTGTGCATTCTTTATTAATTCCCAACCCCAAAGAGAATCCTTTTCTCCTTGGTGGAAGGTAGGTAAGCCCCTTGGTGGGGGCTACACAGGGTTTCTCTGTGTAGCCTTGGCTGTCCTGGAACTCAGATCTGTAGACCAGGCTGGCCTTAAACTTACTATGCAGTGTGTAGCTGCCTCCATTTCCAGAATTCTAGGATTAGAGGCATGTGCAATCACACCTACTTCCCTCCCTTTGTCTTTTAACCATGTAGAAGTTTCTGGGGTTGAGGGAGTAACGTTCCTGGCCCCTAGTGGGAATAAGTCCAAAGGAGACAGACATTTCCTTCTTGCTCTACTTTCTGGGTCTAGGATAGGTCTGGAGAGTAGGGCAAAAGGACAGATTACAACTTTAATCAGTTGGGACAGTGGGTGGGGTTTATTGCACTTGCAACAGAGTTTAAATAAGTTGGGGGTGGTTCTGGAGGAGAGGGGAGGGATGGAGAGGGAGGGAGGGAAGGGCAGCATCAGTGCAGCTGGTGGGCAGAACCCAGGTCCTGCAGGCCTGGGGCTTCCCATTCTCTGGGGAACGGGTGAGCCTGTTTGGCCAGGCTGAGGTTCCAGATCTGTTGCCACTGTGGCCTGGTTAGGGTCCTGGGCAATTCCTGACTTGTCCTAAGTCAGGGATGAATGGGGCCCTAGGCCCCAGGTCTTGCAGACCCAAGTGCCATCCTGGGTCTGCTAGCATGGGTTCTTAGAATCTGAGACTGGGTTCCAGATGAACCCCAGTCCCCAGACTAGGTCTAGCTCCATTCTCATCCTGGACCTGGGCCAGCATCAACCTTTTGGGATTAGTTCTGAGCTGGCCCCGCAGCACCATCCATGCTTAGTGTTCTTTATTGGCCCTCCAGGATGGGGTCTGTTGGAGCTCCCAGGCCTCACTCTCCAAGGCTCAGGCTCTTAGTTGTGGGCTTCCTTTGCATCTCTGGCAAGTCTTTGCAGGCTGGAGCCAGAAAGGAAGACCTGGTGGCATGTCTGGCCCAGAGAACCATGGATTCCCTATTTATGGCTCCAAGTTGCTTTCAGAAAAGTCTCCAAAATGCAAAGGCTGAAGGAAGGCTGGGGCTTCTGTCCCTGGACCTGAGGCTCTCATCCATGAGAGGGCATGTGTAAACGAGGGTCCTTCACAGTGCATGGGGGTAAGGATCCATAAGCTTCTTGCCCCCCAGCTCTGGCCCTTCAAGTATGTCTCTGGGCTGGGGAGAAGTTCTCCCCAGCCCTCAGCACCTTCAGGAAGTACCTAGTCCCTCCCTGTTAGAAGGTAGGGAACAGGCTGTTCAGGATCAGGAGTCTGAGGTCAGGAGGACTTAGGCATCTGAAGTGGCTGGAGGCTTGAGCTGAGCTTTTTCCATGGCAGTGCCGTAGGGGAGGGAGCGTTTGAAGAAACCAAGCTGATGAGAAAGGAGGCACAATGAGAAGTCATATTCTTCCCGACTAGTGGTCCAGGGCAATGAGGTCTCTTCTGCCTCTATCTTCCCCATCCTGCCAAAGCGGTTTCTGAATGCACATTCAGATACTTTCCCAAGGGGTCCAATAGATGTGGGTGGTCTAAAATCAGGGGTTTATTTTGGGGCAATCTTTTATCAGAGTTTTAAAAATGCTCCTAGTTAAGCCAGGAAGGGTAAACATGTTCACCTCAAGTGCCACATTTGATTGCCTAGCAGTGGCTGTCACCTGTAAGATATGATCATTCATTGTTAGCTGCCACAGAGTTTTCAAAGAAATGATAGCACAAATGCTATCATATATTTGCCATCTGTGTTTTTTGCAATATGAGCAAATTTATCCTGAGACAGAAGGCCTCTTTTTAAACTGGAGGCCGGAGATTGAAGGGAGGAATCCAATAGGAAAAGACAGGATGGGGTGTGTCTGACCTTGTAGAGGACGTAGATGAGCAGACCTAGGAGCAGGAGGCCAAAAAGGATGGCTAGGATGATGATCCACAGGGGGACACCATTGCTGCCTTCTGCCTTGGTCCACTGCACAGCCGTGGCCACCTGTGTGTAAGCCAAAGGAGACTGAGAACATACAAATTCTTCCTGCTCTATCCCTGGCTACCACTGGCTGTTGGATCTAGACCTAACTCTCACTTTTAGCTAACAGAATTCTGAACTTAAGGCTGGAGAGATGGCTCAGTGGTTAAGAACACAAGCTTTTCTTGCAGAGGACCCATACTCAACTCCCAGCACCCACATGGCAGCTAGCAAATGTCTGTAACTCCTGTTCTAAGGGATCTGATACCCTCACACAGACATACATGCACGCAAAACACCAAAGTACATAAAATATAAATAAATAATTTATTCTTAAAAAAAAAAAAAGAATTCTGAACTTAAAGATGTAACAATGTGAAGTACATAGTGTCTCTTGCTTTTTGTGCTTTCACACCTGCTGTTTTCCCCACCCAGAACCTTCCTTTCTGGAGCAGTTAGTCTAGGTAGTCCCTTCAGACCTCAGCTTGCACACCATTTCTTCAGGAAGTCTTTCCAGACTCTGTAAGACTGGGTTCAGGTATCCTATGACATGATCCCA
The DNA here is from genome assembly GCA_028658305.1 of Pachyuromys duprasi. Taxonomy (NCBI): domain Eukaryota; kingdom Metazoa; phylum Chordata; class Mammalia; order Rodentia; family Muridae; genus Pachyuromys; species Pachyuromys duprasi. The sequence goes on along the minus strand of CM053752.1, from coordinate 290,091 downwards.
TACTGTGTGGCATGTGTCACCCTGATGTCACTGCTCTCTAGGCTGGGACCTCCAGAGCAGAGACAGAATGTTAATCTGGCTGATCACTTTATCTCTGGACTTACAAAGTTAGGAAATATTTGCACAGAGCAAGACCAGCCTCTGTCTGTGTTCTCACTCTGCTTCTGACATTGTTGAGCCTGCTTTCTTTGACCCAGACCTCTGATCTGGAACTTACCAGAAGTTTCTTTTGGGGCAGCTGCTGAGGCAGGATTTGGTAGGGCATCTTTAGGGCTTCATATACAGCCTCACACTGAAGGCTAAATGGCTGGTGCTCCCGCTGTGGGTGGAGAAAGGTGGTCAGGGCACCCCTCTTGGGATCTGAGGGACTTCCCTACAGCCTGTCTCAGGACATGATCTTCCCTACTTTGGACTCACTCTTGATGTTCCTTATGAGAAATAATAAATGCAAAATCAAATAATCATAACTAAATAATGCATAATCAGATGATTACATGTTTAATATATATTTTGTAATGATTACTATGGCTTAACATCCAGGATTATGGTTGGTCCATAATGTGTGCTTAATAATTAATGGCTTCTTTTCTCTTCCTATTTCTGCCTGTCTGTTCACTAAGGATTCATCTCATCCCCTACTCTCTTTTTTTTTCTTGATTAGTCAGACAATGGTGGTGCAGCACTCAGGACAGAGAGGCAGATCCCTGAGTTCAAGTCCAGCCTGGCCTACGGAGCAAGTTCCACAGAAACCCTGTCTCAAAAAACAAAACAACAACAAAATAAGTTACACTTTTTTGTGTGCTTGTGTGGGTTAAATGTGTGCACACACATGCCAGTGCACACGTCCCACGACACACATGTGGATGCCAGAGGACAACTTTTACAGGTTTGCCTTTCATCTTATTGCGGCTGGTTCTCTCTTGGTTCTTCACCGTGCTGCATACTCTAGCTAGCCATTAAGCTCAGCTTCTTTTGTGGGCTCCAGGAACTGAACTCAAGTGGTCAGGCTTGCAAACTAGCTCATTTACCCACTAAGCCATACCCCAGTCCTCATTCCTTTTTTTCTTAAACATTGATTCATTCATTCTTTGTGTGTGTGTGTTTTGGCATGCACACGCCAAAGCTTGTCTATTTGTGTGTGGGTCAGAGGACAGCTCAAGGGAATCAGTTCTCTCCGTCACGTGAGTCCTGGAGATCAAACTCAGGTTGTTAGGCTGGGATGGGGGCACCTTCACCCTGTGCCTCTCAGAGGCCTTCTTTTCTGTTTACTTTTCTCCTCTTTCTCTCTCTCTCTCTCTCTCTCTCATGTATGTACACGTGCGGGTAGGTCAGAGGCTGACAGCAGGGATCTTGCACATTGAGAGCCGCTCTCTTGCGGAACCTATAGCCCAGAGCCTACCATTTTTGTCTTAAGTGTTTGGCCAGCTTGCCCCAAGGATTCCCTGTTTTCCCTCCTGTGTGCTGGGATTGTGTTGGAGCTGCAGCCACACTGGTGAGACCTTCATTCACGCAGCTGCTGAGGCTTTGAAGTCTTCACGCATCTAAGTATTTATCTGCAGAGTCGTCACCCAGCCCCACCCACTCTGGTGTGTGAGTCCATGGATTGGCTATGCTGGTTATGCACTCTACCACTGACCTACTTTCCCTACTCCCTCCACTGTTTCTCTTGTTGTATGTGTAAAATAAAATTTATTTATTTATTTATTTTGAGACAGGGTCTCACTATGTAGTCCCAGTTGGCTTGGAACTCACTTGTGTAGACCAGGTTGATCTCAAACTCACAGTAATTCACCAGTCTCTGCTTCCTGAGTACTCTAATTAAAAGTGAATAAGTGCTACCAGGCTCTACTGCTTTTCTATCAGGGCCAGAAAGGGACATAATTGCTCTTACTATGGCCAAGAGGTGGTGCCAAGAACACATAACTGGCCTAAACCAGGGTGAGGTCGAGGAACTAGTGTGTGTGTATGTGTGTGTGTGTGCATCTGCGCGTGCACGTGAAATTTACCAAACCAGAAGTGGAAGGGAAGATATCAGGAAAAGAACAGGGTCAGTCCTGTTAGGACCAAGGGTTGGGGTCCAGGCTGCATAAAGTTTCCTTACCTGCAGGAAGGTCTTGGCCCAGACTCGGAAATGCAGCTGCAGACTCCGGCTCTCCTGTCGGTGCAGCGGCCCAAACTCACAGCGCAGCCTGAAACACTTGGCTTCCGGGCATTTCTGGCAAGAAAGGTGTTTGAGCCCAGAATTTTGCTCTGCTGACCCTGAGAACTCAGACAGGTATCCAGTTATTGGGACAAACTTCTTTCCCTGGAATGACTTACCAGGACCTGTGGCCCTGAGGCGGTAGATCTCCTGCCTGGAGCCTCTCGTTTCTGCAGGTGGTGTGGCGAACTCTCGGGATCCAACTGGAAGAGAGACACCCTCACCTGCCCCTCCTGCTTCATTATAAGTCAGCCTGAACCTGACTTCCAGAGTAGGGGTCCTACTTCAGTCTGTGTCTCTGTGTTCAGCCAACCCACCTACTGCCAAGAGCAAGGTACTCTATCTTGTTCTGCACTGTGTAGGAAATATGTGAAGAAATCATGAAGCCATTCCTTCCTCATGGCCTCTGTACTCACTATTCCCTCTATTGGGAATGTTTGTTTCTTGTCTGACAGACAGACCTCAGCTTTGTCTTTCAGGTTTCAGTTGAATCATTACTTAATTTGTTTATTTAGCAGTGCTGGGATTGAACCAAGAGCCTTGGGTGTGCTAGGCAACTGTTCTACTTGGCTAAACCTCTTCAAGAGGTTTCCCATAAGTCAGCTTCATATCCTACAGCATGTCCCATAGGCCTGCTTGTCTGTTTTCTTTCTTTCCTTCAAGAATTCTCACTATGAGGCCTTGGCTATTCTAGAATTCACTCTGTAAACTGGATGGGCCTTAAATTTGTGGTTATCCTGTTATGCCCTCTTCTGAATGCTGGTGACTAAGGTGTGACCATCATGCCTGGACAGCTTTGCACTTTCCTTTACTTTGTACCCATCTCCATTTTCACTCAGGGTCTCACATATGTAGCTGAGAATAATCTTGAACTTCTGACCCTCTTGCCTCACTTCCCAAGTGCTGGGATTATAGGTGTGCACTACCATGTCAGGCTTTATCACTTTTGTTCTTTTTTGGTTTTTTGGAGACAGGGTTTTACTATGTAGTCCTGGCTGTCTTGGAACTCATGCTGTAGACCAGGCTGGCCTTGAACTCAGAGATCCACCTGCCTGGCCTCCTGAGTGCTGGGATTAAAGGTGTGGGCCACCACAGCCAGATTCTTTTTACTTCATATTGTCTACTAGCCTTCATGAGATGCAAGCTCCAGGATGTGTAGACCTTGTGAGTTATTTGGTGTGGGATTTTTCCTAGATCTGACAATGTTCACTTTAACACTTACTTCACTAAGTGCTATTTACAAACACATTCTCAGAGAAGGCCAGAGGACAGGTGGTATAGATCCGGAAGCACACCAGGAGAGAGGGAAAACTACTTCAGGCCAAAGGACACAAATGTGGATATGGTCTTTTTTCTCCTTCCAGATCTTTGAGGTGCCTGAGTCTCTCCACCACTTCTGATAGCCTCCTGGCAACTTTTCTCAGCCTCACATCCCCAGTTTTCCACACCCATGCCCAGGTCCTCACCTCCAGCCCCTGTGAGTTGGGGGTGTAGTTGGAGGTGCAGTTGCTGAGTCCTGTCACCCTGGTCACGTAGAGGAGCTGTTGGCCTTCCAGAGCCTGGGGACAGTTGAGCTCCAGCACACCCTGGCTGATGGAGCTGGGGCCCTGGTTGATGAGCTGAGGGGGAAGAGCACAACTCTCTGAGGAAGGAAAGGCAGGTTTGACATGCAGGCCTCTGGGGTCACCACCCACACACACTGCATCAGTGCTCCTGTCTGAGAATGGAAAGAAACCCAAGGGCAGCAATAAAATCTACTTCAGCCATTACTTTTGAGACACGGTCTCACTCTGAAACCCAGGCTCACCTGGAACTCATAGTAACCCTCCTAAAACAGCTTTCCTTTGTAAGGCAACAGATTGGTGTGTGCGTCTTCTGTACATTGCTCATAGGCCCTCAGTACTCACCTGGTCATCCCCTCTTTATCTCTCCACCTCACTCGGGTCCTAGGTGCTGTCATCTATACTGGCACCTCCTTTCTTTCCCCAATTTGGCTTAACCCTGGCGTGTCTCCCAACCCTCCTCACCTCATAGACATGGTGGACAGCCGGGCCCACATCTCCTTCCTTCTGAGGCTGGTCTTGAGGGTTCCAGTCGCTGACTGGGAAAAGCACGGCTTCAGGCTTGGAGACCCTGAGGAGAAGGATGGTTTAGAGTGGACAAAAGAGACCCATGTATTCATCCCTGGAAGCCCAGCACCCTTCCCTCTAAAGGTCCCATTCTTCCTGGGCACCGACCCGTTAAGGGAGACCTGGGCTTGAGCCTCCACTGAGAGCGGGAATGAGACCACATTGCTTTGTGAGTTGTTCAGATTCTTGCTGTGGGATGGAGACAAGAGTGAAGCAGTTTGACAAGAGTCCCCAGTCACCAGACTCTGCCACCCACCCACTTTCCCTTCTTCCACCCTCAGCTTAGTCCTAGTGCAGGTCCCGTCACTCTACCTGAGGATCTGGAAGTCAAACTGGATGTTTTTCTTTGTGTCTTGAAGATGAGGAACAGTGAAGCGCAGGCCACCCCAGAGCTGTGTAACCAAGAGAAAGGTGCTGTTAGATGGTGTCTAGCTGTGCTCTCTCCAAGTCCTTCCTCTTCCACCCCTGACTCACACTGGCGCCTGCCTTCATGGGGTTGCCCAGGTCACACACCAGCTGGCGGCTCTGGTTTACAGCAAAGTAGTCACAGCTCAGGCTGGAGAAGTTCTGGGGACAGGCAGGCACAGGTTGGTCAGGCTTTGGCACCCCTCTAGAGGGGGTTACCACTACAGCCCAACTTGGGAGTCCTTCTCACCCCTGGGTGTCTGACAAGTCCAGAGTACTCGGCTTCCAGAGGGGCTGTGACCCAGAGCTCAGCCTCATAGGCGCCACCCTCACCCATGTTTTGGGCATGGAACGTCAGGTTCAGGGAGTTCTTGTCTCCCAGGTACACATGCTTCTTCTCCCTGAAGGGGTACATAGGGTAAGGACAGCGAAGAATGAACCCACAAACTGCGGCACTGGGGCGCGTTTATAGCGCAGCGGCACGGCCAGCTCTGGCAGGACTAAGGTGAGGTGCTGTAGAGCACTATGCGCAGTCTGTCTAGAGCTGGAGAAATGAGTGCTTCTGTAGGCAAAGCTGAACATAGAGATGCTCACAGATCCCGTAAGGACAGGCAGCTAGTGTCCCTGGTTCCTGGTCCCATGGCACTGCTACTCACCCATACACATCCAGCTGCAGGTCAGGCACACAGATGTTGTCCTCACCACAGCCGAGCAAGATCTGGGCCTAGGGAGTGGGGTAGCCTTGAGAGAGGCCCTATCACCCCTTTCCTAGGGCTCTGTCTTAGGTGGCAGGCCTGTCTTCCCAAGTTCTTTCCTTACCTTGTCCTCTATCCGGCTCTTGCTTTGATAGTGTAGGACTGGCCGGAGGCCATGGCTATCCAATGGGGCTTTGGGGTCCAAGGAGTAGTTGAGAGCAATGTGAATTGGGGAGAGTTTGTCTCTGAATTCTGATTCATTCTAGGGCCAGAGGAGAGAAGGTACAGGTTCAGGGATTCTGGGGCCTTAGTGGCCCTGCTTCCTAGTCTTTCTTCTCCCAAATCTGACCTCATTGTTCTGTAGGCCTAGGCATTTGGTATCTGGCTCTTCTGATACAAAGGTTTCTTTAGCTTCCCCTAAACCCCAGGCCCTTTAGGAAGAACCTCCCGGCCAGCCAGCCAGCCCACCATCAGTGCCCCCTCCCTGAAGTCCTTTGTTTTATGTGCCCATTCTCCCAGGCCTCCCCCCAACTCAGACCATACCCTGAGGTAGATCTTCATCTCCTTGCAGTCTTCCTGAGCCCCATTCTGGATAAGCAGGGTCTGGGTAAGAGTGGCTTGCTTGGAAGCCAGGAACAATGCTCGCCGGATCCCTCCCTTCTGCTTCTGCCAGTCCAGTTGTAGTTCTACCTCAAAGCCTGTGGCCAGAAGACACAGTGTGAATCTGTTTCTCTTACCTCTTCAACTCGGTCCTTCCACCCCACCCCACTGCTGCCACACTCAAGTAGTCTCCCTTACCTATAGAGTTGGGGACATGTTTTCCAGAGGCATTGAGGCAGAAGCTAAGGTTGATGCTGGAGAAAGACCAAGGCGAAAGTACTGAGTGTAACTGGAAGTGGCCTCCTACCTGCCTCAGAAAGACCCAGACTAGGACCTGCTGTTTGTCCCTTCCTAAGGCAGACAGGGCCCCCTGCCCACTGGAAGGTACAGATGCCTGCACCTCCTGGCTCAGCTCACCAGGACACAGGGTTTCCTTCCAGGCTGCAGCTGCGCTCCTCTGGGTTGAACATGGAGGGGAAGATGGTGAGAGACGCACTGGCAGATATGATGGGCCGACCCCTGCAGAGAGTGGATGTGAGGTAAGTAGAACTAAGGCTCCTGTGAGGGCTGAGCACCTGTCCCAGGACACCAGTACTAATGGCCCCAAATCTTAGTTCTGAAGGGACACTCGAGCTCCCCAGGCTGCCCAGTCTCCCTGAGTTCGTACCTGTACACTAGAGCCTTGTCCACACCAAAGGATCCAATGATTAGATCTGCAAATAAAAGCCAAGAACCACCCTCTACAGCAAGCCACAAATCAGGCTCACCTTGGCCAGGCTTTCTAGTTTTATGGCTCCAAGAGGTCCGAGCCAGGGTACTGCACCACCTGGTGGCAACTGCCTAGAATTGCACCCCAAAGCTTGAATTGTAAGGGCAATGGCCACAACTTACCAGGGTATCCATTGCCATCCAGATCTCGGCCTCCTCGAAGGGCAGAGCCAAAGAAGTCTGGGGTATGGCCAGCTGCCCACAGAGGCTGCAAAACCTGGGAAGGCTTGGTGCTCAGTCCTCCTGGGCCTCCGGGGAAAATAAATACAACTCCCTGCTGGGTCTCCCCACCAAAAGGAGCCCCAATGGCAACGTCTGCAAGACATAGCACACATTAGTTATCAGTTAGACGGCCAGGGATTTCAGTCCCTACCAAGAAACCTCAGGGTCCTATTTTCCCCCATCTACCTGTCAATTCCTGTTATAATCTTTTTAAACCCCAATACCCTTGGAAAGTCAAGAGGGCTTGACAGAAACTCTCCTCCTAAGTTCCTGATCAACCAGTGCCTCCCCCCAACTCAGTCTCAGCCCCCTGGGCCATGATGCTTACCATTGTAACCATCTTGGTCCAGGTCCCCCAGGGGTGTCAAGGAGCTGCCAAATCGGCCGAACTCATCTTGGCCAGTGAGGGTAAGGACAGGTGTGGGTTCTATGCCTGCTGGCTGCTGCAGGTAGATGTAAACCCTGCCCACCTCCTGTGGCCTCCCATCAGCTGTCCGATCCATGAGCAGGGGTGCCCCTACCAGCAGGTCATCTAGCCTGCGGAAAAAGGAAGACATGAGCATTTTGATTTCCTTGTCTTGCCACAATTTACTGCCCTTGTGGAAGAAATCCAGGCATTCTGGCATCCCCAGGCTCCCTTCTGTGAGTTAGACCCGAGGGCTCTGAGGTAGCATTCAGCCTTCTCCTTGCCCTGACTAAGGAAAAGGCATGAATTAGAGTCCAGAAGAAATGTCCTTAGGGAGCACCATCCCACCTCCTCTCTTCCTACCCAGGTCTAGAAGATGCACCCTTTCCCATCACTCACCCATCTCCATTGGTATCAGTGGCAGCCACAGCATAGCCAAAGTAAGAGGCCATCTGTGGGGACAAAGGACAGCACTGGGTCAAAGCAAGGTTGGTAAGTAAACAGGATCAAAAGAGGCTGTGAGTGGACATTCAGAGGCTCCAGAGGAAGTGGGACGTTTGACACAATTGGTCCAGGGCCACAGCTTAGTTGACAAGAGTTGTAGTGAGGGTCTCCTCACCTGTTCTCCTGAGACATTGTAGAGGGAGTGGATGTTTGAGCCATTGAGGATGGTGACCTGAAGATGAAGAGAAAGGCCTATAGGTCCTGGATGCCCCATGGAAGGTCTGTGACACATAGGACAGGCATCCCTCAGGGATACTTGAGCACTCCTCTGACTCTTCCCAATTTGCCCTCTCTCCACCTACGGTTTTCTCTACCCACTTGCTGTTTTGCCTTTTTCCTCCATATCCTTTATGGATTTTTATCCTACCCACTAGAATCTAGTGACAAGAATGTAAGATCAGTGGGACCCAGAGCATGATCTTTGGTCTTTGCCTCTCAGAAACTAAAGAAGAGCTTGGCAAGAAATAACTGCTGCTGCTGCACTGTGGCTTCAAACCTGACAGGTAGGGCAGAGCTCGATCGCCCTCATCCACCAGGGTCTGCAAATCATATCTTTCTCTGTCTCCTTTGAGCTGTTAACCCAGCAGACCTCCAAGTTTCTTCATCCTACTCTCTGCCCCACTGTTCTCCTGAGACCAGGTATGAGCCTTCATAGGACTCTGGATATCCAATCTCTGTGCCTTGGGTTTCCCCCGCTGGTGCTGATGCCAGAGAGCAGATGGAGGTCTGTTCTTCCCCCCTGTACACCCAAGAGCCCCTGCAGCCTGTCAGTCTTTGCTTTTTCTCTGGCCCCATGCCTATGCTTGTTCTCAGACTCTTTCACCTTGTGAGGCTCCACACTAGCCCAGCTCCATAGCCTTTGTGTTCTTCACACCTGTGCCTGGGGTTTTCTCTTGCCACATCTGTGCAGAGCCCTCACAGAACCCTCTCTGGAAAGTTCCTGCTTTTCTAAATGTGCTGTTATTACCTCATCACTTTCCTGGAACTTCCAACTCAGAGAGTGTGGCATGTGGAATATGGTAGATATTAAATATTTATCCAGCTGCCCCTAATCAACATAATTGGTCTCTTAGGACCACCGTTTTCTTAATGTGCAAACTGTCAAGACTGTTCTTCATCCCACAGGCCTGTGGTGGGGAAGGGAATACCACCACAAGTGGACAGTGCCTGGGACATTGAGAGGATCAGTGGCTTCATCAAGATTAAAACTGTGTTTTATCCCACAGACTTCTCGTAAGGTAGAAGCACCTTACGAGATGGGAGAAGATGTCTCATCTCTCACCTTGTCTTAATAAATGTTGAGCAACCATGTGTGGCAGTCATCTGTCCAGGCACTTGTCATGGTCTAATAATAGCTGGCAGTTGTACGCTACCTAACAATTCACAAGTGCTTTCATTCCCCTTACAAGGGCCTCGTGAGGTCAGAACTATTATTACCCCATTGTATATGGAAGAAGCAGCGTAGAGCTGTCAAGCAGGGGACAAAGTAGAAATGAAAGACCAGGCTAACTTATCCAGAGTGAGCACCAGAATTTGAACCCAAGTCTGACTTCACACACTTCCTTTCCTTGAACCAGACTTCTGAAGTCTGGCCTGTCTGATCTATTTCTCTGAGGTCCCCACAAACAGCCATGCAAGGCCCTGCGCTTAGCCAAGGCCAGAAGCAAAGGACGGGGCAATGTCTTACGTAGCCGTAGGTGAGGTTTCCCTTGGGCACACCAGCAACAAAGTCTGCAAAGAGAAGAGAACTGCTGGGCTGGAGAGAAGACAGGGCAGACTCAGAATGTTGTGCTTTGGGCTTTCTCTCCAGGCCCTGCTTTGACCTAGCCTGGAGCCTCACTTACCTTCTGTGTCATCACCACTGAACTCACCCACAGCCACAGAGTACCCTGGGGGACAGAGTGGATGGTGTTAATATTGCCTCCTTTGGGAACCCTATTCTCTGGCCCTTAATCCCTTCATGGTCAGCCTGTACATAACTGGTGACACTGAGCAGGAGAAGCTCGGGGTGGCAGTGGGGTGGGGGGAGGAGTTGTCAGTTGAGGATAGAGGCCCCTGATTTCCCCTCCCATTGCTTCTCCATCTGCTTGCCTACCCAAGTAGCTGTCATCATAGACGGAGCTAGCCTGGCGGGTCTGCAGCTGGCCTTGTACAGGATTGATGAGGTACTCTGGGTAATAGGACTCTGAGATCTGCTCTTGAGTGGCAGACAGGATCTGGCCTGGAAGGGAAGCAGGGTGATGAGCTGGGGGAGGTCACAGTGGCTTTCGGGGGCCTGAGTAGGATTTTAGAAGTTTGGTTCAAGGAAAGGCACTCTATGGAGGGCAGTAGAATAGAATGGGAGTCTGGAGGTAGGTGTGGATCTGGGAAGTTGAGGGGGTGCAGGAGAAAAGGATTGGTGAGCTCAGGCCTGGAGTGGGGAAAGGATATGGTGGCAAGGCCTGAAGAGGGCGGAGGAAGGGCTTACCTTGCCAGAAGTAGCTCCCAGGTCCACCCAGGACCACACGGCCAGTCTAGGGGGAGATGTGGGGAGAGGGATGAGTGCACCATCCAGTACTGACCCTGGATCTTCACTCACCACTTTCTCTCCCCCATCACCCCTCACCTTGGTGAACTCAGCACTGAAGCCCCCTTGGCAGTAACCCTGTCCTGCTGCACTGCCAAAATCTGTGAGGGAAGAAGACAAGGAGATGAGCTAGCTGTGCACTGATCGGCTGACAGGGAAGAGAGGCAGGAACAAGAAAGAAGACCAGAGCAAGAGTCTCTTGAACAGCTGTGAACTGTATATTGATGCCTGGGGCCCGAGAAGAGAAGGCCCCAAGCTTCTTCCTATGGAGAAGGCACAGTGGTTCATGCCACTCCAGCCCCTACCTGAACGGCAAGGTGCATACTCCAAGATACGGGTGAAGTTTTCTGTGGAGAGGTAGCAGGTGCCCACTGGGTCAGTCTGTGGCTCCTTTTCTGTGCGCCAGCTATACAGGGGAGCACATGCCTGGGAGGGCCCAGAGGGGTAGGGGCATGTTCAGATTTAGCTCATTAAGATGATCTCCACCCGACCCCGGACCAGGCCCCGCCCTCCTGACCACTGCTCAGCCCACTTGTCCCTCACCAAGATGGAGGAGCCATGGGCCCGAACAGTTGCCCCGAACCACTGCAAGGACTTGTACTCCACAGGCTCCTCTCCCTTGGCACTGAACAATGAAGACTCCAGGATCCGAGAGCCTTGGGGAGGTTGAGAGCATGCTGTCACACTGGTTCTCAGGAAGGTAATCTTGAGCCTTGGCCCAGGATGCTCAGCATTTCTAGACCCTGAGCCCTGAGTGCTTTCCCTACACACACACACACACACACACCCCTTCTTACGTTGTTTCCTTGCCTCTTCTGACTTCCTCCTAGCTGGAACAGGATGCTTGGCATTGTGGTGCTGGGGAAGACTGGCCAAGTCCCATGGCTAACCTCTGTCAGTAGCTAGCCCTGTGTCTCCGACAGCCCCTCCTTTCACCTCCTTACTAGAGTTTCCCCCCTTTCTCTTTCCAAGTCTAAACTCTGCCCTCCAGAGCACACATTTCTTGTTTTTCTTCCTCTCCACCTGTCTGTCAGGAATTGGGGCTGTAACTCAGTACAACAGCACATTTAAGATGCACAAGTTTTTGGGTTCAATCCCTAGCACACCTTCAGAAATCAGCTGGCCTCCACATTTTCATGCTTACCTCTTCTTGCTCCCTTACCCCATTCTTCATCTCTAAGACAGACTGCCTAAGTTCATCGCCTTGCTTTCTTACTAGCTGGGTGCCTTAACTTCTGCTTCCTCCCTCACAGGATGAGGATACTAATAGTTCATACAGTTGCTGCAGGATTAAGTGAGCCAAGGCACTCACGGTAGCATTTAGCATGGAGCAGAGGCTCTGAGTGCTAATTGAACATCCTCAGCTTCCTTAGTCCATCTGCTGAGCTCCCTGGGGCAGGGGTGAATCACGTTGTGCCCAGTGTGCACTATCACTTAGCTTAGGAACAGGGCTCTCCAGCCTTCTTTGCCTTTGTCTGCCCTGGCCTCCCAGAGCTGTGGGTGATTCAGTGGAAATGAGAGCCACATGTTTCTGAATCATGCCCTCCCTTCTCGGGCTGGGCTGGGAACACGGAGTGAGTGCCATGGGGAGCCCAGAGCTAGGAGCTAGAGGACAACTGCTGGGGGCCACATGGTCCTGGTGCTGAGGCTGTACCCCTAGCAGCAGGAACCCCAGGTCCCCCAAGATGCAGCACCTCCCTAGTCACTCTAGGTCCCTCCCTGAGCTCTCCCAGCCTACCTTTGCTGTCAAATTGAATGGTGGTGCACTGGGTAGGGCTGGTGCCCCAGGGACACACGTAGACAGCACCACCTTGCAGTACACCTGGCTGGCTAGTGTTAGCCTTGGGTGCCCCAACCAGCACACTGACCCTGTGGAGGGGAAAGGGAAAGTGGGTTAGGAAAGGGTTTTATTTCCAGGTCAGTCTCTGAAGGCAGGATGCACCCAGACCTTTGGGCCAAGATTGGGGGTGGAGTAGATGTCCCTTGGGTTATATTTATATCTCAGAAGATGCCACAAATGCCAGAGGCAGGGGCTGGAGTCAGGCATTCCCCATGTGCTGCTGTCACTAACTTAGTTCCTCCCTCCTCCCACATTCTCTTATCTTCTACCCTACTACTAGACAGGAGAAACCAGAGTCTGTTCTTGGAAAGGGAAAGAGGGCCAGCGTCTGGACTCCAGCTTTTTGGTCTCTTCCATCTATCTGCCCAGGCTAGATGCCCAGCTCAAGCTGTAGCCCAGGGGTAGAGGAAGATGTACTTGGCACATGCAAGGTCCTCAGCACTAGGAAAAGAAACAGTACAAAGTACAACATATGTAGGGTGGGTTTTTTTTGTTTGTTTGTTTTGTTTTTTTTTTGAGACAGGGCTTCTCTGTGTAGCCTTGGCTATCCTGGACTCATTTTTGTAGACCAGGCTGGCCTCTAAGCCACAGAGATTCACCTACCTCTGCCTCCCAAGTGCTGGGACTAAAGGCATGTGCCACCATTGCCCACCTAAGAATATATAGTAAGGGGAGCAAATGCTCTCTGAGTGCTAAATTGATTTCAGCCCCAGAAGCCCAGGCTTCTGTGGAGCCTCAGGACCCTAACCTACTATGTACCCTCTCTTCCCAAGCCAAGTTTTCTCCCTGGGCTGGAAACCAGAAAACTGGCCACTTAGTTTGGGGCACATAGGAGGAAAAATGTGAGTCTAAGATCAGGCAGAAGAGAGGAGCTGGAGGGCTATGAAAACGGCCATTCCCTGGGCCTGACATGTTCTAGCCTGTGGCCCACGGTGGACCTCACCTTCCCAGCTGTGGTTCTGCCACACTTGTACCTCTTTTCCACAAAGCAGCGCCAGAAAATTTAACTCAAATGCTGTTCTTTTGGATCCTCTTCCTGGATACACATATCTGAGATTGGGTCCTCCACCAAGGGACGGCTCCTGGCATTATTCTTCTACAGCTCTGGTCCCTTGCCTCTGGGGCCTCCAAGGCTCTTTTCAACTAGTCCTGGTTCCTTGTCTCCAGGCCTTCCATACAGTCTCTTCAGGGTCTTCTGCAAGGACTGCATCTGGCCACCTGGGTAGCTTTCCTTGGCACCCCACCTCTGGGCCAGTGTCCCTGCCAGCCTTGGCCTCTGCTCTCCTCCTCTGCTGCCACTGGCATTGCTCCTCATCCTCTGCCCATCTGTCCCAGCACTGCTTGCTCTCCTGATTTAGATTCCTGGGTCCTTTCCTGTCTGTCTGTCTGACTGTCCTTCTCTCTCTTAATCATTTATTCATTTAATATGTATGGATATTTTTCCTGCATGCATGTCTGTGTGTCATGTGAGTACTTGGTTCCAGAGGAGGCCAAAAGAAGGCACTGGATCCCCATAGGACTGGAGCTATAGTCATGAGCTGCCATGTGGGTGTTGGAAATGGAACCCTGGTCCTCTGGAAGAGCAGTAAGTGTTCTTACCTGCTGAGCTCCTTCTCTAACCTTTCTTCCTTCTTCCCTTCTTCCTTCCTTCCTCTCTTTCTTTCTTTCTTTCCTTCGCCTTCTTGGTGTTTTGAGACAGGGTTTCTCTGTGTAGCCCCGGCTGTCCTGGACCTTGCTCTGTAGACCAGGCTGCCTCTGCCTAAGTGGTGGGATTATAGCTGTGTGGCACCCTTGCCTTGCTTTTTCCTTCTTTCTTGATCTCAGATCTTAGGTCTCTTCACCTCTCATGGTTTCTGTACTGGTTCAGCTTTCAACACTCTTAACACCCACCCCCTTTCTTGTAAGTGGCTGTTCCTCAGTCATGTGGGCCCAAGAGCAGACTTAGCAGAGATAAAAAAGACAGGGGTGTCTTCTGAGAGGGTCATGTTTACTATGGGGAGGGTCAGGGTCTGAGAGCAGCAGGAAAGGCAGTCCCCAGGACACCAATAGAGGATGGAAGGAGTGTAAAAGGCGAGAATAAAGAAGGGTCCAAAGGGACAGCATGGAGGACAGGACAGGAGTTGTCTTAAGTTATAGAGTGGAGAGGGGAGGTGCCAACTTCAGTTGCCCTGGAGACAGGAAATGTTTACTGCCTGTGGCTTCCTGTCAGTTTTCAATCTAGCACTTCTCCATTTGTCTCCTACCGCTGTGTCCCACCTCTCTCTCATTCAGGCATTAAGGCCAATTGGAAGTTTTAGCCACAATTCTAAGGGCCTGGTGACCTTCTCAGGTGAGAATGCTTGAACTGGCAAAAATGGGGAGCAGTAGGCCCAGGGCTAGGGGAAAAGAGAGGGGTGTGGTCCTTCTGTAGCTGGAGCTGCCTCAGAGAATTTAGACACAACCTCTGGCTCACAAAACAGTGAGGGCAGAGCACAGAAACCAGACTGCTGCATCAGGAGCTAGGAGCTCTGCTTCTTGCCCTAGCTCAACATGGGTTTGGGTTTCCTTTCTTTCTCTGGGTTCTGCCAAGGTCCCCAGATTTCTCCCAGACCGCCTGCATTTGTGGAGGACAGAGAAAGAAGGCAGCAGCTTTTTGGAAGCTTTGAAGCCTATAAGCCCACAGGCCAGGGGCATATCTTTGCTGTGTGCAGGTTCGGAGACCCTAAAATGAAGACAGGGGACATGGATCCACACCAGGCCTCATGACCCATAATTTCTACCTAAGGCTTACATGATGTGTCCATCTCAGTAGCCCTCAGGTGCCAGGTGAGATGCCTGTGCCAAGATTGCTTATCTACCTTTGTTTTCCTCCTACCTGCTTCTTCCTAAATCCCACAGCAGTAGAATTCTCATGGTAATCCAAGAGGGTACCAAGGGAGGGTCCCTTGGGCTATTTTCAATTTTGCACAAAGCCTAATGGAAATCATGCATTTACCTGATAAGGCATCCCAGGCTAATTAAAACTTCAAGTGCATTCGCTTTTGGGTGGCATTTCAACTTGTGCAGGAACCTGGTTATCTAGGACTGGTCAGAAACTCTGATTGGAAGCTATGGACACTTTTGGTTCATTACTTATCTCCCACTGGCTGCAGCTTGGCAGATAGACTCTATTAAAGTGCAAGGGAAGAAATAGTTGTCATTATTTCTCTTGCTTGAAGCTCTAGCTGGTCTTTTGAGACAGGTAAGTGATCATTCTAGAAGCTACTGCACAGAATATCCACTGGTTTTAGGACTAACGTAGATGTCCTGCGGGTGCTGCATGCAGTAAAGGAAGGCCACCTTAGTTCTGACACCCCTCAACAAGTCCCCAAACTGCTGACCTACTCTTATGACCTTATTTAATGGGTGGAAAAACTAAATCCAAGAGAGGCCACACCCATCCAGGGTCGCTCAGAATCTTTCCCAGGATGTGAACAGAAGCCTAGAATCCTGTAATGCTGTTTCCTAGGCTAGTGTTCTGTTCTCTCCACTGCCAATACATCCCCTCCTCTCTTTGTCACTATCTTCCTAGCTAGGCTTCTAATTAACTAAGCCCTTGTTCAATATTCAGTTACTGTTTGACTCCCTTGGCTTAGCAAGGTCAGGGCAGAGAGCAGCAGGTAGGTCAGAGCCCAGCTCCCACAATCCTACCTCACTCCTAGCTAGGCCAGAGGTGGACACCTGCTTCTGGAACCCCATGTACATCCCAAAGGGGGAATACATGGTTGGCTGAGTAAGAGTTGCCTCCAGTAGACTGGTCCACTTTTTAAGCTTTAAATGTCTTGGGCTTAGTCACTTTCCCTCTTCTAGCCTTTCTTTCTCAGTGATGAGCTGCTTTTGAATGGTCCCTAAACTAACTACTAGTCTAAATTTCTATGACTTCTGAAGCAATAGTACTTTCTCTGCTCAATACAGGATTAAAAAAAAAATCCAGTGAGAAATCAGTATGAAAGCTTAAAAGGGATGTGAGGAACTATTACTTCTATTATAGTTAATTAGCAAGTACTACAAGCATGTAAGGATTGAGGAGGTAGCCCAGCAGGTGGACTGCCAAGCATACATAGAGTCCTGGATTTAATCTCCATAGACTGGGTGTGGTAGACAGTGTGACAGAACCTGTCAGCAATCCCAATACTCTGGAGGTAGGATCTGAAGTTCAAGGTCATCCTTCCATACATAGTTTGAGGACAGCCTGGGAATAAATGAATGAATGAATGAATAAATAAATAAATGCAAGAAATGGAGGAAAACTTAAAATAAGAATGAGGTAGGGGCTGGGGAGATGGCTCAGAGGTTAAGAGCACTGGCTGCTCTTCCAGAGGTCATGAGTTCAATCCCCAGCAACCACATGGTGGCTCACAACTATCTAAAATGAAATCTGGTGTCCTCTTCTGGCATGCAGGTGTACATGCAAATACACATTGTATACATAATAAATAAATCTTAAAAAAAAAAAAAGAATGAGGTAGGTGTCAGGAGGAAATCAGAATCAAAAATCTCCTCACAAAACCCATGGCTTAAAAATAAAACAAAACAAAAAAAAAACATGGCTTGTGCGTGTTGCTTGGCCTCGGTGGTGTCATGTTCAAGGGAAGGCTGTACTCCAGGCTTAAGTAACTTGCTCAAAGCCAGCTCGTAGGTGAATGGTGAGCACTCACACCCAGGGCTGCCTGGCTTTAGCTTTCTCCCCTTGGTATTTGTGCAACAGTGCTCACCCTGTTCTCTTCCTTATTCAATACAAGAAGTGAGGCAGGAAGAACTAGGAATACCACGAGCACAGAGCAGCTGAGTTTTCCCTCTTGCCGGGGAGGGATGTCATAGGGAAGAAGATTGCTCTAAGAGGGATACACACAGAGAAAAGGGGAGAGAGGGGGAGTAAAATGTGAACTGGACACTTGGGTTCTCTTGGGAGCATCGATAGCAGAATGGAGAGGCTGGGTCCTGTTTTAGAAGCCTCAGTGACTGAAGGTCAGGTTAGGGGCCAGTTGCACACCTAGGGGACCAGGAGTTCAAAGTCCAACAAATGTTTCAGTTTTAAAAGAGAACTGGCAGGTTTGTGTGGGGTGGAGTGAGGATAAAGGAGAAGTAAAAAGTGGACACCCTGATGGGCAAAAAGACCCTCTGTCCTCTCCACCCTCTCTGTTCCATCAGGGTTGTGGTAAGAAGTTTTGGGGGACTTTGGGGAAGGCAAGGCTTGGCAAAGGCTCCAGAACTGGGTGATGCAATGAGGTTTGGGCAAGAGGCCAGGGTGTGGGGTGGGGGTTGGGTGGGATCTTGAACAGCCCAAATTCAAGGGCTGGCACCTAGTTACCTAGTTTTTTTTTTTCATTCCTAAGTCTCTCAGATAAAATAGAAAATTGTCCCTTCCCCAACCAAAATTTGCTAGAATTAGCCACACCCCCTTCCCCTAATTAAATAGCTAAAATATCACTTCTGACAAAGGCTCCTATCAAGTCTGAGATTCTTGGGGTGGTGTAGGTGCTGCCATGGGCAGAGAGAGGCTTAGGGCTTGGAGGTGGAGGAGAAACAATGACTGCTGTCATCAAAGGGTTCAGGAATCTGGCATCTGGGGTTCCCTGGCCCAGCAGCTGGAAGTGTCACCTTCCTCTTACTTTCCAATCTCCTCTCCTTACTTAAACAAACACTTTTGTTTCAATGTGGCCTATAACTCTGCTTTCCTCAAGCCTGTGGGCACCCATTTTCCAGGCATTCAGAGTCTGGGTTTGCTTATTACCCGGAAATAAGGATTTTCCATAGAGATTTTCAGGAACCTTGGTTCTGATGCTTTCGGGCCCAGAAAGCCTATGTCTGGGTCCCAGCTTTCGACCCTAGTCCCAGAAGTCTGAGTCTCAGTTAAACTACAGCCGACAAGCTACAGGAAATCAGCTTTTCTCTTCCTTCCAAGAGCTGGAGCAGGAGGGAAACCGCCCACCCCCCTTCAGGCGCGCGCACACACACCCCTCCCGACACATCCGTGCACCGCCCAGGGCTGATCCCGCCTCTAGCCCCAGCACCCCCAGTGCCAGGGTCCTGGGATTCTCCCCAAGTTCTTAGATCTCCTCGCCTGAGATTGGAGATGGGAGGCGACTCAGGAGACTGCGGAGAAGGGGGAGGGAGCTTCTGTCCTCCTGGGTCTTTCCCCAGTCTGAACTGATGGGGGAGGGGAGGATGAGACGCCCCCCCATAACCTTCCGAGCCCCTCAGTCTGCCTCCCCTTTTGCTGCACACGCACATACAGCTCCAACCCTCGTAGTGGCCCCGTAAGGCCCTACCCGGCCTCCGCGCCCCCTCGGCTCCCACTCGCCGCAGGTCCCCCGCAGCCCAAAGATCGCTAGAGAGCTTTCTGCGCTCTCTGCTCCCAGCCGGCCCCGAGACCCTGCCTGCACTTCTTGAGCTTCTAGATCCGAGTCCTTTCCTCATGCCACACAAGTCTCGATACCGAACTCACACTCCACGTCGGCCACGGTCCCTCCCTGCTCCGGCGCGGGCCCCCAATTCGAGTTTGGGCCCCTAACTCCAGTCTTAGTCCTTCCAAACTCCGCCCTCAAACTCAAGTCCTAGTCGCCTCCGAACCCCCGCGCGTCCCCAGTCTCCAGGTGGCCCACGTCTGCTTCCCGCCGTCAGCCTCGCCACTCACCCGTCCCTTCCCGGCCGATAAAACTCCACGGAGAAGCCGAAGAGGGAGCCGGGGGGCCCGGAGAGCACCGCCGGGGCCTCGGCGTCTAGGTTGAAGCCCCCGACCTGGAGTGGCGGCGGCCACAGCAGCAGCAGCAGCAGCGGCAGCAGGCGCCGGGCCCCCCAGCGCAGCGGCACCGCGTGGAGAGGAGACTGTGGCGACCGTGGCGTCTGGCTCCCCATAGCGCCCGCTCTTCCCTGTCCTGGGGACACCGACCCGGAGCCGCTTCCTAAACCTCCCAGAGGCGAATGACTCAACGCGGGGAGGAGTTTGCCAAACTCCCGGCTGGGCCCTCCTCCCGGCCCCCGGGTCCGCTGGCGGGGGGGCATTCCTGGGTCCCTGGGACGCCGAGGCCGCGCCCCGCACCCCGAAGGGGCGTGGGGGGCCGCGCCTCTGCACCCCTGGCTCCGGCCCCAGTTGGAGGCCGGTGGTCTGGCCTGGCTCAGACTGGGCGGGCTCAAGTTCTTCGCCCTCCTCTCCACTTCCCCTCTTTCCTCCCCACCCTTTCCAGATGTACAACGTAAACGCTCGGAAAAGAAGTCGGAAAAAGAGAGCAGAAAATTTCCTAATGAGGAAAGGAATCACCTCTTGGGGGCGGAGGGAGCCTGAATATGGTGTGTGGGGGTCTCCCTCACTTCTTCAGTAAAGAAACTTTGGGGTAGAGAGACAGGGGACACCACTGGCGTCTGGCCAGCAGGGATTCCCTCTTGCCTTCCGGGGCCACCGGGTGCCTGGGTTTGGGCCAGCTGGATTGGGGACTCTGCAGTCCAGGAACTGTGTGCTCCCAGGCAGCCTGCTGGAACAGCTTCCTTGGCCCTGGGAGTTCCACGCTGACCCTCCCCAGGTTGATACAATGGAAAGCACAGGAGTTTGGGGTCTCTGACACAGGAGCATTTGACCTCAGTTCTCCCTAGCTTCTAAGGTAGGGTTTGGAAGTCTCTGTTATGTCCCTTTCTTGGATTTGGTACTTGACCAAGTGGCCGGCCCCTTCAACTTAGTTCCTTCATCAAATTGCCTGAGTCCCTGGAGAAATCCCACAAAGATAAGTGATGGGTAGCACTTGTGATGGTGGTGGTCAGGAGTCTTCAAAGAGAACCAACCTTCAGCTTCTGTTGGTTATCTGGAACCCAAGACCCTACCCCACCCCCATGGCCTGTGTAAGTAGAGGAAGGGGTTGAAGTAAGTGCAGTACCTTTCTAGCTCCTAGTTTAGGCTGTGTGTGCTGAGATCACCTTTCAGGAGTCTAGTCTTTATCTTAGTCTGGGGGAGGGGAGAGAGGCCTAGACTCTCCTCTAATCCCCTTCCCTTTCTACTCCCTCCTCTGCCTTTTTCCTCCAGGACTTCCTCCCTTTCAGAATAATGCCCACAAAGTAAAATCCTGTTCCCTTCTTTTTTGCGCCACTGTGGCCTGTGGGGGTTCTGAATAAAAGTCCCAGGGTCATTTTTTTTTTCTTTCTGCTGTGTGCTTCCCCTCATTCTGTTACTGTTTTAGTCTGCTTTCAGTCCCTAGTCACCCAGCTAGATCTTCAAAAGCGTGTCTCCAGAGCCAGTCGCAGCCCCAGTGAGAGGCCAGCTGGGCAGCCCACAGCCATGCTGGCTCCACTCCACTTTCACATCTGCAGGTCCTGACCCTTTCATCAGGTGAGGAACCCAAGGAATCTGTGGGTCAGGATATGAGACAAGCAATAGCAACATTAACCCCTGGTGAGACTGGCAGGGTGGGAGGGCCCCTGAGAGAGAATGAAGCCTTACTGTTTATAGACATCCACTTGAGGCTTAGGTCCCACATGTGTGAATCCAGCCTCTCCTTCCTCAGCCCAGACTTTTAGATTTTTTCCCAAGTTTTAGGAGCTAGGGGAGGGAGCGGGTGTACAGCTAGGGAGGCGTGTGACTCAGATCCTCCCAGGAGCCTTGGTGGGGGACAGGGGACATAGTGTCCTGCCATAGTCCTCCTCCTCAATCCCCCAACATTGGCCAACTCAAACACGCCCCCTCCCTGTCCATTCCTTGCCCCTGTTTACACAGGAGCCCCTTAGTCATGCTCTGGCTAGCTTTTCTACTCTCCCCAGTATCCCTCCTCTCTTGGCTCTCTCTGTCCTTATAAGTCCTCACCCAGTGGCCCCAACACCTCTGGCTTTCTCACTTGCCTTCCTTGCCTTTGCCTAGTTTCCCTTTCCTCTGCTTCTTGTTGAATCTGAACTGGGATTTCTTCCTGCTTGGAGGTGCTTCAGCATAACCCTCCAGGGGTTAGAGGAAGCTGCCTCGAGGCTAACCATCCAATCTTCTCCAGCAGAGAAAATTGCCACAGAGTGATGACTTGTTTGAGGTCACATGGCTAACCAGTTATGGAGAGTTTAGGCCTGAGTGCTTGAAGGTTTTTTTGTTGTTGTTGTTGTTTTGTTTTTTGAGACAGGGTTTCTCTGTGTAGCCCTGGCTGTCCTGAAACTCACCTGAGATTAAAAGCATGAGCTGTTGCCACTGCCACCACCTGGCCATTTTTTTTAAACACATTTATTTTGTGTGTGAGATCATATACAGATAATGACACACATGTATGGGTCAGAGGGCAACTTGTAGGAGCTGGTTATCCTACTCCATTATGTGATTCCCTGGGAGCAAACTCAGGTCATCAAGCTTGAGCTGGCAAGTACCTTTACCATTTTGCCATCCCAGCCTGACTTGGCTTCCCTCTTAGCCCACTGCCTCTGCATCCTCTCTCTCCTGTCAACATTTCTCTGTTTTGTATATCTCACCTTCATTCTGGCCAGCCTGTGTGCCTCCGTGTATGTCTGGTTTCTCTCTCAGATCTAACTTCTCTGGTAGCTTCTGTCCCATGGTTCAGTGGCAATGATTTGCTTTCATGGCTATTATTAATTATAGTGTGCTCCATGATGGGGGCACAGAGGGTGGAGGAGAGAACATTCACCAAGCTCCTGTTGTCAGCAGCTTGCCTGCTTGGAAGGCTGCAAGTTTAGAAGCAGAAGAATGAGTTTCTACAGAAAAATTCAGATGCAAAGTTCAAAGTCAGGAGTCATGCCAAGCTCTGGCAGCCAGGTTAGGTGAAATAGTGATGGCTTATTTAACACATGTTATACGCTGGGTTCTGGGCTGAGTTTTAATTTTCCTAAAGGCCCAGCACTGAAGGTATGTCTGTCCTAATTTTGCTGTTAGGAAACAGAGGAGTGGCTAGCAACACAGAAAGAAAAGGGCAGAGGAGAACCCAGGCATACCAGTGCATTCTGAGGCTCGCTCTTCCCATTGTTAGCCCTCTACAAAGCTGGGCTTCTACAGGGGAACAGATGTCTTAATTTAGATCTGCTGTCCTTGGGGGCAGGGTGAGAGGAGGCCTGTATATACAAGTCATTAATCCTCTGACACTGGAGGGAAAGGTTTGTGTGTGTAAGCATGACTTCTCTGGGGTAAGACTCTTAGCAGCTTCTTCTTCTTTCAAATGCCTGGAAACTGAGAGCATTGAGGCTTTGAATTTAAGAAGTAGACTTCCACCTTGTGGGGCCTGTAGAAAGCTTGGCTGGATAAAGGGGACTGAGGTCCTCAAGAAACAAGCCTCTCATTAGCTGGGTTTAGTGGCACATGCCTGTAATCCCAGCACTGGGAAAGCTGAGACGGGAGGATTGTGAGTTCCAGGCCTGCGTAGTCCATGTAGTGAAACCCTGTCTTGAAAAACCCATAACCTAGTGGTGGTAGAGGCAGCGCACCTTTAATCCCAGCACTTGGGAGGCAGAGGCAGTTGTATTGCTATGAGTTCAAGGCCAGCCTGGTCTACAGAGTGAGTTCCAAGACAGCCAGACTACACAGAGAAACCTTGTCTCAAAAAACAAAATAAAACCCAAAAACCCACAGTTCAGTGGAAAAGGAAACAGAAGAGAGGGTTGATCCCCTGTCCTGAACTGGAATGATGCGCAGGAACAGGACCTCAGTGGAAGGAGAGACATCTGTGAAGAGGATGAAAGTGAATGGGGTGTCAGACCTGCAGAAGTAGAGTGGGAGCCCACTTCCAGCAGAAGTCTGGGGCAGAGCCTGCTGAAGTCTGGCATTGCTGTCTAAGAGAGGGAAGTGGGAAAGTACAAGAGCAAGCCCTCTGAACCCAAGGCTTTGTCACTGCCCTGACTCAGGTCTCTGTTTAGGGGAACTGATGGCTCCATTGTCTGTGAGTCACCACTTACCACTCCTACCCGTCTGCCCTGGGAGAAACCCCATCTCATGTCCCAGAGGTAAAATAAACCCAGATTGCACTCTCTCCCGCTTTGCTCAGAATGTAGGAGGAGGTGATGAAAAGTGTTCACTAGGGTGACAAGAGCAGCCCTGGGAGATAAATGGTTAGGTCCTCCTGGGGATGTGGAACTTTGAACCTAGTGACTAAAGTGGTGACTGGATAGCTCTGCAGATACCAAACTTGTCTGGATTGGGCAGGGACCAAGGGATGGGGACTAGGTGGTAGGCACTGATAGAGAAGGGACACTGTGATAAAGAGTACCAGTTCTGATACAAGTTGGTCAATGGAAAGAATACCTCCACTCTCACTAAGTGCCTTCTCTTTCCAACTTTCTGCAGTTTTCCTTTCTTTTCTTTCCCAGTCTTTTGGGACTCTAGAGCTCTATAGCAAAAATTAATAACCCAGATAGGAAGTTGAAAGGAAAGTAAGATCCTCAGGAGTGTCCTAAACATTGACCTCCTTTGGTTTACTCTCTTACCCAACCCCCATTTCTTTCTCTCATTGTCTCCCTTTTCTCATAGCTCCCACCTCTGGAGAGGAAAGCAGTGACTGATACCTCTCAGCTGAAGGCCTGGAAGCTGAAAGAAAAGACCCATTGGGGTGGGAGCTGTAAGTGGGAGTGTGGGAGTGTCAGCTTCCTGGGATGGCCTTCCCAGATGTGAGCACATCTGGAGCCCATCAGGGAGGGACCTGGAGCATCAGGATTTCCAGTGTACATCCGACTGAGGCTGCAAGGGGCTGCGGATGAGCCAGGAGTTCCCTCCTACTTCCACATGTCTGCCTGCCATTTCTAACTCTCTCTGGAAGGATTACCAGCCAACACAGGAAGTTGAAACATGGGCAGGGACCTGTCAGGAAGAATGACAAGAAAGCCTGAGAGTGTGCCCCAAACATGGCCATTTTAGTAGCTACAGATATTTCTGGTTCTCCAGAGATAACAGTATCTCTGATCTGGTAGGAGAGTATGTGTGTGTGTGTGTGTGTGTGTGTGTGTGTGGTGTGGTGTGGTGTGTGTATGTGTGTGTATGTGTGTGTGGTGTGTGTATGTATGTGTGGTGTGTGTGTGTGGTGTGTGTATGTATGTGTGGTGTGTGTGTGTGGTGTGTGTGTGTGTGTGGTGTGGTGTGTGTATGTGTGTGTGGTGTGTGTATGTATGTATGTGTGGTGTGTGTATGTGTGTGTGGTGTGTGTATGTATGTGTGGTGTGTGTATGTATGTGTGGTGTGTGTGTGTGGTGTGTGTATGTATGTGTGGTGTGTGTGTGTGGTGTGTGGTGTGTGTGTGTGTGGTGGGGGTGGGAGCATGGTATGCACTTTGCCCACCATAATCATCTGCTTGCTTTTCAGGAACAAGTCCTCCGGAGATCACTAGATCTTTGGCTCTCTTTGTCTCTCTACTCACTCCAAACACACACACCCCTTCTTTGGCTGCAGATTCCTCCTTGTCCATCATTACTTCACAATGAGCACATTTGTTTTCTAGGAAGAACGAGAAAGGCTAAGAGTAGGTAGACCTCTTTACCCACCAGTGAGTGCTACCTAACAGTGCTGAGTCATGGGGTTCACAGAGACCTCAGGAGGGCTCCAGGTGTTTGCTGCGGCAAGCATTGTACAAGGGTAACACAGAAAGCATCTGTGGCTAGAATTCCTGAGGCCAGTGACAGTCTTAGTGTGTGTGAGACCCTCCTTTTCTGCTGGAACAATAGCTGGAGGCAAAGTCAAGCTTTATAAGATTATTTATTTTCTGTGAGTATGTACATATGAAAGTCAAAGGCATACACTGGCTCTTTCTTTTTGGTTTTTCTTCTTTTTTAATTTTTAAAAACATGTTTATTTATTTTTTTCAAGACAAGTTTGTTTGTGTGTGTGTGTAAAAATCTTGGCTGTCCTGGAACTCACTCTGTAGACCAGACTGGCCTCAAACTCACTGAGACGCACCTGCCTCTGCCTCCCAAGTGGGATTAAAGCTGTGCATCACCACACCCAGCTGAATACTCACTTACAGCTGGGTGTGGTGACACATACTTGTGATCCTAGCACTCAGGGAGGCAGAGGCAGATGGATCTCTCTGACTTTGAGGGAAGCTTGGTTTACAAAGCAAGTCCAGGACAGCCAAGGCTACAAAGAGAAACCTTGTCTCAAAACAAACAAACAAACAAGCAAAAAAAGCACATACATAGATAAAGAAAAATAAAAATTCACAAATAACATTGCATTTAAAAAATCATGTGCAGTACTTTAAAGTATATTGAGAAATAGTTGAATCTAGCTAATTAACAAGAGCATTGCCTCACATAGTTACTTGGTGGTGAAGGTACTCTCTTTTTATAGTTGCCAAGGAGCAACACACCACGGTTAACTGTAGTCACTTTGATTAAAATGGAGGCACATGACTTTAATCCCAGCACTTACAAAGCAGAGACAGGAGGATCTCTATGAGTTCCAGACCAACCTGGTCTACATAGTAAGTTCCAGGCCAATCTTGTCTACACAGTGAGTTCCAGGCCAGCCAGGGCTACATAGTGAGACACAAACAAAAAAGCAATAACAAACAAAGAAACAAAGAAACCCCCAAAATAAATCAAAACAAACACCCTAGAGTCACCTTGCTGTACATAGACCCTGAAGTTGATTCTAACTAAAATCATTTATCCTTTGGCTAACATCTCCTCCTAATTCTTCTAGCCTTTGCATCATTCTCTTATCTATTATCAGATTGACTTGTTTACAGTCCATATACGAATGACAACATGTGACATTTGATTTTTAGCACTTGGCTTATTTTACTCAACATGATGTCTTTTAGGGCAGGATTATCTATGCTGGATCCAATGTATCACTTCATTCTTTTTATGGCTGAAGTACAATCTACTAGGCACATATAAGTCACATTTTTTTTTTTACTCACCTGTGAATCCATTGTTGATTGTTGTGAACATGCTACAACACAAGAATGCAGATTCTTTTCAACACACACGTTTCATTTCCTTCAGTTATTCCCAGTTAGAGGAATTGCTAGAGGAAGGCTAGATGTTGCCTTCAATTTTTTTCCCCAGGACCAAATCTAGAGCATCATATAGACTAGACAAGTGTTTCATCACCAAGTTATATACATATACATGCACATATAGTATATTCTCAAATGTATAGTATAAATGTATACGTGCACACATAGTATATAATAATTTAGTACAATGGGATATCACTAAATTTCTCAGACTGGTCTCAAATCCCTGGGCTCAAGGGATCCTCCAGCTGCTGAAGATCTTTTTATGGTGCTGAAGGTTGGACCCAGTGCCTTGTGCATGCTTGTCAAACATCCAACAGCTGAGGTACAACCTAAATCTCACAAAAGTCTTAAAAAAAAACCTGGATTACAAAATTGTGACTTACAAATGAGATAATAATATAAAAGAGAGTAGTGTTGTACATTTTCCAAACTTGCAATTGACAGTAGCTTTTCTCTTTCCTTCTTTCTTTCTTTTCTTCTTCCTTCCTTCCTTTCTTTCTTTTCTTCTGAGATAGGGTGTCTCTGTGTATTTCTGGCTGTCCTGGAATTGCTTTATAGACCAGGTTGGTCTCGAACTCACAGAGATTTGCCTGCCTCTGCCTCCTGAGTGGTGTGATTACAGGTGTTTACCACCCTGCCTAGCTGGTTTCTTTCTGTTCTACCAGAATCTGTTGGACTTCTTGCCTCATCTGTTGCAGACTTTGGGCTTGCTGGTATACTCATTAGATCCTAGCACATAGGAAGCAGAGGGGCAGAACTCTGTTGAGTTCCAGACCAGCAAAGGTTATATAGTAAAATCCTGTCTTAAAAACAAACAAAACAACAAACCAAACCAAAACCCCCAAATCCACTACTACCACCAAAATATACAGTAAAGAGACAGCATCCATCCCTCCCCACCTCAGCCTTTGGAAGAGGATGAGCCTTCTGACCCTTTGGCTGAGATCCCTTTCAAAAGCTGTCCCTAGCATACAGGCTGAGTGCCTCCTGTTTCAGGTTCAGATCAAAAGGAGATTCCACATAACCTAATTATGGAGATAGAGGATAGGCCTAGGGTCTCTAAGTCTCCAAGATACACAGGAGGTGTGTGATGGAGATTGTCCTTGGAGGGACTGAAGAATATATGGCAGTAGTTAGAGTGATAATAGCATGTGCAAAGTCCTGGGCTCAATCTCCAGTATCTGAGAAGACAATTGGAAGAGTCAGGTGCAGAGCTGGATCCAGGGGAGGGAAAGCTGAGAGGACTTCTGTCTCAAGAAAGTCAGGCTTTCACTTAGGTCACTCCCTTCCAGCTCAGGCTGCCACAGTGGTCCATACCTCTGCTGCTTGAGGTCCCACCTCTACTCCCCAATCCCAAACCAACTTATAGAAGTCGTAGGAAAGGTGGGTAAGGAGGGAGAGAAGAGTAAGAGGTGCAGGGGTGAAAAAAGAAGGGTGAAAGGAAGATATCACTAGATGGGAACTCTTTGGAGGACAGGGAATCTATCAGAGAAAAACATCTGGAGAAAAAGAAAGCATGTGGCTACATGGCAGGACCCGTCATAAACCAAACAGAAGAGAAAAAAGAGGGTCTCATAATCTGCAATTTCATGCTACTAATTTTGGGCATCTGTGTCACCTAAACAAGCCTGTGATGGTATTATTTTCAGCTTAAAAACCTGTGGCCCCACCCTGTGAACCCCTAAAGTCTGCAAGGGACAGTCAATGAGGTCTTTTATTTAACTCCTTGATTGTGCATACAAAGCTCTGTGGTCACACATATAACCCAGCAACCATTTCTTGGGAGTAAAAGTAGGGCTTAGAGGAAAGGAAGAACGGCTAGGGAGGCAGAGCAAAGAGTGGTGTATGAAGCAGAAGTGAGAAGAGCGGTCCTAAAATACTGTGGAAGAGAGAAGAAAGGGGAAGAGAGGAAGAGGTAGGAAAGGGAAAAGGAATGCAGAGGAAGGCTGGTGTGGAGTCCTGGAGTGTGGGTAGATAGACTTTGGAAGCTACTTGAAAAAAAATGTTCAAATCCTCTTTGGCGGTTGGTGAGGAACTCTCCACTGATCACTGAGAGGCAGCTGCAGTTCTGAGGAAACCGGAAATAGGCCACCTGGTTTACTTCATCCCCAAATTCCCTGCTCTCCACTAAGAGCTTAATTTTCTACATCATTTGTCATGGTTAGGTTCTTGAGATCTTATTCTTTGTTGTGTCTTCTGCCCTTCTGCCCAGCATTTCTTGGGCACAGATTCCTGTTCACTTTTCTCCCAACTTATCACATGCAGGCCATCCCTGGTCTCTTTAGGTCCTTCCCTGGCAGGCAGGAATGAAACAGACTAGAGGTGTATCCTGCTCTGCTCAGTACCCCCTCCCCCTCAAAACCAAGGCTGAGACAGTGATGCAACTGTCCCTTTGGCCCCTTTCCTACTCTTGAATCCCAGGGGTGGTGTTTGGGGGTGGGAGGAAGGGTAGGTCTGAGGTGGAAAGTCTTATGCTGAGTCCAAGCCCCCAGCCCCACTCAGACTGGCTGAGCTCATCTCTTCAAGAAACCACAGCTGGACATTTTCCATGTGATCACCTCAGGGAGTGGGGCAGGGCTCCAGAAACCCAGGCAGCTGACAGAATTTCACAGGAAGCAGGCTGCAGGCTAGAGCACCCTATGTGCCTCCTGTCTACTGTTCTGCTGCATCCTGCAGACTGTAGTCCTAGAGGAGGAGTAAGGAAAGAATTTTAAGCCTGGAGAAGAGCCAAAGCTGGACCAACCTAGGGGACCCAGATGGTCAGGTTTCTTCATCCCTCCACAACAGTGTTCTCTGTTGCAGCCAGCTTGGGAGAGGTTCCTGTGTGGCATGAATGTGTATATAAAGCGGTAATCCATTATTACACACACACACACACACACACACAGACATGAACGCTTGTCCTCTGAAGTGTACATGCTTGTGTTTACTGGGATGGGGTATCTGTGTTCTATAGGCCGAAGCTGGGGGTGATGTGAGGGTCTGAACTCCTCTGCTTTCTTCTCAGAGGTATGCCAGATGAACAGGTTTGAGATGAGGACTATCTGTTCTCATCTACTCTGTTTTCCTATCAGTCAACCCTTCCCTCACTTAACCTTCTTTCAACCACAGATAACCAGAGGGCCATAGAGAAACAGGAATGGGTCCCTTTGGGGGAGGATGCAGGTTTGTGTGAGAGCAATTTTCTAGTAGTGGATGTAGGTACTTCTGGGAGAATAGCCAGGCTCCTGTCACAAAGGCTGGATGCTTGCTATTTATTTATGTTTGGTTTTTGAGATGGGCTTTAGCTATGCAGCTTTGTTTGGCCTGGAAGTTACTATGGAGCCCAGGCTGAATCCTCCTATTTTTGCCTTCCAAGTGCTAGGATTACAGGTGTGAGGCCCCCGGCCTGGCTAACCCTGTCTTTACTAGGGCACTGAGATGTCTGCAAAGCGTGGAGGGGGCTGGAGGCTGCATGGGCAGGAAGCGCTTGGCTGTTTGTTCCCTCTCTTTCCTGCATCCTTTGTGGTGGTAGACTGGCTTCCTTCCTTGCTTCAGCACCTTGGCTCCCAGCTCATTTCCGCTCTTATACTCCCAGTGCGGCCGTCAGCCTTGCACAGTAGTTTTTCATGCATGGTTTTCTGGGAAAGGGGACCCCTGAGTAGGTGAGTCAGGGACTGTAGAATGCTAGTGAGATGCCTCTGTATCCTTCCTTCACCCCATTCAAAGCCAGTCACCCTGAACTGACGGAGGGGCACTTTTGCCAAGGAGGGAGAGCACTGACCGAGGTGTGTGGTTACCTGGGCTTCTCCTTTGGCTTGTGGAGTGCAGGCCGGAAAAGATTCACTAGTCTAGCTCAGCCGAGCCTAGATTCCCTCTCTGTGTCCCTAGTTGGATGTCTTTGCCTCCATCTGCCCCTGCCCCACCTCCCACCTCCCACCCACTGCCCTACAAGTCAAGGAATGCAGCTTTTCTTTCTCACTCTCTCATTGATTAGTCATGGGCACCCTATCCCCATGGGAACCATTACTCACCCTTGGGCCCCCCTTTCCCGGCAGTCTCCCCAGAACTGGCTTAACTCCTGCAGGAGTGCTTAGTCAGTTGTTGCACACCAGGGGTGGGATGGGGGAAGTGTCCTGGAGAAAACCATTTTTGGAGCAGTGTTTGATCTTATGGCCCAGAAGCAGGAGCTCCTCCCCACTGGGAACTTGCAACTCCTGGTTCCAGCTACTTTAATAGTTGTGGTTTGGTTAACAGGGGTAGAGTGGGGTAGAGGACTGTCTGGGGAAGGGTCCAAAGCAAATGGCCATCTAGGTCCTTCTTTAGTGCTAGCCTTGGAGCCTGCTGTTTGGATTTGGCCTGGTGCCAAGGCCTGGCCTCTGTCTCTCAGAATCAGACAGGACCTTTCCCAATAAGGAGCCTCTCAACTCTAGGTCCACTCCCTGCTTCCCTCCTTTCTAGTCCCTCCAATAGTTCCTCTGCCCTAAAATAGCCAGGTTTTTTCCTCTCTTCCTTTTTGTCTCCCCCAACACCCAGGTTTGTGGCCCAGAGGGGTAAAATGGAACTGAAGAAGGATGAAACTGGAAAGGGAAAGGGACCATATGGGCAGGTTTGGAGAGGGGTAGTAAGAGCCCATGAAGATACAGGGAACTGGCCACATGGCCCAGGTCTGCATGGGGTGGGGCTGCAGACAGTTTCCTGAAACTATTGACTCTACAAAAATAATAGCTCATACTTTTGGCATAGTGTGTATTCAAAGAGCTGTGTATTAACTTAGTTGGTACTGTCCCTGTATGAGGGATGTCCTCTTGTCTATCCCACAAGGGGAAGGAACTGAGGCACAGAGGGTAATTAATGTGCTTAAAGTGAATAGAAAAGCTGACTCAAACTCAAGCAATCTGGAAGAAACCATCTTTCTAAGCTTTCAGCTTGGCTTTTGGGTGTCTGGAGCCCCCCAGAACCGCATAAGGAATGCTCCTATAGGGCAGTGCTCCTCCCAGACTCTGACACTCTGGAATGTACACTACAGTGTCCACTCCTTGAACAGATACAGATTCTGATTAAACACTGCCAAAAGACCATTAATTATTTTAAGAAATTTTTTATTATTTATTTTGTGTATGGGTCTGTGTGTAGGTTGCCTGGGGATAGCAGAAGAGGGTGTCAGATCTCCTGGAGCTGGAGTTACTGGTTGTTATGAGCCACCTGCTGTGGGTGCTGGGAATTGAGTCTTCTGGAAGAGCACCAACCTGTTGACCCATTTCTCCAGAACCCCAGTGGTCATTAAAAAACAAGCAAACAGTGGTGTCACACACCTGTGATCCCAGAACAGAACAGAACAAGCAAGCAAGCAAGCAAGCAAGCAAGCAAGCAAGCAAGCAAGCAAGCAAGCAAGCAAGCAAGCAAAGCCCTGCTGGGTGGTGGCAGTGTTCACCCTTAATCCCAGAACTCGGGAGGCAGAGACAGGAGGATCTCTTGCGAGAACAGCCTGGTCTACAGAGTGAGTTCTGGGACAGCCAGAGCCACAGAGAAACCCTGCCTCAAGAAGAAAAACAAAACAAAAAACAACTTTCAATATTTCTCATCTTATTATTTTTAAAAGCAAAGTAAAAAATATCAGTCTATTCTCAAAAAACTTTTTTTTTTTTTTTTTTTTTTTTTGTAGAGTCTCACTCTGCAGCCTTGGCTGGCTGAAACTCATGATTGTAGACCAGGCTGGCTTCAAATTCAGAGCTTAGTACGTTGTTGCTTCAGATTAAAGGCACCCCACTCAAACTCATTTTTTAAAAAAATAAATATATAGCTTGACATTTTTGTGCATGCCTGTAATTCCAGAATTCAAGAGGCTGAGGCAGGAAATTGCTGAGTCCCACCTTGCCCAGGATACCTAGTAAGACCCTGACTCAAAAACCAAAGCTGGGGTTGGGGAGTTGGCTCTGAGGGCAAAGCACTCCCTGTGCAAGTATGGAAGTGGATCCCCTTACCCACTGTACAAGTGTGAGGATGGGATGAGATCCCCATTACCTGCATAAAGGCTATAGCCACAGGTGTACATGGCAGCCTTCCTCTTACCCCAGCCTTCGGGAGGGAAAGCCAGGTAATCCCTAGAGAAAGTTGGCTAGATGATTAAACATCGAGCTTTGAGTTCAGTGAGAGACAGAGAGCAATACATACGGTGGAAAGCAACTGAGGAAGACACCAGAAGCCAATCTCAGGCTTCCACATGTGTGTGCACTGGCATGTAAACACTCATAGGTGCACACATGCCACATTCACATACATACTCGAAATTAAGCCAAGAAAACAATGCATTTATCACAGAGTGGTGTGCAGATGACATACAGGTTAGCACTGAGGCCTGTATAGGAGGTGTCAGGAGAGAAGTGCACGGTCCCAAAGTTAGGGGACACCTGGGAGAAAGAAGGAAGAAAAGTTGCAAATACAGGACTTTCTGGGGCCCTTCTCCAGCCTTTGCTTATGTTTCAGGTAGATAAAAATACTGATTTATTTTGTCTACAGAAAGAAAGGAAGAAGGGGAATGAGAGTTCTTTTATCCTTGGGAGCAGACAGGAACCACTCGGATGGATCTAGGCACTTGTCGTAGAAGTTCAACTTGCGCAAGATTCTCCTTCTTTGGCTCTGAAGTTTGTCCTTCCTAAGTGAGAGTGATTAAGCCAGCTGAGCACTGGGTTTCATCTCACTCCAATATATTCAGATTCTTACGTAGAAACTCAGGAAAATCAGAGATGAAGTCCTTATGAGGGGCCAGGAACAAACAAACACTTAGTAATCAGGATGCACTCAGGGTGCTGTAGGGGGTGGTGAGGAAAGCCAGGCCGGCCAGACCAGAATTCAGAAGTGAATGGAGGGTGGTCCACTCTTTCATCTGACATCGCCACTTCAAAAACTAAAAGCTTGAATGTAAGCATCCAATTCAAGGAGGCTGAAATGACAGCTCTGAACAACTGGTAAGGACAAATTCCCAGGTCCTCGGCAATTGAGATATTATGGGGGTAGGATCAGCCAAGGTTATTAAAAACTACTTAGGAAACTAAGCAGTTTCCAAATATTACTTAGTTTAACCCCAAGATAATCCTACAAGGCAGCAGTTGATATGTTCCAAATTAATAAGGTGGTTTTCTGTTTTTGTTGAGATTATGTATTCTTGGCTGGCCTGGAACTCATGAGATCCACCTGCCTCTGCCTCCTGAGTGCTGGCACTAAAGGTGTGACACCATGTTTTTAAGGCTTACAGTTCCGGATTACCTCAAATTCCCTTCGTGGCTGATGATGGCCTTAAACTCCTGATCTTTCTGCCCCTACATCCCAAATGCTGGGATATAAACATGTTCTACCATACCAGGCTCAGAAAGAGCATCATTATGTAGCTGAGACTGGCCCACAAACAAATGGATAATTTTCCTGCCTCAGCTTCACACGGGCTGAATTTAGAGGTGTGAGCCACCAAGTCTGCCTTGATTTTCTCATTTAATGTTCTCAACAGTCCTCCAAAGTTAACAAGGACATTTGATTTATGAGCTATCTTTAAAACGAGAGAAGCTGGCATGGTAGCATAAGCCTTTAGTATCATCATTGCGGAGGCAGATATCTGTGAGTTTGAGGCCAGCCTGGTCTACACCATGAGTTCCAAGAAAGCCAGGGATAAAAGAAAAAAAAAATAAAGGAAAAGATGAAGTTAGGCCCCAGTAGAACTTTCTAACTGGTGAAGAAGTTAAGGGACTTTTGCTTCCCAGTAGGTTTCCAGTGCTTGAGGGATGAGCACTAGATGCCCATACATGTTACTGAGTAGGGGAATGTGGTACCTTGCTAGCAACCTTCTCCACATTTTCCCTGGTATTTTGAAATAGGATCTCATTGTGTAGCTCTTGCTGGTCACAAGCTCAAGATTCTCCTGCTTTGGCCAGCCAATGCTGGCATTACAGGTGTGCATCACCATATAAGGCCTTATGAGAACTCTTTAGAGATGGAAACAGTTAACAGATTGGGGACACTTTTAAGTTTGCAAACAAACCGGGAGTAGATTCTGAGGCAAAAAAAATTCCCTTTTGTTTTCACCAGCTATTTGTTCAATAGCAGGAGAGAAGGAAATTAGATATCAGAGGGACTTCCCTACTGTTTGGGGCTGATAGGAGCCTCTGCCTCCCATGGTGATTTGTAAAGACAATGCATTCTCCCTTGTCTGTAATGGGCAGGAGCTGGAGGCATGGAAGGTCACTGTGTTGCCAGGATTGTGCATGAGACGGTTTAGTTGATGACCTATGACCGGCTAGAAGAGCCTGAGGTTTTTGAGGGAGAGGAAATTTGCCAAAAGGGCATTTGGAGGAGGGTGAGTGTTTTGGGCTCCAGCCTGTGGTGAGGTCAGAAACATAAATCACACTTCCCAACTGCCCATTTCCGCTTTGAGCTCAGTTCCCAGCCAACAGTTCAGTCAGCTTGCCAGTGGAGAGTGTGGATGAAGGCGGGGCGCTGGAAGCTGGGACTGCGAATGGGAATCAGCAGGGAGTAGAAAATAGGTCCCTAATGAGGGTAAGGGCTGGGCTGGAAGGGCTGGGTGTGTGGTGATCACAGCAAAAGTGAGTTTGGAAGCCTTGTGTGACTTCTATAATTCTAGGACTTGGGAGGCATAGACTGAAGGATCACTGCAGGTTCAATACCAGCTTAGTCTAGACAGTGAGACCCTGTTCTTCTAATCTCCCCCTGTCCCCCCTCCAAAAAAAAAAAAAAAACCCAAAAAACAAAACAGACCAAAAGGGTGAACAGATTCTTCATCCCAGACTCTCAGCCACACCCAGTCTGCTGAATTTTCCCCCAGGCGCAAAACCACTAGGACACACTTAGAAGACTTACACCTTCAGAGAAACAGTCCTTCCCACCCAATTGTTGCTCACTTCAGCCAGACACCTCCAGATACTCTGAAAGAGTAGAACTAGGAGTGAGTGGGATTGAGAGAGACAAGGATCTCAGAACTGATGAGATTTTTAAATTAAAGTTGAGAAATGTCCTTCTCCTGTGACTATGGCAGGGCTGGGTGATCTTTCTTCTCACCAGAAAACTTCGATGGTCTGCTGTCCTGTGATGGACACAGCTTCCTCACTTTGGGATTGGGAAGGCAGGGTAAAAGCAGGGGATTGGATGTGCATGTTGGGAGGGGTAGGTGTTTGAGAGCAGGAAGTCCAGGAGGCAAATCAGACAATGGCTTTTTTCCGATGGCTCCAGTCCAGGCTGCTGGATCCTGACTGACCCCATAGCACCTCTTAATTTACTTTAGTTAGCACCCCACTTACTGGTCACTATTGGGGAGAGGCTCATTTCCAGGTGATTTTATCCAGCCTGGCATCCTCTTGCCACAACCACCTACCTATATTACCAAAGTGGTGGCATTTTGATCTTACGGCAAAGATGCTTTTATTTGTTTAGTTTGTTTTGTGCTGTTGTTTATACTGTTCATCTTGATATGCAAGGTGGGAGAGCAGAGATCTTGGAATGTTGGAACATGTTTCTAGGAAAGGAGAGTGAACTGAGCATAATCCAGCACTTGAGAGGCTAAGGTAGGAGGATCCCGAGTTTCAGGACAGCCTTGGCCATATGGAGGGACCA